>OW240915.1:164493349-164510993 GCA_933207985.1 Pelobates cultripes | reverse complement strand
TGTAGAAATCCATCCAGGATAAAGTCTTCTTGCCACTTCCTGCTACCTCTTGGTCACTGCAGGGAATCAGAGTTATTTGGCATTTTTTCTCTTGCTACCCCTAGGGTCACTGCAAGTAAAAACCCCGGTCACTAAGGGGGTATCTTCAGGGGGACACCTTTGCACAGGGCCGGATACTGAAGCTTCCCAAGGAAGAGAGGCTGAACTTCCTTGAGGACAGAAGGCAAAAACCCTCAGGTAAGCCATAAAAGAAAGGTGATTATAGTCCTGAAAATAGACTAATTTGGTCCTATAGGGATAGGACAGGAACAAAAAGACTGAGGGAGGAGGAGGTAGGAGGGGTTATTTGTACCCTTATTTTAATTAGTTCCTGTCTAACTAGGGATAGGGGAGGAGCTACCCATTGTTGTGCTGCCATGGATATGGCCAGGAAATATATATATACACATATACACACACACATATATATATATACACACACATATATATATACACAAATACTACAGTTATATATTTTTATATATACACACACTATATATATATATATATATATATATATATATATATATATACATACACACATATACGCACACATATATACATATACACACACTATATATATATACACACACACATATATATATATATATATATATATATATATATATATATATATATATATATATATATCCACATAGCAACAGATGACCAGCACTCACGGATTCATGAAAAGGTTAAAACATCCAAAGTTTAATGAAAAATAAAAAACAAGAAAGACAGCTCAACGTTTCAGTCCTCCTCCGGGACTTTCATCAGGAACAATAATGTTGTCTCACAATACCCATGCATAAATAGGCACAGCAATTAAGATAATTGGTAATTAAAATCAGCAAAAAATTAGCATCAAAGAATTAGCATAGTTATCAAGTACATTTAAAAGGAGTAATCCTACCTGCCAGTGTATCATTGCAGAAACCGCCGGCGTCCTCAGAACGCCTATGCGCATGCGTGCCCAAGGCCCCTCCCATGTCAACATGACCGAACAACGTCCGTTGCCACGGCAACCGGACGCAACCCCGGCTCATCGTGGCAACGAGATCGTCGGCGATCACTGAAAGCCAATGTAGTATATGGTGGCCTGAAGTACTAGGACATCAAAGAATATAGTGAATGAATGAATAGTGCATTTGTTCCATTATCAGAAGGCTTGTATGTATATTCATACAGGCTCCGCCCCTCGTCAGCGTGGATGCGCGACGTCAGTTGCCATGGAGACCGTAAACAATACCAGCTCACCCTGGCAACCAAGACGCCGGAAGCAAGCACGCAGAACAAATCCAGTGGATACAAAGATAAACAGTGTATCTATGTGACTAATAAAGAAGTGATATAAGTAAAGTGAAAGTAAGATAAAGTAAAATCTAAGTATGAACTATTGCAAAAAACCACCTGAAAAGACATGTAAAAAATGACCAAAGTGACTGATATCCAGAAAATAACAAATAAATATGCAGCATAATCTCTATATATGGCATATTAAGCAAAAGTGTCAAGTGCCAATAAACTATAGGACCAAGTCATCAAAAAGTGCATAGAGTGACTACTAAGCAGAGAATAAGCAAATACATATAAGTTATGATCTCTGTTATTATATTGAAATATAAAGTGTTAGTGCTTATGATCCATAAGGCCAGATCATCCTATTATGTACTAAATTAAATAGATTGTGGCTAGTAATAAACAGCCATTTAAAGGGGCAGGCGGTTCTGCAATGGTAAAATATAGAACTAAAATAAAAAAATCAAGTAAATACATCTATTAAGTAAATGTAAACCTAGACCATGCTAGCTATAGTTGAAAACAACAACAGTAGCACAGAATTAAATAAAAGAGTGATATGAAATCATTTCGTTCAAGCCTTTAGGGGCTATGGTGCCTAATGTGTAATTCCAAAATGTCTCACGATTCAAGAGAAGCTTGCCTCTATCCCCACTACGTTTAAGTGGAGGGATATGGTCAATGGCCAGAAACTTAAGGGCTAACAAGGGATGTTGATGGAAAAGAAAATGTTTGGCTACAGGTTGATCAGAGGTACCATCACGGTAGGCTACCCTGATACTCGACCTGTGTCCCCTAATTCTTTCACACAGAGGGGTTTCCGTTTTGCCTATATAAAAGAGGCCACACGGACACGACAATTTGTAAATCACATATGGGGTCTTACAGGTGATCGTATGTCGTATTTGAAAAATCTTATTACTGTGTGGATGTTGGAAAGTAGTTGAAGGTGTCATGTGCCCACAAGTCACACATCCAAGGCAGCAGATACTTCCCCGAGGCTGCATCTCAGTGTTCTCATAGCTTTTCGAGGGGTCCGTATGTACCAACAGGTCCCTTAGATTTTTATTCCTTCGATAGCAGATAAGGGGAGGTTCTTTGAAAACCTTGGGAAGTGTGTCATCACATGACAACATTTTCCAATTGTCCTTGATAATCCTTGTGATTTCCATGGAAGCATCATGATAAGTGACTGGAAAAACCAACCTTGGGGCTCCGTCCTTGGCTCTTGGCTATCTTAGCTTCTTCTAATGCTCTCACTAGGTCATTTCGTCGGTAGCCGCGTTCAAGGAATCTCTCCATCATCGCTTTAAGTTGTTCCTCCATGATATTCACATCCGAGTTATTTTGAATCACTCGCAGAAATTGAGCTTTAGGTAAAGACCTCTTCAATGCCACCGGATGTGCACTAGTGCTATGTAAAATGGTATTCCTATCAGTAGGTTTGCTATAGAGACAATATGATAAACACTGATTTGTAATAGCTATTTCTAGATCCAAGAATTGTACTGCTGTCGAGCTGATGTTAGACGTAAACTTGATGGGACTTTCAATCTGATTAAGTGCCTGTACCATATCCATAGCCTCTATGGTACTACCACTCCAGAGCAAAAGCAGATCGTCAATATAACGAAAATATCCTTGGATATATTGACCATACTTTGATAGGATATAGCGTTGTTTCCGGTCTCGATGGCAACTGACGTCACGCATCCATGCTGACGAGGGGCGGAGCCTGTATGAATATACATACAAGCCTTCTGATAATGGAACAAATGCACTATTCATTCATTCACTATATTCTTTGATGTCCTAGTACTTCAGGCCACCATATACTACATTGGCTTTCAGTGATCGCCGACGATCTCGTTGTCACGATGAGCCGGGGTTGTGTCCGGTTGCTGTGGCAACGGACGTTGTGCGGTCACGTTGACATGGGAGGGGCCTTGGGCACGCATGCGCATAGGCGTTCTGAAGACGCCGGCGGTTTCTGCAATGATACACTGGCAGGTAGGATTACTCCTTTTGAATGTACTTGATAACTATGCTAATTCTTTGCTGATTTTAATTACCAATTATCTTAATTGCTGTGCCTATTTATGCATGGGTATTGTGAGACAACATTATTGTTCCTGATGAAAGTCCCGGAGGAGGACTGAAACGTTGAGCTGTCTTTCTTGTTTTTTATTTTTCATTAAACTTTGGATGTTTTAACCTTTTCATGAATCCGTGAGTGCTGGTCATCTGTTGCTATGTGGATATCTGACTTTTCCCTAGGACTACAACATAGAAACATAGAAACATAGAATGTGACGGCAGATAAGAACCATTCGGCCCATCTAGTCTGCCCAATTTTCTAAAAACTTTCATTGGTCCCTAGCCTTATCTTATAGTTAGGATAGCCTTATGCCTATCCCATGCATGCTTAAACTCCTTACTGTGTTAACCTCTACCACTTCAGCTGGAAGGCTATTCCATGCATCCACTACCCTCTCAGTAAAGTAATACTTCCTGATATTATTTTTAAACCTTTGTCCCTCTAATTTAAGACTATGTCCTCTTGTTGTGGTAGTTTTTCTTCTTTTAAATATATAGTCTCCTCCTTTACTGTGTTGATTCCCTTTATATATTTAAATGTTTCTATCATATCCCCCCTGTCTCGTCTTTCCTCCAAGCTATACATGTTAAGATCCTTTAACCTTTCCTGGTAAGTTTTATCCCGTAATCCATGAACCAGTTTAGTAGCCTTTCTCTGAACCCTCTCTAAGGTATCAATATCCTTCTGAAGATACGGTCTCCAGTACTGTGTACAATACTCGAAGTGAGGTCTCACCAGTGTTCTGTACAATGGCATGAGCACTTCCCTCTTTCTACTGCTAATACCTCTCCCTATACAACCAAGCATTCTGCTAGCATTTCCTGCTCCTCTATTACATTGTCTGCCTACCTTTAAGTCACCAGAAATAATCACCCCTAAATCCCTTTCCTCATATGTTGAGGTTAGGACTCTATCAAATATTCTGTACTCTGCCCTTGGGTTTTTACGCCCAAGATGCATTATCTTGCACTTATCCACATTAAATGTCAGTTGCCACAATTCTGACCATTTTTCTAGTTTACCTAAATCATTTGTCATTTGGCTTATCCCTCCTGGAACATCAACCCTGTTACATATCTTAGTATCATCAGCAAAAAGACACCTTACCATCAAGACCTTCTGTAATATCACTAAAAAAAATATTAAAGAGAATGGGTCCAAGTACAGATCCCTGAGGTACCCCACTGGTGACAAGTCCAAGCTTCGAATATATTCCATTAACCACAACCCTCTGTTGCCTGTCACTCAGCCACTGCCTTACCCATTCAACAATATTGGAATCCAAACTTAAAGATTGCAGTTTATTGATAAGCCTTCTATGTGCAACAGTGTCAAAAGCCTTACTGAAATCTAGGTAAGCAATGTCTACTGCACCACCATGATCTATAATTTAGTTACCCAATCAAAAAAATCAATAAGATTAGTTTGGCATGATCTCCCTGAAGTAAACCCATTTTGTCTCTGATCTTGAAATCCATGTGTTTTTAGATGATCTCCCTGAAGTAAAGCCATGTTGTCTCTGATCTTGAAATCCATGTGTTTTTAGATGTTCATCAATCCTATCCTTTAACATGGTTTCCATCACTTTCCCCACTACTGAAGTAAGGCTTACTGGCCTATAGTTGCCCGACTCCTCCCTATTACCTTTCTTGTAAATGGGCACAACATTCGCCAACTTCCAATCTTCTGGGACTACTCCTGTTAACAATGATTGGTTAAATAAATCTGTTAATGGTTTTGCTAGTACACCACTAAGCTCTTTTTTAATAGCTTTGGGTGTATTCCATCAGGTCCCATTGACTTATTTGTCTTTACTTTTGACAGTTGAAATAGAACCTCTTCCTCTGTAAACTCACGTGTAATAAATGACTCATTTATCCTTTTTCACAACTGAGGTCCCTTTCCTTCATTTTCTTCTGTAAATACAGAACAAAAATATTTATTGAGGCAGTCAGCCTGACCTTTATCCTCTTCTACATACCTTCCTTCTTTTGTTTTTAATCTAACTAATCCTTGTTTTACTTTTCTTTTCTCATTTATGTATCTAAAAATGTTTTATCCCCCTTTTTTACTGACTGTGCTATTTTCTCTTCTGTGTGTGATTTTGAAGCTCTTATAACTTGCTTAGCCTCTTTCTGCCTAATCTTATAGATCATTTTGTCTTCCTCACTCTGTTTTTTTTATAATTCCTAAATGCTAACTTTTTGTTTTTAACTAGTTTGGCCACATCTGCGGAGTACCACAGTGGTTTCTTGAATTTTTGCTTTTACTGACAAGCCTAATGCAATTTTCTGTTGCCTTCAATAGTGCAACTTTTAAATAATCCCATTTCTCTTGGACTCCATTTAAATTGCTCCAGTCTGATAATGACTCCTCTACCCATATTCTAATTTTAGAAAAGTCTGTTTTTCTAAAGTCTAAAACTTTTTGTTTTTGTGTGGTGTGACTCAGTCACTGTTCTTATATTAAACCACACTGACTGATGATCACTGGATCCTAAACTTTCACCTACAGTAATATCTGATACCAAATCTCCATTTGTTAACACTAAATCTAGTATGGCCTCTTTACAAGTTGGCTCTTCAACAACTTGTTTTAGAGACAATCCCAGTAGGGAGTTTAGAATATGTGTGCTCCTGGCACAAGTAGCTAATTTTTGTTTTCCAATTTACATCAGGAAGATTAAAGTCACCCATGATGATAACTTCCCCCTTCATTGTCATTTTAGCTATTTCCTCAACTAGTAGATTATCTAACTCTTCAATTTGTCCTGGGGGTCTATAAATCACACCTACACGAGTTACTGTGTGATTACCAAATTCTAACGTAACCCAAACGGACTCTATGTTTGCCTCACTAACTTTTATTAGGCTAGATTTTATGCTATCCTTCACATACAGGGCCACCCCTCCCCATTTCTTGCCTTCCCTATCTTTTCTATATAAAGAGTACCCTGGTATTGCTATATCCCAGACATTTTTCTTCTCATTGCTCATGTCTCAGTAACAGCCATCAAAATCTGGCTAACTATCAGTTGCCATTGCCACAAGTTCGGCGGGATCTTATTATTCCCTAAACCGCGCAGCATTTAGTGTAGACAGCTAAGCTTACTGCCTTTAACACACTTGCTTTCGCAGGCACCTTCTGTTCTTCTTTTGGGGACAATTGATTGATGTTTTATCAAATTCCTTTTGCCCCCTCTTTTAGCTTTCTGGGGCCACATCCTAATCCTCTGAACTGCTCACTGAGAACATTTTGTTCCCCTTTTGAGAAAGATGCAAACCATCTTTTTTCCTGACATTATTCATGGCAGCATTTACTCATGGGTTAGCTCCTCCCCTTACAGCAGAAAGGACAGGAAATAGAACTCTGAAACTGGTATAAATAGATCCTCCCCTTCCCATCAGGCAGTCTTTTTTCCTGTCCTTCACAGCAGTTTGGAAGGAGTCTGCTTAAGCAGGCCTAGATTTTCTTTTATGCTCACCAGGCAATATTTTTGTAGCCATGCCGGGGTTCAGCCTCTAAGCCCTGAAGACCCAGCAACGCACTATTGTTAATACTGTTAATACTGTCGGACCCAATCTCTCCCTTAAGGGATGAAAATGGTCCACTGCATGCCAGGGTTCAGCCTCTTATCCCTGAAGACCCAGCAACAGGCCAGCTTGGGTACCCCCTCAGGGGATGAATGCGATATGCTGCCTACATGAAGCCAGGCCTGGGTTCAGCCTCTTATCCCTGAAGACCCAGCAACAGCCCAGCTTGGGTACCCATTCAGGGGATGAATGTGATATATTGCCTACATAATACCAGGCCAGGGTTCAGCCTCTTATCCCTGAAGACCCAGCAAACAGCACATCTGTAACAGTTGCCAGCCTGGGTACCTCCTTCAGCAATCAGGAGTCTGACCTATCTCTCTCCCTGAGGGGATGACAGCGGTCCACTGCATACATGAGGCCCAGCCGAGTCTAAGCCTTTATTCTTGAAGACCCAGTAAACAGCACTTCCATAAGGTGACTACCTGGGTATACCTATTCTTGGTGTTCCACCTTGTATGGGGTTGGTTAAACCTCCTCCCACTGGTGATGATGGACTGCATATGGGGTACAGATGGAAGCCTATAGTTTAAACAGTTTAGGCTGTCAGTTGTTCAAAGCCCCATTTTGCTGTTGAAACACGGGCCTGCAGCTGTTCAGGTAAGTGCATTTGTAATTAGATTAAAACTAGTATAGGCACCTGGGTCTCTGTTCTTTCAGTCCCTCCCAGCGGCTTACATTAGGCTTCCTTCTAACAAATAGGTCACATTTAGGAGGTTTGTGTGGTGAGCATTTAGGTAAGTTATACATGAAAGGATGCTTGGTACAAAAGAGTGCTGATAATGCAAGGAGGCATTGTGCAAAAGAGTGCTTATGATGCAATAAGACATTGTGAAAAAGAGTGCTAATAATGGATATCCTGGCTGTATAAAGTCTGCTGGAATTTCACAGTCCTGAAGAAATATCCAAGGTAAGAGAACTTCCCTGGGTGACTGAAGTACTCACATGTATATGATTTTAAAGTCCACACACACACTTGTTCCTATCAAGATATGTGGTGGCATTGATTGCTGTTATCTGTGCATTATCACAAATAAGCAGGCTTTTCCAGAGAGTGGAGGAATATACTGCATATGAGACCACGGGGCCTCAGTATCCATACATGATCTGGTGGTGGTACAGCATCGGTGTGTTTTCACTTTATGCTCTAACATATGAACAGAGTGTGTCCAGTAAATGCTCTAGGTATGAGTTACTATAAGGACACGGCCTCAGTATATGTATCCACTATATGCTCTATGTAGGAGTTACTAGGAGGATACGGCCTCAGTATATGTATCCGCTATGTGGTCTGTATAAGAGTTACTGTGAGTACACCACCTCAGTATAAGTATCCTATATATGAGATATATATATATGAGTTTCTATTGAGACACAGCCTCAGTATATGTGTCCACTATATGCTCTATGTGTGAGTTTCTATGGAGACAGCCTCAGTATATGTATCCATTATAGGCTCTATATGTATGAGTTACAATGAGGACGCTGCCTCAGTTTATGTATGCACTATATGCTCTATGTATGAGTTACTGTGAGGACACAGCCTCAGTATAGGTATCCACTATATGATAAATGTATGAGTTGCTATGGAGACACAGCCTCCGTTTATGTATGCACTATATGCTCTGTATGAATTACTATGAGGACATGGCCTCAGTATATGTGTCCACTATAGGCCATATGTACGAGTTACTATGGAGACACAGCCTCAGTTTATGTATGTGCTTTATGCTCTGTGTATGAGTTACTATGGAGACACAGCCTCAGTTTATGTATGCGCTTTATGCTCTGTGTATGAGTTACTATGAAGACACAGCCTCAGTATATGTACACACTATAGGCTTTGTGTATGAGTTACTATGAGGACATAGCCTCAGTATATGTATCCACTATATTGTCTACGTATGAGATGATCGGAAGTCTCGGCTCAGTTTGTGTTCTTTATTTGCTCTAAAAACATAGCCTCAGTATATGTCTCAACATGCTCTATATGTAAGTTGGTGTGGACATTGCTTCAGTGGATCTGTTCACTATATGCTTGATGTATTAGTGGAAACACAATATATGTGACTGATATATGACACATCCTCTATGAGTCCAATCTAATACAGGTTTTTTTTTTGTGTGGGTTATTAGTCACAACCTCAGTATATATGAGTGGTATATTATGTGCATGAAGTTCTGTTGAAAACAGCCTCAATTTATCTCACTCATATAATCTTAATATGTGTACAGGCATAGTGTCACTGTATATAGCAGAGGTACGCTATTACTATTTGAACAGACTCAGTATATGTAACTGATATATCTGTGTATAAGGTGCTGTTAGAAACATACACAATGTATGTGATTCACATAATCTGTATGCAGGTTGGTAGTATTAGATAACCCTAATTTATACACGGCATTGATATTTAATATATACAAATGATCTAAGGTCTGGGTTTTGCGCTGAAATGTAGCACTGCCTAATTTTAGCAAATACAAATGCACTGTTATACTGGGTAAGTAATTATTGCCTCCTGTGGATTTTCTATTTCAGTTTTTTTTTAAATGAAGTGGATAAGGAAACATACTGCTTTTGGCTTTGTATTAGATTCCTTCTCCCACAGGTGTTTCGGGATAAGCAATTAACACATTTTACCACTTCAGATGGATTGCAGGTGTTACTGAACCTGCCTGAGTGCCTCTCCCAGGAGAGAAGGAGACCTGAATTTCCAAAATGGAGCATGGTACTGTTTAACAAAATTAAGGCCTTTTTTTGTGTGCACTCCTATGTATTTATACATGAGACCATTTCTGAGAAGTTTTTCTATTGCCAAGTATCCTCTCCTCTCTTATCAAGATAAGGAATGTTTTGGTGGCAGTGTTTTATCTTCAGATATATGCTGTTACTGATGCACAGCTTAGAAGATCATGCTGGTTGCAGGAGCACAAATTGGGCTATTAATCGTTCTCATAAGTAGGTAACTCTGAAGCTATTACCTGATTTAAAAAGCTGTTCATATTGGCTTGTTTCTCTCCTGGTCATAACTTTAGTATCATTTTATTTTTCCGCAAACTTCTACTCTGAAGAATTCACTACTTCTGGTCTGGTTTGTGCTCTGGTTCTGGTTCTCTGGAATTGGTTTAACATATTCTTTAGAACTGCGTACCTTTCCTAAAAGTATAATCTTTATAATTTGGAGAATGTACTAATTTTTTATATGCAGTATTCTCTTTTATCCCTTGGGGACCTGAGAGTTTGGCAATCCCTTTAGGATATGTCAGGGGTAGCATGCTTTTTGTTCTTAAGGAATTAATGTTCAGAAATTTCTGACAAGATTCCCTTGTGGTGAAAGGGTATATTATAATTTCCTTTCTGCAATTAAATGTATTCTTTTATGCTCATATGATCCAGGTAAGTTTTTGATACTTAGTATTGCAAGTATTGTAATTGACACTGGAAGGTCTTTCTAGTCCTCAGGCCATTCTACCAGGTTTACTATTTCAAGTAAAATTCACCTGCTATCAGAACAATAGAGGAAATCCCTTAACAGGTAACTCCATTACGGTCCTCTCTTCTGATATTCATGGGGATTCTTCTAGTGGTCCTTATATCTGGAATTTGCAACCGAGGTGTGGCTTTAAGTGGTTGATTCATCCTACATAATATAATGTAATGCAGCTTGTTGATGACAAACATTTGACTGATATATTTTTCATGGTCTCTGTACCTAGATCGGTATAAGTTATGGTCACTCCTAACATTGCATTGATTTAATACTTATGGATTATATACTTGTATTGGTGTTGATATCTTGCAGATAATACAAACTGCTTATTATCGCCATAAGCTCTGCCATAGTACTTCGCTACCTGAAGATAAGGTAAGAATAATACAAACTGCTTATTATCGCCATAAGCTCTGCCATAGTACTAATTCGCTATCTGAAGATAAGGTAAGAGTAAGTATGCGGTTGTTTGTTCTCATAAGGATAACTGAATATCTTCTACTATCCTGATTATGTGTCGGTTGCCACAATGGATCATGTGCCTCTGGTTACCACCTTCTCATCAGTATCCTGCCGATTACATATCTCCTACTTATGTTACACAACGGTCTCTAATAAATTTGATTATACTGTTTGGCATAATCTGTACTATTTACAATGTTTCTTTGAATGTAGGTACTGACGTGATTGTCCTACTTATAATTTAGGAGTTTACACAAATTCCACGGTTCATACCGATGTCTCTTTTTTCTTTCTTTAACTAATCTGTATATGACTCTTCTTGCCCTTGCCTAGTAATGTCATTGGTTTATACCTCTCCTGTGCCTGATCATTGCTGTATCAATTCATCCACGGTGTGAGGTATTGTTGTGAGTCTGATTTTTGCAATATATATGTATATATATTCATTATTGCAGTGTTTTAATAACACTTATTTCTCTACTAGGCTCTGCCTCTTTCTGACAGGCAGGTATTGATTTATTTCCTGTATCCACAGGTAAGTAGTTCACAAGGCAAGAGGAAGCAGTGTGAATCGTCATTAATAATTACATCCAGAGAGTTGTGTAATTCTCGCCATGTTTAATAGCATGGTGTGTCTGTTCTCATCCAACCTTCTGTTATGCCTTTTTGTCAAGGTTCTGATCTGATAAGGTCATCAATTTGGTTTTAAAATTTTATATCAAAATGGCATTATCCTTCTCTGACTTATGCTATCATGGCCTTAATTCCTATCTGACTATATTTAGGATATTTCAGATATTGAATGCCAGGAGGTTGCTGGCCTTGCAGCCTCTAGGTTAATTAACTTGTCTGAGCAGAATGTATGACAACATCCTATTGATGTCTTGTTTGGCTTTTTTTTGAGTCTTCTAAGGTTTATGCAGCTCAATAATGGTTTTATAGCTATTGGCTGTTTTTGAACTCTGTCCCTCCCTCGATATATACTGCTTGGGTATTCCCCATGAGTAAATGCTGCCATGAATAATGTCAGGAAAAAAGGAAAATTTGCTTCATACTTACCGTAATTTTCTTTTTCTGATCATTATTCATGGCAGCATTACGTTCCCACCCATATACTATAAGATGTGAAGCTAGTTACTAAGACTGCCTGATGGGAAGGGGGAGGATCTATTTATACCAGTTTCAGAGTTCTATTTCCTGTCCTTTCTGCTGTGAGGGGAGGAGCTAACCCAGGAGTAAATGCTGCCATGAATAATGATCAGAAAAAGAAAATTACGGTAAGTATGAAGCAAATTTTCCTTTTTCTATAAGGAATGGATCCCCTGTCAATCCAGGGAATTCTCTTACTTACCCTTATTTTGAAGTGGATAATGATCTGTTGTACAGAGTTGAGAAAAAAGAGTCCGTTATTACAAAGCAGCTGTTAGTACCACAAGCCTATTGGCACACTGTGTTAAACCTTGCACATAGCCATGTTTTGGGGGGTCACCTAGGGGTTGACAAAACAAGAGAGCGTGTTTTGAGGAGATTTTACTGGCCTGGAGTAATTGCAGCTATCAAAAACTACTGTTCGTCATGCCCTGAATGTCTGGTCACTGCGCCCTTTACGGCTTACCGTAGCCCTTTAGTACCCTTGCCTATTATTGAAGTGCCTTTTGAACGTATTGCTATGGATTTTGTGGGTCCTCTGGTGAAATCCAGTAGGGGGCATCAGTATATATTAGTAGTACTAGACTATGCTACCCGTTACCCTGAGGCAATACCTATGCGCACAACCTCAGCAAAGTCCATTGCTAAAGAGTTAATGATGATGTTTAGCTGGGTTGGGATTCCCAAGGAGATCCTATCAGATCAGGGTACTCCATTCATGTCCAAGGTTACAAAGGAACTCTGCAAGCTCCTTCACATTAGACACCTCAAAACCTCTGTTTATCACCCACAAGCCGATGGTTTGGTTGAGCGATCTAATAAAACCTTAAAGGCTATGCTGCGCAAAGTAATTGATAAAGATGGGAAAAACTGGGACTTTCTATTGCCCTATTTAATGTTTGCCATTAGAGAAGTACCCCAAGCTTCCACGGGTTTCTCACCTTTTGAATTATTATATGGCAGACACCCCAGGGGATTACTTGACATAGCAAAGGAAACTTGGGAACAAGAAGCAAACCCACATCGCAGTATAATAGAACACATAACTCAGATGCAGGAACGTATTGAAGCCATTATGCCAATAGTCAGAGAACACATGCAAAAGGCGCAACAAAATCAGCAGAATAGCTATAATAAGGATGCTAGAATTCGAGTATTTCAACCAGGAGACAGAGTACTAGTCTTGGTTCCCACAGTAGAGAACAAATTCCTAGCAACTTGGCATGGGCCATATGAGATTATTGAAAGAGTGGGAGAGGTAAATTATAAAGTAAGGCAACCAGGTAGAAGAAAGGAAGTGCAAATATACCATGTCAATTTGCTAAAACCATGGAAAGAAAGGGAAATTCTGGTTACTACAGAGGCGTCAACCTTCCCTGATAAGTGTAATATTGACCCCGAAGTAAATATCTCAGAGACCCTGTCAATACACCAGACAAGGGAAGTTAAGGAGTTTATTAGATTAAATAAAGAGGTATTCTCCCCAGTCCCCGGAAGGACTAGCGTGATTAAACATGACATTTTAACAGAACCAGGAAAAAGGGTCAATCTCAAACCATACAGAATACCCGAGGCTCGTAGAAAAGCTATCAGAGCAGAGGTTAAGAAAATGTTAGATCTTGGAGTCATTGAGGAGTCACAAAGTGACTGGAGCAGTCCAATTGTGCTGGTACCAAAGCCTGATAATATAGTACGGTTTTGTAATGATTATCGCAAACTGAATGCTATTTCTAAGTTTGATGCATACCCCATGCCTAGAGTTGATGAGCTAGTAGAACGACTTGGGAGAGCTCGGTACCTCACTACACTAGATTTAACCAAAGGTTATTGGCAAGTACCACTCACAGAGCGAGCAAAAGAAAAGACAGCATTTTCTACTCCTGACGGCCTATTTCGGTACAGAGTTTTGCCTTTCGGCTTGCATGGTGCCCCTGCCACATTCCAAAGAATGATGGACAGAATACTAAAGCCGCATGTGCGCTATGCAGCTGCATACTTGGATGATGTTGTAGTACACAGTGAGGATTGGGAATCTCACCTTCCAAAAGTACAGGCTGTCCTTAACTCAATACAAAATGCTGGCTTAACTGCTAACCCTAGTAAGTGTACGATTGGCCTAGAGGAAGCAAAATATTTGGGCTACTCTATTGGTAGGGGACTAGTGAAACCCCAAGTTGCTAAAATTGAAGCCATACGAAATTGGCCGAGACCACTGACTAAGAAACAGGTGAAAACATTTCTTGGCCTCATTGGCTATTACAGGAGATTTATATCCAATTTTGCTACAATTGGAAGCCCATTAACTGACCTTACTAAAGCTAATGCTCCAGTAGTGGTAAAATGGTCCCCAGAGACGGAACAAGCATTAAACAAGCTTAAAGAAGCCATTTGTGCCCAACCAGTGTTGGTAACACCTGATTTTTCTAAAGAATTTATTTTACAGACGGATGCATCTGATGTAGGACTAGGTGCTGTTCTCTCTCAAGAAATTCAGGGTGAGGAGCACCCCATATTATATTTAAGCAGGAAGCTTAATCCCCGGGAAAGAAACTATTCCATTGTTGAGAAGGAGTGTCTGGCTATATAGTGGGCGGTAGACACACTTAAGTACTATCTCTTGGGACGAAAATTCAGACTAGTGACAGACCATGCACCCCTTACTTGGATGAGCCAAAACAGGGAGAAAAATAGTAGAGTAACCCGCTGGTTCCTTAGCTTGCAACCCTATAATTTCTCCATTGAGCATAGGGCCGGAGTAAACAGGGAAATGCAGATGGTCTTTCGCGGATGCACTCTCTAATGTCCATGGTCGCTCGACCCTATAGGTCTGAGCTGGGGGGGAGGATGTGTGACAGAAAGCAAGGAATTGTGCTGGAAGGAACCTATATACCTCCCCAGATTTTGCAAGGTTCTTACTTTGTGTAATTAGCCCCAGGGAAATGTGTTATGTTCTAATGAATGTTGCACTTTAAATATGTGTATATTTGGGCCCTGGGGTGGAGCACCTGGAGAGTAGAGTGGGCCAGTGCTCCACTCCACATTTTGGAAGTTGCTTGGTGAGAAGTCCAGTTCTGGAGTTTGAATCCTAATCTAACTCACCTGAAAAGGATTGTCAATTACCAGTGCTATTAAGTACTCCCCTGCCAAGGAAGAAGGAAGATTGTGTTTGGTTTCTGTGAGTGGAAACAGAGAGCTGAAAACCCTGAAGCAGTAAGGCTGTTTATGTTTATGTTTATGTTGGGAAATGGACAAGCCATCAGGGGAGGGCTGGCAGCCTTAGGCCTGGGGGGCAAAATCAGTCAAGTGGCCCACTGCACCACCAAATCAGTGCAATGGTGCCCACCTTTTCCTGGTTTTATAACGGATATTGATGTTATGCTAATCACTAGCTCTTTGCCATACCCGCTCCTTCACAGCTCTGACTTTCAATGTTGTCAAAGCGCAGGCTGAGAATCTCTGAGCGTGTGCTCTGACTCACTAACTGAGCGCCGGAACCACGAGGGAGAGGCTATAATCTGACTGCACCTACTGCTAGTGCGTACCAGTGGACCACCAGCGAATCGTTTAAATTGAATAGGCTGGTGTCCCCAACTTGTGAGCTGTGTTGTCCGCCGGGCGCCTCTGTTGTGATGGCACCCTGCGTGACCGCACAGCGTGCACACCCCAACAGCTGGCCCTGCTGACACACACTGATGTTACTACTTAGAAATCCCTCAATATTAACACAGACATCAGAGTAAACACCAATAAACTGTGGAAACAGAGCTGATCCCCTCAAATTTATAAAGATTTGCTTATTTGTTGTAAGATTAAATCATGCCTCCTCCTCTCTCTCTCTCCCATGCGCTGCTCTGTAAGCTGGGAGGAAGTGAAGAGTAATCACAATCTCCCAGCACAGTGGCACCTGTGGCTGCATGGGGAACAGCTGTATTTGCCGCCCCCATGTGACATCACAATGCCCCACCTATATGAGCTGCCATACTAACGCCAGTGCTGCCCACAGTGTGTGTTTACATTAAAAAGCCTGCAGGGACCGGCTATAGACACCAGAACCACTTCATTAAGCTCCAGTCGTTCTGGGAAATATAGTGTCCCTTTAATGTGAGGTACATTATAGATTAGTGTCACTAATAATATACTAGATTGCCTACTTACAACCAAATGAGGATGATGATGGGCTGCAGTTTGGCTCCACTGGTCTGGTGTAGAACAGGATCTCTGGAGACTGTTTGCAACTGTGGTCACAAAATTCAATGTTCTGGGAGAATTGGAAGCAGCTCCATTTTTGGGGGCCCCTTACACAGCTCAAGGTCTGGGCCCCAGGGCCTGACGGTGAGTATGCGCACAAGGCCCACTCATAAGTCCACTTATATGTTCCACCCACCCATGAGTTCGCTCACAGGGAGTGGAGTGTGTAGGGGATGTGTTATGTGTTATTGTAGAGGATCTAATATGTGTGCTTATGGTATGTAGTGTATAGGGATACCAGTTTGTGCAGGTGATACAGTGTGTTTGTGTGTAGTGGAAGCAGTGTGTATTTGTGTATAAGGGATGTATTGTGTGTTTCTGGTTGTGTGTAAGGGATGCATTGTGTGAATCTGTGTTTGTATGCATAAGGGATACAAGGTGTGTGTTTGTAAGTGTGTGCATTGAGTGTGTGTTAGTGATGCATTGTGTTTCTGTGTGTATGTAAGCAAAGCAGTGTGTGTGTAAGGGTTTGCACTGTGTGTTTCTGTGTATGTGTGCAAAGGATGCATTGTCTTTGTGTGTAAGGGTTGCATTGTGTGTGTGTAATGGAAGCATTGTGTGTTTCTCTGTGTGTAAGGGAAGCATGTTGTGTTTCTGTGTGTGTAGGGATGCATTGTGTGTTTCTGTGTATGTATAGGGATGCATTGTGTGTGTGTGCGTAGTGTGAAAGAGCTCCCTGTCTTGCCCCCTGTCCTATAGAGCTGTCCCTTCTAGCTCTCCTCTGCCCCCTTAGTGGTCTCTCCTCTCCCCCACCCTCCCCTAGCGGTCTCTTCTCACACTCACCCACCCTCCCTGTGCTCTTCTCATCCACCCTCCATGTGATCTTCTCACCTCCCCCCTCCCTGTGTTCTCAACTCCCCCCTTCCTGTGTTCTTCTTACCCCCTCTCCTCCCTGTGTCCTCCTCACCTTCCCCTCCCTGTGTTCTCCTCACCACCCACCCTCCCTGTGTTCTTCTCAATCCCCCCTTCTCCTCATCTCCCCTTCTCCTCACAACCCACCCTCCCTGTGTTCTTCTCAGTCCCCCCTTCTCCTCATCTCCCCTTCTCCTCACTCTTACTCTCCCCCCTCCTCCTTGTGTTTTTCTTACTCCCCCCTTGTTCTTCTTACCCCCCGTTTTTCATACCCCCTTCTTCTTATTATTCCCCCTCCTCCTCCTTCTGTTACTCCCCCCTCCTTCACTTACTCCCCCCTCCTTCACTTACTCTCCCCCTCCTCCTCCTTCTGTTACTCCCCCCTCCTTCACTTACTCTCCCCCTCCTTC
>OW240915.1:164457790-164483694 GCA_933207985.1 Pelobates cultripes | reverse complement strand
TTGATGGAGCAGAGCCAATACGAGTAGTATGTGGATAACATTAGATTAAGTCATGGACCTCTGCATATAGTAAAGTTGAGGTGTATAAACCATGTTAGAAACGGTTAGTGCTACGGTGAGTGATCAGATATGCATCCTAATGCGTAAAATAAACAGTTTCAAAATGGTATGCGTAGTATGGATTCACATGATGGGAGCTGGGGGGGTTGTTAAAAATGGAGTGTGACGAAGTGCCCTTCGCCACTTGTGCCTGGAGAGGACTGCTTGCCCGCCTATTGCCCTGTGACTATGGCCCCTGGTTTGTATTGCCCTTTAAAGACATGATTTGGGCATAATGGATTTGTGTTGTGCTGCTGCTGGCCCTTTAAGAACCATCTGGGGACATACTGTGGAGTTACTGGGTGGCCACCATTTCCTGTATCAGAAGCACATGGTGAGAACAATGGATGGCGGCCATTTTAACTCACAGACACT
The DNA here is from genome assembly GCA_933207985.1 of Pelobates cultripes. Classification (NCBI taxonomy): domain Eukaryota; kingdom Metazoa; phylum Chordata; class Amphibia; order Anura; family Pelobatidae; genus Pelobates; species Pelobates cultripes. The sequence continues at coordinate 164,483,220 of OW240915.1, read as the reverse complement.
GTGGACTTTTCAACACGGTGCCATCTCGCCAGTATTTGTTGCACAGAGACATTGTGCGGTGGTTTTGGACTATACAGCAGGGGACACATTATACAGTGATTGTTTTTTATTTAGCCTGTATATGTTCTGCAGAATCTGCATTAAACTGTATTTTCCAAAGTACTGAATGGATCTGGGTGAATTTTGGATATGTGGTTCACCCAGATCCCCCAGTTCCAAGGATATACTTTTTATGGGGTTATTGCATGTTTTGGGGTCCCTGTGTGTTTTATGAAATTGTATTGTTTCTGGCCAGCAGATAATTGAGCTTTGTGTATTGTAGAAACTCAATTATCTTGCCTGGCCCAGAGGAGGAGTTTTGTGTTGCATAAATTGTGAGTTCTGTGTGCCAGTAAATGAGTCTTGTTCCAGCATTAAGCCTTGGCTCATGTTTGGGGGATTGGAGAAATACACTCTGGGAATTGCTATAATCACTATACTCCCCAGGGTATGATCACTAAGTTCTGCTAAGAGCTTGTTCCTGTTCCTGCTCTCTGGGGAAAGAGAGGTTCACCCACTGGAAGCTGGATCCTGGCCTTGGGTCCAGGGTGGGTGGAGACAGCAGAGACCCCAGCGCAGTTGCATCGCTGTAAGTGGGGTCTGCAGTGCTGATGGTGTCGGTTGGAGTGCTTGGAGTCCTCGGCAAGCGCTAGGAGCATCGATCGGCGGAGGTACTCAGTCGGAGTGCCAGTGTTCCGTCACATTTGGTGGCAGCGGCGGGATGGCGTCCTAGTGCGAGGACCAGCAGCTCGGAGACACCGGTAACGTGTGGAGTTACGGATTTATAATTGAGGGCAACGCTAGCACTTGTGCAGCGACCCTGGCTTCAGAGGAACTCAAGGGATAGAGCTAGCTACGGGCAGCGTCCCTATCCACAGCAACATGGAAGAGGAGTTTCGCTGGAGGTTGCAGCAGCACTTGGCCCAACAGGACGGACGTGTATCAGAGGAGTCATATTGGACTGGAGAGATGTCACTCGTACGGAGATGTGGCACGATGCCCTGGAAAAGTTACAACGGCGGCGGGGAGAGAGCCTTCCCAGTGACGAGCAGCGGTTACAGGTACTCGAGGCCCTGCGCTCCCCTTTCCTAGGGGAGCAACCCTTGGATGAATGGTTGTTGGAACTCTGGGATTTAATTTGGAAGGAGCTGTGGCTAGATGCAGCTTACCGGGCATTAAAGTGGTACGCCACCCAGCGCAACCCCTCGATGACTAACCACTATCTGCCCGAGGGAGAGGATTATAATGGCCCGGGCTTACTGTGGGAGGCCTATGAGGAGGGCGATGACTTTGGATGCCCCACAGAGTTTCGGTTCTGGGACATCCACAACATCAGGGAAACCCTGCTGGATGTTCCCCGAGCGGACGACCTGGGGCCAGACCTGAGTCATCTGGTCGCAATGGAGTGGGGGCTGGAGCAGAGCTACCGACGCCTGTTCAACTTAGCCCAATCACCGTCCCTCGGCCCAGAGGATTACCTGGACACCCTACCCTCTTCTGTCCAACCAGCCCCAGAGGTGAGCAACCTTATGGAATGGTCCTGGGAAGACCCACAGATGGCAGGTGGAGATGGAACCGAGGTCTCTCCACCTGCCCCACAGGGATGCTGGGTACCCGGCCCAGATCCCCAGCGGCAGTGTATCTCACACAACCGGTCTCCCTTCCCAGCAGCAGCCTGAGTTCCAGGAGGAGGTGATGGTAGATCCCTCCCCCATACAGCAACCAGCGTCCTGGGGAGGGGAGGCAACCGGCCTCCCTCTCCTCCACCAACCAGAGGTACCTGAGGTAGTGGACCTCATAGACGTGTCCTGGGGACACACAGAGATGGCAAGCGGAGATGGAACCGAAGTCTCTCTGCCAGCCCTACAGGGATGCTGGGCAGTCAGCCCAGGTCCCCAGCGGCAGCATAATATACAGGGAGAGGAGACAACTGGTCTCTCTCCCCAGCGGCGGCCTGAGTTCCAGGAGGAGGTGATGGTCGATCCCTCCACCTTACAGCAACCAGCGTCCTGGGGAGTGGGGGCAACCAGCCTCCTCCTCCAACAGCAGCCAGAGATACCGGGAGAGGGGGAAGACAAACCTAACCACACTGGCGCAGATGGGACCGCGGTCTCTGTGCCAGTCCTACAGGGAGGCTGGACGGGCGGTCCAGATCCCCAACCAACCCCGCAGGGATGCCAGGAGGAGGAGGTAAGCAAAACTTCCCCTCCCCAGCTACATCCCAACCGGGTCCTGGGGGCAGTGGATGAGCCTGCAATACCCACTGACCCCTCCCAGCAGAAGAGCTGGCCTCTGGGCAGAGCTCTGTTAGCCTCTGCCCCCCCTTTTCCCCTGTATCAGAGCCTGACTTACCACGGGTTACCCCAGTGGAAGAGCTGGCAGCAGGGCAGAGCGCCGCTGGCCTCTGCCCCCAAGCAACACCAGCAGTTTGCCTAGCTGCACCAGGGAGACCGAGAGTGCTGCGCTGTCCCACTACAAACTTGAACCTACAGGCCAGTACCATTTATTGTGGGGGGGGTTACTCTGTGTATTTTTCTTTGTGGGTGGGCTGCCCGACTAATCCAGGTATTGACCGGCAGAAGGTCAGGTACCTGTTTAGTCTTCCCCCCAAAGGGAAGATGTGTGACGAAGTGCCCTTCGCCACTTGTGCCTGGAGAGGACTGCTTGCCCGCCTCTTGCCCTGTGACTATGGCCCCTGGTTTGTATTGCCCTTTAAAGACATGATTTGGGCATAATGGATTTGTGTTGTGCTGCTGCTGGCCCTTTAAGAACCATCTGGGACATACTGTGGAGTTACTGGGTGGCCACCATTTCCTGTATCAGAAGCACATGGTGAGAACAATGGATGGCGGCCATTTTAACTCACAGACACTGTTTGGACTTTTCAACACGGTGCCATCTCGCCAGTATTTGGTGCACAGAGACATTGTGCGGTGGTTTTGGACTATACAGCAGGGGACACATTATACAGTGATTGTTTTTCATTTAGCCTGTATATGTTCTGCAGAATCTGCATTCAACTGTATTTTCCAAAGTACTGAACGGATCTGGGTGAATTTTGATATGTGGTTCACCCAGATCCCCCGGTTACAAGGATATACTTTTTATGGGGTTATTGCATGTTTTGGGGTCCCTGTGTGTTTTATGAAACTGTATTATTTCTGGCCAGCAGATAATTGAGCTTTGTGTATTGTAGAAACTCAATTATCTAGCCTGGCCCAGAGGAGGAGTTTTGTGTTGCATAAATTGTGAGTTCTGTGTGCCAGTAAATGAGTCTTGTTCCAGCATTAAGCCTTGGCTCATGTTTGGGGGAAGGGATACCTACACTCTGGGGATTGCTATAATCACTTACTCCCCAGAGGAAGCTCTTGCAATAGCTTGATTTGTTCCTGTTCCTGCTCTCTGGGAAAGAGAGGTTCACCCACTGGAAGCTGGATCCTGGCCTTGGGTCCAGGGTGGGTGGAAACAGCAGAGACCCCAGCGCAGTTGCATCGCCCAGGCGGGGTCTGCAGTGCTGATGGTGTTCGTTGGAGTGCTTGAGTCCCCGCGCTTAGAGCATCGGACATGGAGGTACTCAGCCTGGAGTGCCAGCGCGTTCACACATGTGGATTGTGTGTGTCCAGGATATTCTGCTTTCTGCCATATTTGGCATTAGGGTTATGGTCATTGCACAAGTATGTGTGGTATCTAAAACGGTTATTGTCATACAACTAACATTTAAAATGAGGGCTAGTTCAACACAGAGAGAAAGTCAATACGTACATAACATTACAGGCATGTGTGTCAAGTGGCTCCCATTCCAGGTGTACTCCGTGGTGCTGGGATGAATAGGACAATTTTAGCTTGGTCCCAGGTTGTAGAGGAAGGTGGGGCTTATACCCAGGGTCGCTAGGGATCTGCGTCCATCCCAGCGATGTCTCGGCCACTTTATGTTCGGTGTCTTGGTGTTGAATGTGGAGTACATGCGCGGATCCCCAGATACTTTTAATGCTCTTAGCTGTCATCAGTGTCGCTATTCGCCAGCGGGTCGAGGGATTACCTCCAGAGCAGGGTATTGGCGCAGAGGTCAAAGTAGAATGACAAGTCCATGTCCTCAAAACCTATAGGCATTTTTCCCCTTGTTGGCACCTTTCGCGAAGGCTGCCCTATCCTGCCTGTTTTGAACCAATCAGTATGTTGCTGGTGTAGCTGTACTTGAGGGCATTTCGATGTATTTGGGCAGGCTGGAAATTTACATCGTTGTACCCCTTAGCTGTTTGGGGGTAGGAGGGCTGCAAATAGCCTGTGAATAAAGTGAGGCAGTTCAGCTGGGACGACTCCCCAAAGAAGTTGGGTCCCTGGATTTTCACATACCTATCGCCGCTTGTCTTCCATAGCTGCTAGTTGGTAAATGTGAGAGTAGTGTGAGCAGGCCAGGTCGTGACCTGCTTCTGTAGTGCTAGGACCTGTGTTGAGTCGGTTTGGGGAGGTCTACTCCACTGATGTGAAGCGCGTGCAGTGAACCCTGATGTCTTCCTCACCTGGGATAATTTTCAGCAGAGAGCGTTTGGTGGAGGTCTGTGATGAGATTGTGAGTATCTTCTGGTAACCGAAAGTGAGAGGATCCCAGATGACCGGAGGCTTGGGGGGCCCTTTATACCCTAGGGAGTGTAATGGACATCCTCCGAGCTATCCGTGAAGTCGCCAAAGTCGCATCACTATATTTGGTCTGGTCAGCACGGCGCGGCCTCCCATGGTAAGTCTCCAATGTCTGCTGTAGACCGGCCAGGTCTGGTCGCGGGTTTTTCATTTTTCTCCCATCGGTGTTGGTGCTTTTACCGACAGTCTGTCAGGTCGTGTGAGGTTTTTGTGCCGCTTAGCGTTTCAGAGCCGGGGAGAGCAAATAATCATGCATCTGGTCCTTACAGGGCACTAGCTCCGGCCCACACTATACAAGTAACCTTTAAAGTGGAACTTCACTATTGTTGGGCACATTTCCTTTGATTTGAGATTATCCTGAGAATATAAAGTCAATCACTACATTCACAGTATTGTAGAAAGGAGTTGTTTCCCAAAAACAGACCAACAGTTATAAATGTCAGAGATTATAGTGTCTCATAGAGTCTTATAGCTCTGAACTATGTGGAGGTATTCCATTAGCACCTCTATTACTTGTAATAATATGTTCTTTTAAGGGGTTTACACTATTGCACTTTATTTTGCATGTAAAGCTTTACACCAGATTGTGAAAGATAAACAAGAAATCGTTAAGTGTTTTTACAGATATTATACATTAGGCACACAGGTTTTACACTTATATCTAGCACTCCAATGTTTTATTGATAATGTGAAATTACAGTCTGGTAAACATACAGATACAGTAAAGTGACTTCTAAAAAAAATAGTATGTTGAGGCAGTGGCGGGACTAAGGGGAGGGGGGCGGTCCACCCGGAATGCCACCTGGTAGAGGGGGTGCCTTGACCCTGGTCTTGGGGCTGGAGGGGCTGTGTGAGCTGGCGCCCATGGCAGCTGGGTGCTCCACAGCTAACACGGAGAGACCAGCAAGATAACCGGCCGCATAGAAGGAAGAAGGGACGAGCCAATGGACATTTAGGGGTGGAGTCTATCCCGCGAAGCAGGGGCGTATTAACACAGCCCTACAAGCTGGGTTGCGCCATTGCTGCAGATGGAGGTGCAGCAAGAAGAAATCCCTGCTCCTCCAATCTAACAGGCTTCTGTGACAGGAAGGACTTCAATGAATCCACTCTCCAGCCCACACTGCAGGTGTAAATATAAGAGTTTCAAGGGCCAGTGTGTGTGTGTGTGTGTAACTGTGTGTGTGTGTGTAACTGCGTGTGTGTGTAACTGGGTTCGCCCGTAACTGTGTGTGTGTGTGTGTGTGTGCGTGTGCGGACTGTCTGCCTGTAACTGTGTGTGTGTGTGTGTGTGTAACTGTGTGTGTGTGTAACTGTGTGTGCACCGTGTGTAACTGTCTGCCTGTAACTGTGCGTGTGTGTGTGTGTGTGTGTGTGTGACTGTTCGCCTGTAACTCTGTGTGTGTGTGTGTGTGTGTGTGCGTGCGATCAGTTCGCCTGTAACTGTGTGTGTGTGTGTGTGTGTGTGACTGTCTGCCTGTAACCGTGTGTGTGTGTGTGTGTGTGTGTGTAACCGTCTGCCCGTAACTGTGTCTGTGTGTGTGTGCGGACCGTCTTCCCGTAACTGTGTGTGTGTGTGTGTGTGTGTGACTGTCTGTCTGTAACTGTGTGTGTGACTGTCTATCTGTAACTGTGTGTGTGTGTGACTGTCTGTCTTGTGTGTGTCTGTAACTGTGGGTGTGTGTGTGTGTATAACTGTCTGCCTGTAAATATGTGTGTGTGTGTGTAACTGTCTGCCTGTAACTGTGTGTACGTGTGTGTAACTGTCTGCCTGTAACTGTGTGTGTGTGTTACTGTCTACCTGTGACTGTCTGCATGTAACTTTATGCGTGACTGCCTGCCTGTGACCGTGTGTGTGACTGTACATGTGACTGTCTGCCTGTAACAGTGTGTGTGACTGTGTGTAACTGCTTGTAACTGACTGTGTGTGTAACTCTCTACCTGTAACTGTGTGTATGACTGCCTGTGACTATATGTGTGACTGTTTGCATGTGACTGTGTGAGTGTGACTGTCTGCTTGGAACTGTGTGTGACTGTCTGCCTGTAACTGTGTGTGAGGGGGTGCAGGGATTTTGTAGAGGGGAGCAGGGGTTTTAAAAAGTTTACAAATTTGTTTAATAAATTTTTTAAAAAAAATGTAAAAATACAACACATTTTAAAAATTGAGTAGGTTTTTTGGTTTGTTTGTTTTTTGGAGAGGGGGGGCGAGGGGGTGCCAAACCCAGGACCCGTCCCGGGTGCCACATGCCCTAGGTATGCCCCTGTGTTGAGGTATAAACATTTTTACTTGTTTTGGTGCCAAACAAAATCACAATTTAATGAAAAGCTGTTTTTTAATGTTAAAATCATCTAATATGATTTTCAATATATACCTATAAACAGATAGATTAATATACATAATGTTTAAAGTTAAGTTGATTCTTTCATTGTACATAAATATAAAAAGACAAGAAACACCAACTATTGTGTTCTAAACAAAATCAAGTGTCCTGAACCTTTAAAGAATATGATGGTCTAACAAGATTCAATGCATCTCCACAATGAGGTGCTGATTGGCCAAGGCGGCATTTGTCCCTTCCCCGCCTTTGTGACGATTTCCGCCAATCCAATGCTTTTCCTATGATGATGTGGCAGGACCAGCACTGGTGGACCTGGTCAGTGCTGGAAATAAGGTACATTTTATTACCTTTTAAGGGGGGAAAGCCACCTAAATGGTGATTTTAACAGTATATGGTCAGAAATACATGTTTGAGTTCCTGACTCCATAGTATTCCTTTAATTTTATGTTGAACTGAGAGAGGCAAGGTATCTTTTTATTCTTTGATTTAATTGTTGGATGTTCTCTAATTTCCTGCATTCAATCATTGATTCAACATTTCTTGATGTACAGGAGAATGATTCTTTGGTGTTATGTTTTTTTTACGGTTGTGAGTGGTTATATTTTTTGCGCACATATGCTGAAACAATTTGTAGAGTTTTTTTTTGCAGGACATAGACCTTAGGTAGTTGTCTAAATGCTAGGATAGGGAGTTTGGCGAATATTTCTTTCAGTACCTCATCCTCAGTGAGCAGTGGTTATAGATCCTTGATGTTTTTTCCATATGGCCTCAAGGGTGGTGCTATATGTTATAACTAATGGCACACATGCAGAGGTTTCTTTCTCTTTGTATTGCAGTAAAGGTGCTCATATTTGCAGAGCGGAGTGCAACTTCCTGTTTGTCTCTGACTATTTATGAATAATTGAGGCAGAATGTTTAGATGTTTCTGATTATGTCAGCCAAGCAGGGAGATCAGGGGCAGAGCCAGCAGCAACAGACAAGAATAAAAGTAAGATTTTACTAAATTTAGGAGGGCAGGGAAGGGGACGGGTGGCGAGAGCAGGGCGATAATATTTTTAACACTATAGTGTCAGGAATACATTTGTCTTCCTGACCCTATAGTGTTCCTTTAAGTTTTATTGATGAATGGAAGAGTTAAAAGATACATTAAAATTGTTTTATTTTTTCTTCTCCTTCTGTCCAAATTATTAATGTGTCATGAATATAATGATAGTATTTGTAAGTTTTTTAGTTTTGTGTTTCAAAAAATTTCTGTTCCAGATCAGCCATAAACATATTGGCATATTGCGGTGCCATTTTCGTACACAATACTTTGTTTTTACGTTGATATTCTTGTTAAATCTGAAGTATTTATGTGTGACTCTATCAGTTTTATGATAACTTATGGTCTATATTTTTGATGGTAGTTATGAGTTGAGAGAAAATATAAACAGTCAATAATTTCATCTTTGTGTAGGATGTTGTGGTCCATAGATTCTGCATCCATGGTTACAAGTATTGTGATTTGTCTGAGTGTACTGAGGAAGTCTGAAGATGTTTATTTTGGTGACCAAAGACCCGAGGATGTTTTCCACCAGGTTTAAAACCAGGTGTTCAAGCCTGCTATTATTGCAGCTCAATTTCCCTCTGTTTTATCTCCAAGTTGTTTGGTCACTGGGACAGAAGCTCATATAAGCTTTATATGTAGGTATACAATTTTATATTGTGTCCTGATGGAGTAAAACCCATGTTCTTTTTCTTGATGCTGTACTCTACCATAGTAGTGGCATTCTCCTTATCGTTAAAGGGACACTCCAGGCACCCAGACCACTTCTGCCCATATGAGTGGTCTGGGTGCCAACTCCCACTACTCTTAACCCTGCAAGTGTAATTATTGCAGTTTTTATAAACTGCAATAATTACCTTGCAGGGTTAACTCCACCTCTAGTGGCTGTCTACTAGACAGCCACTAGAGGGCACTTCCTGGATTATAGCACAGTGCTAGAGCGTCGCTGGACATCCTCATGCTGTGTGAGGACCTCCAGTGTCGCTCAATTCCCCATAGGAAAGCATTGAAAAGCATTTTCAATGCTTTCCTATGGGGAGCTCTATTGTGCATGCGCGGCAGTGCCGCGCATGCGCATTAGGTCTCCCCGGCCGGTGGGCAGGATCAGTCTCGCCCACCGGTCGACGTAATGCAGAGGAGGAGCGGCGGATGGAAGACATGTCGCTTCCTCTGGTAAGCCACTGACCCCTTCAGCAACCGGGGATTGGGAGGTGGGAGGGAGAGGGGACCTGCAGTGCCAGGAAAACTGATTGTTTTCCTGGCATTATAGTTTCCCTTTAAATAACTCTTTTGATTGCAGCCTAATGAAACATGAATGAAGAGGGCTCAATGTCATTTAACTTAGTGGTAGGTAAAAATAATAATCCTTTAGCCAGGACAGACATTCCAGGTGGTGATAGTTTATAGTTCGAGATCTTGTGTTGTCTGCATTATAATCCATGCACTGCTTTTTCTTAATCTCTATGAATTTGTAGTGATTATGTGAAAATCCGGTGAGTGTCCTCTTCTTCTTATGTAAAAGCTACTATTGTTGTTTCTTATAAGGATATTCAATGTCTTCTCCAGTTTTTCAGCAATGTGCACAGTATTTTTCCTGAACACTTTGAACAAGCAATTGTTTTTCATGGTCATTTTTTTTGTTTCTTGTAATAAAGTTGGTGGATAAAGTAGGTTTGCAAAATATATCCCTGGTGCATTTGCAGGGATTTTCAGCAAATTACGAGTTTTGTGCAGTTGTTTTACTCATAGTCTTAGGAGTTAGGTTTCTTTTCTTGCTGTGTGGTGAATACACACTTACTATGCATCTTATTTATGTTCTCAATACATTTGCCTTTTGTATCTCTTTACTTGGATTCTACTTGCTTGATTAATTGTGTATTTTCTTTTACATCCATGCAGCATATCGGTTATTATATAATAAATATACTTGTGGGTTCTCTATGCCTGTACAGGTTGCTTAATAAGCTCCTTCACATCTGCCTTATGTATAACATGAGGATTCCAACATATCAAGGCTAGCTAAAAAGTCTCTGCTTGGACACTGCTTGCAGATCCCTGGAATCCACTACATATTTCTATAACATAGCTTATATTATCAGAGCTACCAGGTGACCAAACTGGGCCTAGAGGAAGCAAAGACCATAAAGGAATGACATTATTAGTAATGTGGGATGTCTGCTACATATATATTTAACTTTAAAAATATATGGTAAACTTGCAGTTGCCAAAATACGCTGTCGTTTTCATGGTAAGACAACGTTGGCCAATGGCCAGTATGTCATGGTATTTTCTACTTTTACAATTCTATATCTGAGGTGTCTAGCGTATACATTTTCAGCCATTTCTGAAGCTTCATCTCCTGTGACTTTAGTCTGTCCTGTATTGTTTAAAAACAGCCGGAGAGCTGAATGCTGTCTATCCCGAGAAGATGCCAGACCACTTTGCATAATTTGCCATTAAGCTTTAAATCCATGAAATTTTCCAATAATAATGCCCAGTAACACTGCACATGATGTTCCATCATACAGCTGTTTCATTTTCCAGTATGTCAGTGCGCGCACACGTTCTGGGGTCAGAGGTCACCCTCTGAACAATCAGAAGCCAGAGAGGGATATTTAAATCCCTAATTCACTTTACTTCCTTGCCCTGTCGTGGTTTCCTGTTCCTGGTTCCTGAGAGTGCGTTTATCTTTGTGAATATTACTTCCTGGAATCCTGATCTTGGCTTTTCCCTGGTTATTCTGAATTCAGGTTCCCCTGACTTGGCTTGTTTAAACAGTATTTGAGTATTTCTGGCTTCCTTGACCTCGGCTTTCCCTTTGAACATTCTTTATCTCTAGCGTATTAGTCCGGCCATTCTAAGGTCCGGTTTACGCTCTATCCTTTTATTTTCCTTTTATTTTTTATGTATATTTACATAGTTTCTGCGTGTTGGACCACACTAGCTGCCGTGACATTACGACAGGGCCATGGATCCTGCGGAAATATGTAAACATATTATTGCCTGTGAGAGCAGGGTGGAGAATATGGACCACAGGTTAGATCAGTTTGCCCAAGCATTCCAAACCTTGCTCCAGAGAACTGCCTATCTGGAGGTACCTCCTGTACCACCTGTGACTCCACCACCTGTGGTAGCACCGGTGGCACACAAACCACCGTGGCACACAAACCACCTCCCCCTCGTTTTGGGGGTGATTCTAAAGAATTTAGAGGTTTTTTAAATCAAATCGAATACCACTTCAAAGCTGCCCCTGGTTCATTCCCTACAGATAGATCGAAGATTGGCTTTCTAATGAACCAATTAACGGGTAAGGCTTTAACCTGGGCTAATCCCTTATGGGAGAGTGGGAATCCAGTAGCCCGTGATTACAACGTATTTCTAACAGCATTTAAAGCTGCTTTTGAGCCAAAAGGGAGAGAAAAGAACGCTGCCAGAGCCCTGATGAGAATAAAACAAGGCAATCGCTCTGTAGCTGATTACGCCATTGAGTTTAGAACTTTGGCATCTGAGGTTGACTGGACCAATAGCGGTCTAGTGGCTGCCTTCACTGAAGGCCTAACGGAGAATATACAAGACGAGACCGCAGCCAGAGATCTTCCGGTTAACCTTAATGACTTTATTGCCTACATGATAGATATAGACAACAGGCTCAAAGAAAGAGAGAAAAACAAATGTTCTAGACGTTCCACCTTATCCATAGCCCCTCGTTTCTCTAACCCAGTGGTAATTAACCATGCCCCACCTCCTGAACCAGAACCCATGCAACTGGGCATTACAAAACTTACTGAGGCAGAGAGACAATACAGACGCAACGAGGGGTTGTTTATATTGTGGCAAAAGAGGACATCAAAGATTTTCATGTCCGGTTCGGCCGGAAAACTTGCGCACCTAAGGCACGTTTGGGGACCGACGTTAGGTGTGATGTATATGTCCCCTAAATTGAAAGAACCGTTTCCTTATAAGAGTTACTTTATCTTGTAAGAAAACCGCTGTACAGTGTGAGGCTATGATTGACTCTGGGGCAGCGGAGAATTTTCTAGACAAGGAATTCTCTGCTAAATATCTCCTGCCCTTAAGGCAGAAAGAGAGACCCATAGCAGTGGAGGCCATTGATGGGAGACCCCTTACCCAGCCTCTCATCACGCACGAAACCCTGCCAATCACTGTCTCAGTGGGTATCTTACATTCTGAGGAAATGGTTTTTCAAATTATATCCTCACCCACATGTCCTATCATACTCAGTTTTCCTTGGCTCCAGAAACACAATCCACCTTTAGATTGGGTTGAAGGAGAGATTGTGAGTTGGGGTGAGAGATGCAGAGGTTTTTGTTTTAAGCGGATGCCACAACCTATTGGTACCATCCATATACCTATAGCGCCTCACCTAACCACAGAAATCCCCCCGCAGTATTTTGACCTACAGGAGGTATTTAACAAAGGTCAGTCAGAAATACTACCACCACACAGACCCTATGACTGTACCATACACTTGTTACCAGGCACTATGCCTCCCAAAGGAGGAGTATATGCACTATCTCCTCAGGAAAATCTTTGTTTAGAAGAGTATATAAAAGATGCTCTCAGAAAGGGTCACATACATAGATCCTCTTCACCTGCTGGGGCTGGGTTCTTCTTCGTTTCTAAAAAAGAAGGAGACCTACGTCCTTGTATAGACTATAGGGGTTTGAATAGGATAACAATAAAAAACGCCTATCCCATTCCCCTTGTTTCTGAATTATTCGACAGGTTGAAGGGAGCCCGAGTCTTCACTAAGCTCGACCTCAGAAGTGCTTACAACCTAGTCAGAAATAAGGAAGGTCATGAGTGGAAGACCGCGTTCAATACAAGAATGAGACATTACGAATATCTAGTTATGCCGTTCGGACTATGCAATGCTCCAGCGGTATTTCAGTATTTCATTAACGATGTCCTTAGGGAGTACCTCCACATGTTCGTTTTAGTGTACCTGGATGACATTCTCATCTATTCCCCAGACCTAGAGACACATCACGAACATGTGAGAACAGTACTAAAAACCCTGTTAGCTGTAAGCTGGAGAAGTGCCAGTTTGACCAGACCGAGATACAGTTTCTCGGATATGTTATATCTCCATCTGGCTTTAAAATGGACCCTCACAAGTTGGAAACAGTCTTACAATGGCCGCTACCCAAAGGCCTTAAAGCTACACAATGCTTTATAGGTTTTGCGAATTATATTACCGCAAGTTCATTAAAGGTTTCTCCTCTGTAATCTCCCCTATTACCAACCTAACCAAAAAAGGAGCAAATTGCAATTCATGGCCCAAGGAAGCAAAGGAGGCATTTGAACAATTAAAATCTTTATTTGCCGCAGCACCTGTCCTGACACATCCCGATCCAACCAAACCATTTATTCTAGAAGTAGATGCGTCAAAAGCAGGAGTAGGAGCCATTCTGTCCTAAAGAGAAAGTCCTGATACGCCTTTACATACCTGTGGGTTTTTCTCTCGAAAACTTACACCTGCGGAGAAAAATTATGACATTGGGAATAGGGAATTATTGGCCATAATACTTGCCCTTAAAGAATGGAGACATCTCTTAGAAGGTTCCAAAGAGCCACTTCTGATTTTTACCGATCACAAGAATTTGGCTTATATTGGGGATGCTAAGAGATTGTCCTCTCGTCAGGCTAGATGGTCATTTTTCCTCTCCCGATTTAACTTTGTAATTACCTATAGGCCCGGGACCAAGAACACCAAGTCAGATGAATTGTCTAGACAGTTTGAGACAGATGAGATTCCTGAACAAGAGGTATCCCCTATCATACCTCCAGAATGCCTCATTGCTACTACTGTTTCTGAAGTGTCTTCTCCACTCTTCTGTGCTATAATCGCAGATCAATCCCAGGCACCCGTGGAGAGACCTCCGGATAAACTGTACGTTTCACCACCATTAAGAAAAAAGGTACTTGGTTTATTCCATGATAATCTGACAACAGGTCATCCGGGAGTCCATAAAACTCTCTCATCTATCTCCAGGAGGTTCTGGTGGCCTACACTTAGAAATGACATCAAGGATTATGTAGGGGCATGTCAAATATGTGCCATTTCTAAATCGTCTCACAAACCACCTCCTGCTTGTTACAACCATTACCTAAACCTACTGCTCCATGGACCCATTTAGCCATGGATTTCATGGTGGATCTGCCCAGCTCAAACGGGTTTAACACAATCCTTATGGTCATAGATAGATTCTCAAAAATGGCACATTTTGTACGTCTTAAAAAATTACCATCTGCTCATCTGCTTGTACATATTTTTAAAAGAGATATTTCGCTTACATGGGGTGCCTTAAATAATAGTTTCTGACCGAGGTACCCAATTTATTTCTAGGTTCTGGCGTGTCTTTTGTAAACAATTGGGTATAGAACTTTAATTTTCCTCAGCATATCACCCTCAGACTAATGGTGCAGCAGAGAGGGCCAATCAGTCCTTAGAATCTTATTTACGTTGTTTTAGCGATGCCAGTCAGTCTAACTGGTATGAACTCTTACCCATGGCTGAGTTTGCCAGGAATAATGCTACTCATGAATCCTCTAATCATAGTCCATTTTATGTAAATCAGGGTTATCACCCCACTGTTTTCCCTTCTGAGTTTTCACAGATATTCCTGCCTTGAACACTCGTTTAAATTATATTCATGACACTTGGGATTCCGTTCATACAGCATTACAAAAGGCATCAAAATGTGCTAAAATCCAAGATGACAAGAGACGGGATGCCAATCCTGTTTACCAACCTGGTGACAAGGTGTGGCTGTCCACATATCATATCAAACTTAAAGTTCCTTCCATGAAATTTGCCCCTCGGTACATCTGTCCTTTTCGGATCCTCCACCATATCAACCCTGTGACTTACTCCTTGGCACTCCCTGTCCACATGAGAATCACCAATTCATTTCATGTATCATTGCTCAAGCCTCTTACTTGCAATCGATACACTAGAGTTTCCGCTCCTCCGCCCTTAGTAGTGGGTGACCACTAGGAGTACGAGGTTCGTTCTGTTTTAGACTCCAAAATCTCCATGGGGTATTTTGTCTTATCTTGTTGACTGGAAAGGATATGGTCCAGAGGAACGTTCTTCGGTTCCTGCTGACCAGGTTCATGCGCCCTGTCTTGTCCGGTCGTTTCACAGCCGCTTCCCTCATAAGCCGGCTCCTACCTGCCCGGTGAGCGATTTTCGAGTGGGGGGGTACTGTTGAGGCTCCCAACCCGCGGGGTGCCGCGTCCGTACCCGACCGGCACGGTCTCGCTGACACCACAAGCTTATCTGCTCGTCGGCGAGCCGGGAGCCACTCCACTGCCTTCTCTGGGCATCGCGCCCAAATCAAAGAAACCACGTGGTCGCGTCCATCTTAAGCTCCGCCCCTCTAATGCATACAGACGTGCGTGTGACGTCATGACGTCATGACGTCAGCGCGCGCGCACGTCCTGGGGTCAGAGGTCACCCTCTGACCAATCAGAAGCCAGAGAGGGATATTTAAATCCCTAATTCTATTTACTGCCTTGCCGTGGTTTCCTGTTCCTGGTTCCTGAGAGTGCATTTATCTTTGTGAATGATACTTTCTGGTATCTTGATCTTGGCTTTTCCCTGGTTATTCTGAATTCTGGTTCCCCTGACTTGGCTTGTTTAAACAGTATTTGAGTATTTCTGGCTTCCTTGACCTCGGCTTTCCCTTTGACCATTCTCTATCTCTAGCGTATTAGTCCGGCCATTCTAAGGTCCGGTTTACGCTCCATCCTTTAATTTTCCTTTTCTTTTTTATGTATATTTACATAGTTTCTGCGTGTTGGACCACACTAGCTGCCGTGACAGTTTTAAATGTTGAACTTGATGGACTTTAGTCTTTTTTCAGCCTAGATTACTATGGAACTATTTAATGATGTAATATTTAAAAGCAATACACAAAAACACAGAATAACACTTTGAAAATGTTAATATGGTAAAAGCAAAGCATGAATCCTAGGTACACCGGGAACCAATTGTGGGTTAGAGCCATCAAAGTTCGATGCTCACTGTAGTAGTAGTTCCCTTGCCAAGGCTACAATTTTGCATCTCCCACCCTGAACTACCACATAAATAGAGTATGCAGCAAACCTAATATAAATGAGAGATCACACAATAAATAGACCAACACAAATTATATGGTCAAAGGTCACCGCTTTTTTTAAGGGAAAATAGATTGTAGACATGTACACAGAAATCATTTTTCAATTCTGCAATGTGTTTGCTTAGTTAAAGTGTCATGCCAAACTTACCTTTAATCGATTCCTCTTCTCTCCTTCTGTCAGGATCTGTTCTTCATTTCTTCCTGTCTGCTCTAGTTTTCTTTGAAACATAAGACAAAGTAGGGACTATTTCTCTTATGAAGGTTTCCTACACCTGAACATCTCTGACCAGCGGAGGAGCAAAGTGTGCTTCATTTCCGGTGGTCAGAGAAATTTTCCCACAATTCTCAGCTTTCCTCAGTGATCCTGCAATGCTCCTTTCACTTTTTCCGAACGTACTGTCACTTAGAAAGAACGCCGGCAAAACTACTGAATTGCGTTCTAACAGAATGAGAACAGTTTGTTTTTTGGATGCAATTCGGGACTTTGTTCAGATTGGAATTTCATTTGAATGAATAAAACTCTGATCCTATTCATGCCGTGGCTGCATCTTGCAGCTGCTTAGTAGATAACTTCCTAATTCCCACGGTATCAGGGAGCTATCTACCAAAAGGCTGAAAGACCTAAATTGGTCTTTCAGTCAAATTTACTTATACTAAGTAAAGATTACTTAGTATTAGTAAATTCTGCCCCTACTCGCTATGCCGCAAGTAGGGGCATGTCTACTAAACAGTGAGCAGCCAGGGACTGCTCACTGTTAAAAAAAAAAAAACCCAAAAGAACCCAGTACCCCCCTCCTGAGCCCCCATCCGTGCCACGTGAGTGGGGGATATTTAACTGAAGGGGGTACCTAGAGCCCCCCCAGCCCCCACCCATGAGTGGCTGGTGGGGGCGCTAGATGAGAATGTGGAGGGGACCTATTCTCCTCCTCCCTGGCCCCCACCCCTGAACGGCGGGTGGGGTCATAAAAGCAATAGTACATCTGGATATACCTTGCCTCACCCTCTCTCTTGCAGTGCCAGAAAAGGGGACTTGTCATAGATACAGGTAAATAAAGGGTTAAAAGCCTTTGCCTTCCACGTCTGCAGGGGTTAAAAGCAAGAATTTTCTCCCCTGTCTCCTATCTGTTGCAAGCAGCAACTCCCTTTTTATTTTCACAGGTCAAACTGACACAGAGAACTCAGACTGCATATTTCAGATAAGACTGCTATACATGCGCAGTAGACTAACTGCAATATATAATGTTATATGAATAAGTCCCTGAAATTTCTATGATTGGTTGATTTTGTCTTCTGTTGTATACACCCCTAATAAAACTGTGTTTTATGTATACGATGGACATGCATTAAAATACACTACTTTCTTGAACTTCATAATGACTGTTGTGCATTAATGATTCCCTGCAGTGAACATACATAGAGACAAGGGTAGCAGAATGGGTTAATGCATAAGTCCATGGCAGTGTAAGGGTTTAAGGCCCTAGTAAAAGTTAGCAGCCTAACAAATATAATCCCACCTTCCTTCCAACACCCTTATAAATCTCCTTGATTGTTCTCCTTTGCATCATATTGGCTCCTCCACCCTACAGCTGAGTGTCATTTGTAATCATCAATGTTTTCTGGGCGAGATGGCATCATCGGTCTCAATGCGTGAAGGTAACATGCATTCCAGCGTGCTATCCATGGCCAATACCGGAAAGTCCATGGGTACTTGCGTACCACGTCGATTCTTATGTGTTTCTTACTGATCTTACATTCTTAGTTCTTCGATGTTCATTCTTATATATAGGAGGGGGTAGAGGAATAGGGAAAGTGTAGAAATATTGCACATATCAGTAAAACATAATGTTCAAAAAGCATTATCCTTACACAAAGGGGATTGGTCTCAGTATGGGTATGGTTTCAATTGCACTATTTCCCTGCCGTAAAAAAGATACAAACCGATGCACAAAAACTAAACATAAATGTGCAAATACTACTAATAAGGAAAAGGTTTTTTTGTTGTTGTTTTTTTAAGATTTGAGAAAATGATTTCATATGAAGATATATGATCTGGTGCAAAAATACATGTATATAAATATGTTACAAAATACCCAAATACAAATATATAAAAATTATTTAAAAATATTTCATATATTTAAAAAAAATATAACAAAATCACAAAAAAATTACAGTACTAGATTGATTTTCCAAAGTGATGCGATATTTCTTAACAAGTGATGAGTATCAACGTTTCGAAACATCGGTCTTTATCAAGATGTACACAAATGCAAATACAGTGAATTTATAGAGCATAAAACATAAAATATAATGACTTACCTCAGTCTCTGAGCCAAACATCGTGTAGTGCAGAGTGGGTGAGTGCGCATGCGTGAATGCCGTGTGCGTGATGACCTAGAGCGTGCAGCGTCGGAGATCACATAGTAATCGCGATAGTCCCATAGCAATTGCAACTCTGTGAGAAATAATGAAAGAATCAGTGCACAATCCCAGTTAAAAGAAAAATATAAAGAATCTAAAAAAAACATATGTATAAAATAGAATATAAAAATTATATATGTATACATGTATCTATATCTGTCAGAAATTAATAAAAAGGTTTATAGATCCTTTACTTTATTTGGAAAAGTGCAATGAACAAAAAGTGGCACCGTGCAGACTTACATATCTAAAAAAAACAAACAAAAACAAAAAGACAAATCTATGTCTATGTTGAGCCCACAAAGTTGTAAATTTTAAGTTTATTTATCTAAAATGTTTCTCTTTAGTTCTATCCCCGCCTCTTCAATGAGTATCAATCTGTTCTATGCCCACATAAAAAAATGTTTCCAATTGAATTTCTGGCAACTATTTTGTTTTTTTACTGCCTTCTGTTTTTTTTTTAAATGTTATTTTGATCATCTGATTTTACACTTAAAAAGTAATATCTAGAAAATCTATAGTGATTGTACTTGATTTGTTTGTGAAATTTAGGCCACCATTATTATTATAAAGTTGATGTCTTTTGTTGCTGCAGCGCCTTGTCTTGAGTCATCCAATCACAATTCTTCTGCAAGTTTATTTGCAGCAATCATTTTCAAATCTCTTGCCATATGTTCCTCCTTAATGTAGTTGAATGACGGAGACCCTTGAAACAAGGGGATCCCAGAAGTAGCTGCTGAACTTAACAGAATAAATAGTATAGTTACCAGGTGGCAAGTAGAGAAAAAGAGGGGGCTGTACTTGTAAATGGATAAAAGGGTGAAGGGGGATAAATAGAAATACCCATATATACCCTATATAAGCCACTGCTAGTTGTATTTAATAGCAGCAAAGGAATGTCCCTTTAAAAAAAAAAAAAAAGGGAGACTCTAGCATTTATACTAGATAAAATGTCCAAAATTAGGACACCTAAGCTGCAAAAATACAATAAGGCAACACAAAATATGTGTAATACATAAATCACCCCACTAATATAAAGGCAAGCAAACAGGAGCCTATACAAACATGCATAGGAAAAAAGAGAGCAAAGGAGGACAGGGGCAGACCCACTAAGGACAAGCCCTAAGTCCAGAGGAAAGCCCCCAGGACCAAAAAATGCCTGCCTAGAAAAACTCTAAATGCCAAATAATAAATTGCTAACTATACTAACTAACTAAATCAAACATACTTACTACCTAAGTGCTACCTAATGTGAAGAAAGAAAAAACAAAAAAAAGGATAAATCAAATAAGGCGCTCGACGCACGTTTCAGCGTGCATACACGCCGTCGTCAGGAGCTATTGCAAATGCAGTTCCTATTGAAGCCGGTTAAATACCTGAGCAATCAGAGAAAAGTCCCTCCAGCTGATCCAGCATGTGGGAGGGGTGGGTGATTGACATGGAGTCACCACTCCTCCTCAACCCTGTCATTGCTTATGCTGGAGTCTCATTGGAGAATAACAAAGTCAATCACTGAGAGGTGGGGGAGGGACTTATGCATAATCAGAACACACCTATCCAAACCCTGCTGCTCACATGGGGATAACCATTGGAAGATCTATCAGTCAATCAATACAGGAGGAGGGTGCAAAATCAAGCATCCCTCCTCCTGATAACAAAACTGACATAAACCTAACTAGCCAATATATATGATATCAATGAGAAGTATCAAAATGTAGCACAGGGAAGGGGCTATATAGTTAAGCCCCCCTCCCTCTAACTGCACCTCTGGCATGAAACTGGCTGACAGATCACACAGTCAGTCATTATGCCAAATATTGATATATACAATGCCTCCAGATGCATAAAAGCATTAAAGGCATATAATACAGCTCTTGTAACTTGGTGACCCCAAAAAATTATAATAACAGTCAAAAAGAATTAAGTTGTAAAAAGTAATTAATTAATTATCCTCTATATACCTGGACATATACACGTAAATTTGCCAGGACATTAAAATATAGCACCCTGCTGTATAATGCTTCCACTGGGATTCATATTTATTAATAATGGCAATTAAGTATAAGGCTTAAGTTAGGTTTACACTGCAGAGGGTTATATATTCTTTATACTTTACAAATAATGAAACAGCGTTTCAAATCAGGATTGACTGTGACTACTGGTTAATCTCAAAAGAAATTCACCACCATTTAAGGCAGCTATGTAATATAATAAGGTATGAAACCTATTAGGAACCATGTGACTAATGCAAAAGAGAAAGAGAAAAAGAGAATTTTTATTATTGACTTATTTACATATTTACAGACA
The DNA here is from genome assembly GCA_933207985.1 of Pelobates cultripes. NCBI lineage: Eukaryota > Metazoa > Chordata > Amphibia > Anura > Pelobatidae > Pelobates > Pelobates cultripes. Next base: position 164,462,290 of record OW240915.1, on the reverse strand, counting down.
GCAAATGATTATTATAAGGTAGATCAGATGGTTGTATAGAAACTGTTGGTGGAAATACCTATCAGTCTACAAAAATGATGAGAATGAAAAACCTTCATTCAATCCCTGTGGTGACAGTGTTTTCAATTTATATATCCAGTAGGATTCTCTTTGTTTGAGCCTACGATCCCAATCCCCTTTACGTTGTGTTTGGGTTATGAGTTCTATGCCCATAAAGCGTATCCTACTGGATGAATTTGCATGACAAGTCTTGAGGTGCCTTGAGATGGGAGTTTCCAGTTTACTTCTGACTGAGTTGACGTGTTCTCTAATGCGGAACTTAAAAGGTCGGAATGTTTTTCCAACATACTTCATGCCACAAGAACATGTCAAAAGGTAGATGACTCCCTCTGTACGGCAATTGAAGAAAGACTGTACAGAATGAGAGTCAAGATTCAAACTGTCGAAAAAAATCTTTGTTTCTTTACCTATGTACTGACAGGCACTACAGTGACCGCATCTATAAGTGCCTTTAGGTAAATAGGATTTAGAAGATTTATTAAATGGACCAAAGTGGCTAGGTACCAAAAGGTCCTTAAAGTTCTTCCCTCTACGTGCCGTAACGGAAGGAAAAGGAGAGATGACTGATTTGATATGGACATCTGATGTCAGGATCGGCCAATATCTGCTGAGAATCTGCAGCATTGTGTGCCAACCTGCATCATGTGTCCCAATACAGCGAATCTGATGGCTAGAGGGTAAAATTTTGTCCTCGAGAAGATTCACTCTGTCTGAGTTTAATGCCCTTGAGTATGCCTTTTTAAGAACTCTGTTTGGGTACCCTTTATCCTTGAAAGATTTCCGCAAATTAGCGGCCTTTATCTTAAAATCTTCGAGGGTTGAGCAGTTTCTACGTAAACGCAGATATTGCCCAATCGGGATACCCGCTTTGGAGGGATAGGGATGATAACTATCCCAGTTTAGAAGGCTATTTGTAGCTGTTACTTTACGGTACAATGTTGTGGAGATTCTACCGTCCTCTTGTAATGACAGAGTGATATCTAGAAAGTTCAAATGTTTACCCCCAATTTCACTGGTGAAACGTAAATTCAAGACGTTCACATTCAGCAGCCGTACAAATTCATTGAAATCATTTATTGTACCCAGCCACACGATGAATACATCGTCGATGTAACGTTTCCAGCAATGTATTTTGGTCAAAAATTGAGACAAGCATTCGTCAGTTTGAAGGTTCTTTTCCCATGTACCCAAGTATAGGTTCGCGTATGAAGGGGCACAAGATGTGCCCATCGCTGTACCCATTATCTGATGGTAAATTGTACCATTAAAGAGAAAGATGTTTTTAGTGAGCACAAGAGTAAGGACTTTACAGGCAAAATCTATGTATTCCAAGGAGAAATTTGATTGTAGCTGTAGAGTTAGTCTTAAGTTCTCAATCCCCAAAGTATGTGGGATAGAGCTATAAAGAGACTCCACATCAAGGCTACATAATAATGCCTCCCTAGGTACAATGGTATTTTCCATAAGTTGTAACATTTGTTTTGTATCCCTTACATACGAGGGAAGTTTTAATACAAATGGACCCATTATCTTATCAAGATATATACTCATATTTTGAGTCAAATTGCCTGTGCCAGAGACTATTGGACGCCCAGTAGGACTAGTTAAAGACTTGTGAATTTTTGGAAGGCTATAGAATGTGGATGTCATAGGATATCTTGTGAACATGAATTTAAATTCATCTTTTGTGATGAATTTGTTGTTAAGTGCTTGTGACAATAAACTTTTCGCTTCAATAATATATTCAGTAGTAGGATCGTTTTGTAGGACTTGATATGTCTTAGTGTCACTTAGAAGACAATTGACCATCGATATATATTGAGAGCGATCCATTATAACTATATTGCCCCCCTTGTCGGAGGGTTTGATAATTATATTCATGTTGGTGCGCAGGGATTTGAGCGCTTTTACCTCAGTATTCGTTAGGTTTCCACTAGACTTAAAGCTAGACTTCATTAGGGTTTATTTTGTCAATATCCCTGCAGACCATTTCCAGAAAAACTTCCAGATTCTTATAATCCTTGAAATGAGGTGTAAATGTGCTCTTGGGTTTTAAATCCGTTGAGGGCACATTTGGTTTTACATCCTCATTAGATTGTAGTAATTCAACTAGAGTGTCTAGACAGTCCAGATCTTTAACATTCAATCCTAAGTCTCGTGCTTTCTGTTCCTTCCTAGCAGTATGGTATTTAAACAAAGCCAATTTATGAGCGAAAAGATGTAAATCTTTGGTCCAAATAAATTTATTAAATGGAGGAATGGGTACAAACGTCAAACCTTTCTGCAAGACTAAGTTCTCTGTCTCTGATAAAGTGAATGAAGAAATGTTTACAACTTTCAAGTGATCTGGGCCTAATTTTGGTACCTCCGTTGGCCCCTGCTCCTTTGAGACTGCCTGGTACTTGGGCCTTTGAGTTCCTCGGCCTGCCTCAAGCCTAAAAAATCCACCCCTTTACGAAGTATACTTTTTGGAGTTAGAGGTTGGGAGGTTTGGCTGGATGGGGCAACAATGTCTTGTTCCTCGTTATCAGTAGACTCATACTCTGAAGTACTAAAGCGGTCAGAGTCAATTCTTACTCTTTTTTTAAAATGGCGATATACCTTGCCAGTCTCAAAGTCAGTAGAGTCTGTTAAACATTTCTGATGTTTTTTAGTCTTAATTTGGTGTGAGAACTTATCTAAGTTGTTTTTAAGTTTAACTTCAAGACTCTGAAACAGAGGGTCTGTGTTGAATTTTTGGACCACTTCTATTTCAGTGTCTAATTCCTGCTGTATCTTAGTAAGTTGTAAGTTCTCATATTTGCAAATAATCGACATAAATGTTATAGAGCATTTGGATGCTGCCTCTTCCCATTCCTTATTGAAGCCTTCAATTTCTATATTTCTAGAGGGAGGTACAAGGACTCTTAACCTTAATACAACTAGCAGTGGTTTATATAGGGTATATATGGGTATTTCGATTTATCCCCCTTCACCCTTTTATCCATTTATAAGTACAGCGCCCTCTTTTTCTCTACTTGCCACCTGGTAACTATACTATTTATTCTGTTTAGTTCAGCAGCTACTTCTGGGATCCCCTTGTTTCAAGGGTCTCCGTCATTCAACTATATTTATTTCTGGGTTACCCCCTATATTGTAGCTCTGAGGTAGGCTCTTTTTAAGACAGCTCTCACCAATTCACATTTTTTTTGTGATTATGGGGATCTGTCTTTTCATTCCTTTTTCCTCCTTAATGTATACTGAGGAAAAATAATTATTTATAATGTCTGCTTTTTCCAGATATTCTTTTAGAAACACACCCATCTCCAATTTCAGTGTATCTACACTTTCATTATTTTGTTTAAATGTTAATTTAATTACTTTACAAAAATTTTATGGTAGTCTAGCTCTATTTGGCTATGACTGAATTGCCAGTCCACTTTAATATGACACCAAATGCGTTTCACCACTCTCTTGCCCTTTCAATGTTACTATTGATAAAGCCAAGAAAGTGGTGAAACATGTTTGGATTGGAATGACAAGATTACATTGGACCTCAGAATACAAAATTTTTAGGAATAGGGTTAAACTGTTACTATGGCTGTGAAACAGTGTGAGAACAATACAGAGAGCCTCTCCAGGCATTTATATACTGGTAAAGTTTGATTCCATGTAAGAGTCAGTTTTAGCATATCTACATTAATACATTTTATTGATTTTAAATGGTATTACATGATGTGTCTCCTTGGTCCGATTTATATCCAGGTAAATAAAATCTCTAATAATTAAAGTGTTACCCAAATGTGCAGCTTTCCCAATCTGCTAACAACTGTTTTTCCTTGTCAATAACAACAATAATTGATTTCCCTGCCCCAAGGAAATATTCCACATTTTCCTATGCACTTACTTAATATTTAGCTTTACCTCATGCTTAACATACAAACATATTCCTCCCCTTTCTTGTTTCTTTCTATCCTTCCTAAATAATGTGTAACAGATACCTGTTATTGCCCCAGTCACTATTATTATGGTGAGGGGGGTAGGTAGGTTCTTATTGGTTTGGACATAAATTTCCCTGTTAAAGGCTGGGAAGGACAATAGGTGTCCCTATTTATGAATATTACAGCCCCCACCCACTGGGAGTTGGAGAGTGATACCACCATCCCTACTATCAATATAAGAACCCCCCTGCCATCAATAGGTGGGTCTGGTGAGATATTAGGAACCCTGGTTTATTAATTAGATCCCTCATCCAGTGACTAGAGATGCAACCCGAGGTGACACTAAATCCCACATGGAGAGTCAGGGGGATACTATGTGCCCCGTATTATTACTTAACTTGGGGGGCACTAAGTCTGCTTTTATTTTTGAATGATCTGTCCACCTCCCATTTTTCAATTGGTTAAAAAAATGGATCATATTGGCCCCCACAGGAAGTGTTTAAGCATGTGTCATTGTTTG
>OW240915.1:164423364-164457690 GCA_933207985.1 Pelobates cultripes | reverse complement strand
AACATCACCCCCTCTCCCACTCACCATCACCCCTCTCCACTCAGCATCATCAGCCTCTCACTCACCATCACCCCCTCTCCCTCTCACCATCACCATCACCCCCCCCTCTCCCCTCCCCCACCCTCCACTCTCACCATCACCCCCATACACACAACACACTTCAAGCAGCTACCCCATACACATAGGGTCCCAGACAAAAATGCAAACATGCTCACAGAGACATACATTCACACACACAAGGATACTCTCTGTCAGACTTACTCTCAGGCACATACACAGGTAAACTGTGCATCAATGTGTATATGTGACAGTGTGCATGTAATGCAACTCTATTTTTTTCACTTTTTTGTTAGTGGGGCTTCATGTTTGAGTTTCTCCTAAGGCCTCATAAAGTATAGAGCCTCCTCTGGCTCCCTCTATAGTGCTGCTCTCTGCATAATACAGGTATGTGTATAATATCTTGGGACAGTCAGTGCTCCCTGTATAGTGCTGTTCTCTGTATAATACAGGTCTGTGTGTATAATAATACATACACAAACAAGATTATTGGAAGGATAGACCACCGCTAATCTTTAGAGTGGAGCACATCAAGTGGTGTGTATATATATATATATATATATATATATATATTGAAACACCTGCCCCTACTTGGGGAACAGCAGATATAGTCGGTGTCCTAAAAAGAAAATAACGATCTCTATTGTGTAGATCAATAGTATAGTTAAGACCCTGTATGATGTGATGATGGTTTAACTCACATGGTTCTGAGCCCGATTTGACAGGCTCAGGTCGTATTTGCAGTAGTGTACTCAGGTGACACAATCCCCCCTTCTGATACTTTGACGTATACTCTCAGTGAGACAAAAGGGTGAAAATAATAGGAGATAATCCTCCAAGTGTTATACAGCAAAACTTCCAGGTAATTTCATATATACCATAAATGACTGCTCACCTTTGCTAGAGTCCAGGGAACCTGGCTCTAGGTGTGTTCGCTTATGTGCCTATAAAGGTGGCACAGCCCTTCCTTGGAAGCAGATAGTTTGGAGGCTTGAGGGACCTTTATATAAATTTATTTGGATATTGACAAGGTTAAAAATAACAAATAATAAAATACAGCGAAAGTGCTTTGAAGTCCTATGGCTCTCTTCCTCGCAAGACGCATTTCGCCCGTCCACCGGGCTTTTGCAATCGGTAACATGCTGCTTCCTCTTCCTGGTTTAACAACACTCCTCCTTCTTCCTCATTGGTCGATAGTCCGTTGACATATCCAATCAAGTTGGGGACGTGTGAATGTTCAATTTTGTTTCCTATGGCCGTCTAATTGCGAATTAGAAGTGGCTGAACGTATCTATTCACATCACTTTCTGGTTGCATTACACCATATTGAGTAAGGGCAAATTCCCTCATTTGGCATTAACAACACATACATGTCATGCCGAGGTTCTTCTACTTATAAAGTCGAAATTGAGTATTATTGTGAGGACACGTTACACAAAGTTACAATCTCCACACAATATTTGCCAATTTCATAAGGCAGAACACAGGGGAAAAAAAACCTGAAATAAATAAATAAATATTAATATATATATATATATATATATATATATATATATATAATATTTGGTTACAATATATCTTGAAGACCAAATTCCACAAGAAAATGTGTATTGCAGGAAGGAATATATGACCACTGTACAGGGTTATTTTACTGTTGTAATAATTATATATAGAAATATATGAAAATAAAAATGTGTTTTAAAATACTTTAAAAATACATTAAAAATGCATAATAAATTATGTATATAAACGTATATGGGTAAGATATGCAGTAATAATAAATATAATTCCTTCCTATATTGAATACACATAAACTGTACAAAGAAAATGACAGATATTGGCTATAAAAAGTGGCAGATTTCAAAATCGCTATTGAGGCCAAACATTAATAATAAATTGAGATTGAATATTCAACTAATTTCTAATTGGCCCATCTTTTTAATTAAATCTTCTCCCCTCCAACTTATTTCCACTTTCTGGATTCCAATATATTTTAAATGATTAGAATTACATTCATGTTTCAATTTAAAGTGTAATAAAAAACTATGTTTTTTAAATCCTTTTTTAATATTTTCTATATGTTCTTGTATGCTAGTATTTAATGTTCTTGTGGGTCTTCCTACACATGCTAGGCCACAATTACAAATTATCAAGTAAATCACTCTCTAGGAATTACAAGTTTTTAGTTGGTTTATTTTATAACTATCTTCTTTGTTTTGAGGGTGGTTGAAACTCTTTATGTGCCTTTTTGTTAAATCTGAATTTTTGAAGGCTCCACAATAGCCACTTCCATAAAAGCCCCCCTGTTCATTAAAGGGGTTTGTGGATGTTTTATGTGGTTTTAAGTGGTTGCTAGTTAAATTGGGTTTTTAAATTCGATACCCCTCTATATGTAAATATTGGTTGTTCCGGGAGTATTTGATTTAATGTGGCATCTTCCTTTAGTAGTGGCCAATATTTTTTTTAAATCTTCCTCAGTTGGTGACTCTTAAAATTTAATTTCCATATAAATGAAATCCTATTGGTATTCACAACATCTTGCTTTGATTTATATTTTAGTAGGTCTATTCTATTTCTAGACTCAACCTCTTCTAATGCTTTATTTAAGAGTGTATCCTTGTAACCTTTCTGTTTAAAATCCTTCTTAATCTTAAGTGCCTGTGTTTTAAAGACCTCATTATTTGAACAACTTCTTTTTATCCTTTACATTTGAGCTTTGGGGCCATTGAGCAACCACCGAAAAAAATGACAGCTACTTTCTTCAATGTAGCTATTCACATCTACTTGTTTAAAAAAGGTTTTAGTATGTATTCCACTATCCTCAATATAAATATTAAAATCCAAAAATTTGGCAGAAGCTTTGCTAAAAACACTTTCCAGTTTGATGCCCCAGTTATTGTCGTTAAGATATGTAAAAAAACAGGCAGGAGAAGATTAATTCCCATTCGAAATAAAAAATATGTTGTCTGTATAACGGCGATAGAGCACCCGGTTAGCCTCCCAGCCACATGTATTGTATATATACTCATGTTTTGATAGGAACATGAATAGATTTGCATAACTTGGAGCGAACCTAGTGCCCATCGCCGTTCCGCAGATCGAAAGATAAAATTAATCTCCAAACCAAAAATAATTGTTTTCTATGATCCATTGGATTCCTTCTATAATAAAATTGATGTGCGTTTTAGGGAATGCATTAATAAATTCTAAGACATGTTTAACTGCTTCACATCCTTGCTCGTGTTCGTGTATAATGTTGGTGTATAATGAGCTAACATCTGCAGTCACTAGATAGTATCCCTGATCCCATTTCTGATTTTAAAGATCATGAAGAATACTTAAGGTCTTTCAGATGGCTTGGACATTTGTGTACTGTGGGCTGCAAGCATCTATGTACTGAGATAGTCTGTTAGATATAGAGCTGATCCCAGACACTACAGGTCTGCCTGGTGGTGTTTCCCTATTCTTAGGAATCTTTGGTAATTGATAAAAAAACAGGATCTTTGGATGGGTCATATTTAAAATTTTTAATTCTTTATCATTTAGGATACCCAATGCCCTACCTTTTTCTATCAGTTGACTGTATGATTTTTTCATTTCTCTAGTTGGATCTTTTATCAATTTCTTATAGGTATTCAAGTCTTCTAATATCCAAGGCACTCAGCTATATAGTCCTCTCTTTCCATTAGAACAATCCCTCCCCCTTTATCCGCTGTTTTGATTACCAGTGTCTCGTCCTTTTTCAGGAGTTTTAATGCTCTTCTTTCCTCAAAGCTTAAGTTGTAATCTGATTTTTTTGCATTCTTTATTTTGCGTATTTCATGCATTACCATTTTTTCAAATGTACACATTTCCTCTGAAATATATGAGCTAGGGAAGAAGGTGGATGGTTCTTTTAGATCAGAGTGGACAAAAATGTTTTCTTTGTCTGGGGGATTAGGTCTTATCATTGGGTTTTTTAAGAAAACATTTTTTGAGGCTTAGTTTCCTCTTAAATCTTTATAAATCTATATACATATAAACTTATCTAGGTTTTTTCTTTGTGCAAACTTAAGGCCTCTTCCTAGTAATTTCCTCTGTGGTATAGTTAAAGTCCTGTGTGTATAATAAGCTGGAACAGTCAGTGCACCCGGTACAGTGCTGCTCTCTGTATAATACAGGTATAGGCGTTCACACGGGGTGTGCCTAGGCGATGACGTCACTTCCTCCCAGCGCTCTTTGCAGATGGCCGCGTGGGAGGAAAGAGAGAGGAGCTCCCAGGACCAGGTAAGTGCTCTAAAATCAAAGGTTATTGTAAATAAATATTTTCTATCTGTAGGTTATAATATATTTAATCAGTACCAATCTATGAAATTTCTAAAGAAGATTCGATCTAATATATAATGGACAGTAGAGTGAAAGGTAAATAGTAATTTGTTAATTTAGTCTGTTGGAAAAAAGGGAAAACCTGTGCATAAAACGTTTCAATGCATTCTCAGAAGTTTGTATATAATTTAATTGATGAGTAACCTGGACTGCAATATATTTGATTAAAGTTGAAATCCTTGATCTCTCTGTCATTTGGCCCATTAATTTTTCACAGCTAGCCTCTCCCTTATATTAGGTCGGAAATTAGCTACAACCTAGCTTTGTACAATCAAAGACAAGCTCTTAAATAAACTCACATTTTTTTTTTTAATTAAATATATATGTTTGTGTGTATATGTATGTTTATATATATATATATGTATATATATATATATATATAAACCCAGAACTGGTGTGTGTTTTTTATAGGGCAGGGCAGCTGTAACCAACACCTCCAATCTCATCTCGTTGATTGGACTCCAGTTGGCTGACATTTCACTCCAATTAGCTCTTGGAGATGTCATTAGTCTAGGGGTTCACATACTTTTTCCACCTACACTGTGAATGTTTACATGGTGTGTTCAATAAAAACATGGCAACATTTCATTCTTTGTGTGTTATTAGTTTAAGCAGACTGTGATTGTCTATTGTTGTGACTTAGATGATGATCAGATCACATTTTATGACCAATTTGTGCAGAAATCCATATCATTCCAAAGGGTTCACATACTTTTTCTTGTAACTGTGTATATGTAACTGTGTATATATATATATATATATATATATATATATATATATATATATATATATATATATATACTATATATATATATATATATATATATATATAAACAAAGCAAAAAATGAGAGCACTCCATGGATTTGGTAAATCAAATTACTGTATTCAAATAGCACAAAAAAAATCGACGTTTCGACCGTCTAGCGGTCTTTATCAAGATCTTGATAAAGACCGCTAGACGGTCGAAACGTCGATTTTTTTTGTGCTATTTGAATACAGTAATTTGATTTACCAAATCCATGGAGTGCTCTCATTTTTTGCTTTGTTTATAGTATTTTGCACAGAGAAGCACCTGGTATGTATTATTATTTGGGAAGAGTGCCAGAAATTGTATAGTTTCTATATATATATATATATATATATATATATATATATATATATATATATATATATATATATATATATATATATATATATATGATTGGATTTGCCATATTAGTCCAGTAGACAAGATGCCAAAATACCAGAGTATTGCAATACTCTGGTATTTTGGCATCATATATGCGCACGCATATGTATGTGTGTATACTATCCCGGGACAGTCAATGCTCCCTGTATAGTGCTGCTCTCTGTATAATACAGGTCTGTGTCTGTATAATATCACAGAATAGTCAGTGCTCCCTGTATAGTGCTCTTCTCTGTATAGTACAGGTCTGTGTGTATAATATCCTGGAACAGTCAGTGCCTTTAGGTATTCTTTCCAGTTGTATAACATACCCCTGTTTTTTAGTTTTGGTGTGACAAAGACTATGTTAAAATGCCTTCCCAATAGGTTTCCCATGTTGAATAAATGGGCCTACCAAAATAGGTAGGGTAATAGGTAAGGACACCATAACAACATATTTGGAATAAAATTGTTAGTTTGCTTGGAGGTCTTGGGTGCCTTTATACATGAAGGGGTTCAACTGTTAAACTGACGCTACAACACTCAATTAGTTTGCCCTTTCACTTCAGTTCCAGTTCAAGGCTTCAATCAGTAGTAACCTGTAGGCAGTAGTAATTTGTTACAGTCATCTAGGACTGTGCATTTCTCCCAACCACCACCTCCCTACCAAAAGGACTATATCACTTTATTTACCCCTCCTGCTTGTGCCTCCCAGCCTTGCACGCGGCATAGTTCTTCTTTTCCTGCGGAATTGCCACGGTCCGGTAAAACTTTGAGTCCCAGAACAACCTAACAGGGCACTTTTTAGAGGGGTGACAGAGGAGGTGGCGAGGCAGTGAATGACACCAAGGACTTGAGAGAGTTCCAAGTACCGTTTGAATGCACAATCAAATGAGGTGACCAGGATTTCTACCCAGTGCTGTGGACCTCTGAGCCAGATTGGAGGATGGTTGCAGCCCAATAAAAACTTCACCTTCCATCTAACTCGGGTCAGACACCTCCGATCTGAGCTCTCCTTGGACAGATTTGGCACTCAGAAGAGATCTTCTCGGGGATGGCACTGTTGTATTATGTATATTAATTCTCAAATAACTTGTATCTTAGTCCTTCCTACTCCATACTAGATGCAGAAGCATTTGGATTATTATTTTGTGATTTCATGTATTCAACATTTAAATTAAGAGCAGACATTGCTTGATATGATCTATTTGGTGGACAATTCAGAATTATTTTCATGAGTCTCCAACAATTTCCAAAGTTTGTATATTAAAAATTTGCAGGCAAAATGAAGCCATCCAACAAAAACCCATACCTTACTTGGTGCCCAATGCACACATGGCAAAGTTAAAAAAAAAAAATGCTAACAATGTGGCAAGTGTAGTTTACTGGGATTACAATTAGATCTCCAAACTTCAAAGTCAGCATTTTACTAAGGTACTCATTCCATATAAAATAAAAAGACTGGTTTTATATCATGTAAAACGCTACACTACATTTTTGCATGTCAGCCAAGCAGCACAGATTCCAACCTATATATTTATATAAAAATTTTTTTACAAAATGAGATGTTAATTGCTTTGTGGTATTTAATAAAACTCAGGACGAGGAACCATCCACTGAACTGACAATATCATTTTGCTGTAACATAGTTGTATGTTTGTGGGGATTTCCGTTGTTAAACCGTTCTTCAATATTGTGGTTCTGAAGGATATAAGGCAAGCAAAATGACATGAAAATTATAGCTCTATGAAAGAAAACGGGTATTAGTGGTGGCAAATAATACAATATATTATTTACCACATTAGCTGCCTAAATAGAAGGAAATTTATGAACAAAATATCATTTTTTTAAATCTAATTACTATAATTCAACAGCCACTTCCTATGGTCATAATCCAAGCTATTCTATAAAGAAGCCCTGCATTGAAGAATAGGAATCATTCTTTGTATATAATTTTTCTTGTCTTCCTCTACTTTGCCAGTATTTCTTAAATTACATGAACTACCGATACCAAAAATATACTTGGAATTAGAATATCTTTGCATGCAGTTGGAAAGCAAAATGCTAATAATATGAACATATATTTTCCTATACCATATTTAAAACTTTGTGAAAAGGTCTAAATATTAATGACTCTTTTTATAAAGGAAACATTTTATTAAATGTTATATCTTGTGTATAACATAACATAATAAAAAAGATCAGAGAGAAAGCCTGGATACGTCAGCTCAGCGCAAGACACATTTATATTTAGGAAACAACACAATTATCATGATTAGATTTGTGCATGGAGAGAAAATTCAAAAAATAAAAATTCAAGACGACCTAATTTTGGCCATATGTCAATTCGGCTTGGCAGAACCTCAGTTCTGAAAAAATAATTCGGCAAAAGAATCAGAATAAAGGGTATGAAAATTGACCAATCAATGCACTGCTAATTATACAAATATACATATGATATAAATATGAAAAGATGTCATATTTCGGTGGACATTGTATTTAGGCAAAATATCTTTCCAGTATCCAGTGCACCGTATCTGCAGTATTAGTATAAATATTATGTACAGGTATATATTTTTCAGTACACTGATATGAGCATTTTTTCTACCATTTGGTTCACAGATTAAGTTAAAAAAAGTAACAGAGGGTGAAACAGGAGAAGCAGTAAAGAAAAATTCATATATTATATATTTATGAGATATATAATATATAAATATAGGTTTTTTTCTGCTTTGCCTTTTTCCTCTATTGGTCACTTTTCACTTGATCTGTGTATTAAATCAACATTTAGTAACTTAGCCATCAATCATATCTTCCATATTAATTATCACTTTTTTGACAGGTAGAATTGAGCATTACGAATAAAAATAAACAAGGTTGGGCATTGTGTAATTCCACTACATTTCAGTTCATTGTTCAGAAATTTAACTAATCACCTGATTTGCTCAAATCCGGACAAATGTCCAACCGAACTGAATCTCCAAGTATAATAATGATGTAAACAAAAAGCAAAAGAGGAGGATGCAGCAACTAATAAATAAGATGGAATACTGGATGCATGAAACAATATCTGTAATAAGACAACTTTTAACCCCTTAATACCGGAGGGTGTACTATTACGCCCTATTCTAAGTGGCTCTAAACGCCGCAGGGCGTAATAGTATGCCCTCCGGTTTTTCTTACTTACCCGGTCGCCGGCGATAGCGGTTGGGGAGACTCACCTGGGATCCCAGGGAGTCCCCCGCAGCGGACCTCACAATCACATGACCGGGTTAGCTGCATTGCCAGCAGGGGGACTGCCTGTAATGACAGTTAGTCCCCCTGCTGGCTGGAAATGAAATAAAATAATGTTAAAGTCAGTGTAAAAAAAAAAAAAATTATATACTTAGATCATATATATATATATTATATATATATATATATGATCTAAGTATATATATATATACACATATACATACACACATACACTGTCTAGGTGTATTTTACTATTAATATATATATATAATTATATATATATACATATATATATATATATATTAATATCAAATTACACGTAGACTGATACTGATTAAATATATATAATTATTGTTATATATATATATTTATATATTATATAAAAAAAATATGTAAATACGTTAAAAAGTAAAATTAAAAAAATAATTAAAAATAAATAATTAACAAATATATAGATGTGTGTTATTTCGTTTCTAACTGTATTGTGATATTAATATATATATATATATTTATATCAAAATACACGTAGAACAAAATAATATATATATCTATATACATAAATATATACGTATATATCACTATATATATACCTATATATAAATAAAAAAAAATTTTTAAATTATATATATACATATATATATATACACATACGTATATATATACATATATAAATTCTACATATATAATTATGTATATGTAGAATTTATATATATATATATACGTATGTGTATATATACATAGCGCTGCTGAATTTGAAGGTGCTCTATAAATATCATAATAATAATAATATTTTTACATAATTAGGTATTTTAATTAATTACAATTAGCGGGACCTGCCTGACAACTAATGCCGAAAGTATAGGGAATTTAATTTGCTAGCACTATATTTAACCCTATAACTTTCCAAAACACCATAAAACCTGTACATGGGGGGTACTGCTTTACTCGGGAAACTTCGCTGAACACAAATATTAGTGTTTCAAAACAGTAAAATGTATTACAACGATGATATCGCCAGTAAAAGTGAAGTTTTTTTGCATTTTTCACACACAAACAGCACTTACACGTACAATATTATTGCTGCGATACTTTTTACTGTTTTGAAACACAAATATTTGTGTTCAGTGAAGTCTCCCGAGTAAAACAGTATCCCTCATGTACAGGTTTTATGGTGTTTTCAAAAGTAACAGCATCAAATATAAGGCTTGTGTTTCATTTTTTTCACATTAAAATTCGCCAGATTGGTTACCTTGCCTTTGAGACCCTATGGTAAACCAAGAATGAAAATTACCCCTATGATGGCATACCATTTGCAATAGTAGACAACTCAAGGTATTGCAAATGGGGTATGTCCAGTCTTTTTTAGTAGCCACTTAGTCACAAACACTGGACAAAATTGGTGTTTTTTGCATTTTTCACACACAAACAAATATTAACATTAACTTTGGCCAGTGTTTGTGACCAAATGGCTACTAAAAAAGACTGGACATACCCCATTTGCAATACTTTGGGTTGTCTACTATTGCAAATGGTATGCCATTATGGGTGTAAATTTCATTCCTGGGCTACTATACAGTCTCAAAGGCAACGTAACCAATCTGGCAAATTTCAATTTAAAATGTAACGTGCTATATTTGACCCTGTAACTTCCCAAAACACCATAAAACCTGTACATAGGGGGTACTGTTTTACATGTGAGACTTTGCTGAATACAAATATGTGTATTTTATTGCAGTAAAAGCAAACAGTATTATGACATTGACAGTTAAAATGTCATGTAGAACTAAAAAAATAACATTTCTTATTTTCTCCCATTTTTTTTATATTAAATTATGTTTCATAGCTAAATATTTGATATTAAATGAAAGCCCTGTTTCCTCTGAATAAAATGATATATAATAAGGGTGGGTGCATTTAATATGAAAGAGGTGAATTACGGTTGGACAGACATGTAGCGCAAATGTCAGGTTTTGTTTACGTTTTGTTTTGTTCACAACGTGTACATTTGGCTCAGTCCTTAAGAGGTTAAAAAGTAATAAGAATAAAAAGTCCAAAATAGGACTGTGTCAAGAGTATACTACAAACACTGAACACCTAGTACTATGTACACAATATTAATAATGAAAAAGTTCCAAATCTAACAAAAAAATATACAAAAATACAAAACATCAATCGTTAAAAAATCAGAGGCAGATGAGCTGATTTAGCGAAGCGTACGTCAGGGAGCAGGGGCTCTGCCACTATATTTTCTAAAGTTTGTTACCTGGCACTTGAGAATTCATACTTCAACAACTGCAGCACGGCACTTTTACCTGTATCTCAGATAATTAAGTTACCGAGGACTTGACCATTTTATTAAACTAGGGGTGGTTGGGGGATAGATATTGCTTATACTAGACAGGATTTTTTTTTTTAGGGGTAAGGGGTGCCCATGAAGGCACAATAGGGAAAGTTATCTTGCTTCTTCTGTTTCCCTGTACTCTCCTTTTCCCCTATCCCTGGAGCTGTAGATACACGCTCAGGCAAGCTCCAAATCCCCTATTACAACAAACATTTTGCTTTCTACCCCTCTTCGCCCCCCTATGTTGTAACTTCCTAATTTAATCTGATGTCACTAAGCACCATACTTGTATCCTCATTCAATGGCAGGTAATCATACCATAGCCTCTGCATAATATTTATAAGTTACAAAAAGGAAGACTCACTAACTATCCTTGTTATTGATAAAATTGTATCAATCACGGCAAGTGTGTTCACTTGCCACTTTATATTTAGTACTCTGTTACATTTACCAGACAAAATTTATGAGACAGATCAGGCTACCCATACTAATGGTAATGTGATTTCATATCACTATCATCACAGGGAATGTGCCGAAGTAGTTTTGGTACCATGCTATACTGCAGGGAAGTCTATTCCAAGAAAGGAATGTTTATCTACTAAACAACTACTTGTAGATTATTACAGGCTAACAACTCAAGTATATCAGTCACTAGATTATTTTCATTGGAACCTATTTTATTATAGATATTGGTGGACCAGGCTTAGCTGTTTTTAACGATTGATGTTTTTTATTTTTGTATTTTTTTGTTAGTTTTGGTACTTTTTCATTATTAATATTGTGTACATAGTACTATGTGTTCAGTGTTTGTAGTATACTCTTGACACAGTTCTATTTTGGACTTTTTATTCTTATTACTTATTAAAAGTTAAGTCTTATTACAGATATTGTTTCATTCATACAGTATTCCATCTTATTTATTAGTTGTTGCATCCTCCTCTTTCGCTTTTTGTTTATTGTCTACAACAGGGGTTACCCCCCACTCTGGAGGTATGCACAGGCTTTTATTTATTTATTTCTGCTCTTTCCTTTTTCTTTTCTTTTCTGTACAAGTCTCATATAATAATGATGTAATTTAAAATTAATGTAATGATTGAACATCATAAACTATTTTGATAAGAACAACATTTTACATCTCCCCTCACATATATTACTCATTTCACTTACCTTTACTTTTGGCTGCAGGTTGGTTTTCACCCTACATTTAATGTGGATAAGTGCAAGATAATGCATCGTGGACGTAAAAACCCAAGGGCAGAGTTCAGAATATTTGATAGTGTCCTAACCTCAACATATGAGGAAAGGGATTTAGGGGTGATTATTTCTGATGACTTAAAGGTAGGCAGACAATGTAATAGAGCAGCAGGAAATGCTAGCAGAATGCTTGGTTGTATAGGGAGAGGTATTAGCAGTAGAAAGAGGGAAGTGCTCATGCCATTGAACAGAACACCAGTGAGACCTCACTTGGAGTATTGTACACAGTACTGGAGACCGTATCTTCAGAAGGATATTGATACCTTAGAGAGGGTTCAGAGAAGGGCTACTAAACTGGTTCATGGATTGCGGGATAAAACTTACCAGGAAAGGTTAAAGGATCTTAACATGTATAGCTTGGAGGAAAGTCGAGACAGGGGGGATATGATAGAAACATTTAAATATATAAAGGGAATCAACACAGTAAAGGAGGAGACTATATTTAACCCCTTAAGGACGGAGCCAAATGTACACGTTGTGAACAAAACAAAATGTAAACAAAACCTGGCATTTGCGCTACATGTCTGTCCAACCGTAATTCACCTCTTTCATAGTAAATGCACCCACCCTTATTATATATATCATTTTATTCAGGGGAAACAGGGCTTTCATTTAATATCAAATATTTAGCTATGAAACATAATTTAATATGAAAAAAATGGGAGAAAATAAGATTTTTTTGATTTTTTTTTAGTTCTACATGACATTTTAACGGTCAGTGTCATAATACTGTTTGCTTTTACTGCAATAAAATACACATATTTGTATTCAGTAAAGTCTCACGTGTAAGACAGTACCCCCTATGTACAGGTTTTATGGTGTTTTGGGAAGTTACAGGGTCAAATATAGCACGTTACATTTGAAATTGAAATTCGCCAGATAGGTTACGTTGCTTTTGGGACTTTATAGTAGCCCAGGAATGAAATTTACACCCATAATGGCATACCATTTGCAATAGTAGACAACCCAAGGTATTACAAATGGGGTATGTCCAGTCTTTTTTAGTAGCCATTTGGTCACAAACACTGGCCAAAGTTAGCGTTCGTATCTGTTTGTGTGAAAAATGCAAAAAATGCCAATTTTAGCCAGTGTTTGTGACTAAGTGGCTACTAAAAAAGACTGGACATACCCTGTTTGCAATACCTTGGGTTGTCTACTATTGCAAATGGTATGCCATCATAGGGGTAATTTTCATTCTTGGGCTACCATAGGGTCTCAAAGGCAACGTAACCAATCTGGCGAATTTTAATGTGAAAAAATGAAACACAAGCCTTATATTTGACACTGCAACTTTTGAAAACACCATCAAACCTGTACATGAGGGGTACTGTTGTACTCGGGAGACTTCGCTGAACACAAATATTTGTGTTTCAAAACAGTAAAAAGTATTGCAGCAATAATATCATCCGTGTAAGTGAAGTTGTGCGTGAAAAATGCAAAAAACTTCACTTTTACTGGCGATATCATTGTTGTAATACATTTTACTGTTTTGAAACACTAATATTTGTGTTCAGCGAAGTCTCCCGAGTAAAACAGTACCCCCAATTTACAGGTTTTATGGTGTCTTGGAAAGTTATAGGGTTAAATATAGTGCTAGCAAATTAAATTCCCTATACAGGTCCCGCTAATTGTAATTAATTAGGATACCTAATTATGTAAAAATATTACATAAATATATGTGTAGAATTAATATATGTATATATATACATATGTGTATATATACATATATATATATATATATATAATTTTTTTAAATATTTTTATTTATATATAGGTGTATATATTTAGTGATATATATGTATATATTTATGTATATAGATATATATATTATTTCGTTCTACGTGTATTTTGATATAAATATATATATATTAGTATCACAATACAGTTAGAACGAAATAACAAACATCTATATATTTTTTTATTATTTATTTTTAATTATTTTTTTAATTTTATTTTTTTTACGTATTTACATTTTTTTATATTATATATAAATATATATATAACAATAATTATATATATATATATTTAATCAGTATTAGTCTACGTGTAATTTGATAGTAATATATATATAAATAATTATATATATTAATATTTAAATACACTTCGTGTATGTGTAAATGTGTGTATGTGTAAGTGTGTGTGTGTGTGTGTGTATATATATATATATATATATATATATATATATATATATATATATATATATATATATATACTTAGTATATTTTATATGTAACTGTAATTTTTTTTTTAACTAATATTTTATTTTTTTTACAGGAGAGGGGGCAGAGACAGTGTCAGCCAGTGATTTTACATCACTGGCTGACACACAGGATCAGTGATCACAGTGACTGCCTGTCACTGTGATCACCTCCTGCAGATTGGGTAATTGGCCACGGGGGGAGTGCCTGGGTGGTACAAGCACTCCCCCCTTCCAATCTGCAGGGGGATCTTTGTGCCTGTTACATGTGTCAGCCAATAGGCTGACACATGTAACACTGATCGCAGTGACAGGCTGTCACTGCGATCAGAGCGCTCTGAGATCGCAGTGACAGCCTGTCACTGTGATCTCAGAGTTAGCAGATCGCGGTCACTGACCCCAGGGGGACTGCCTGGGGGGCCAGGTAAGTCCCCCGACCGCGATCTGCACGGGGTAGCCGCTGGCCACGTGTGTCAGCCGATTTGAAATCGGCTGACACACGTTAAAAACTGATCGCAGTGACAGCTTGTCACTGCGATCAGTGACTGCAGATCGCGGTCACCGGCCACAGGGGGGGTTGCCTGGGGGGCCGGGCATCCCCCCGACCGCGATCTGCAGCGGGCGAATAGCGCCGGCCACGTGGGCGGCCATTAAAGTGAGGGCGTACTATTACGCCCGCCGGCGTTTAGAGCCGGCTCCTGCAGGGCGTAATAGTACGCCCTCCGTCCTTAAGGGGTTAAAAGAAGAAAAACTACCACAACAAGAGGACATAGTCTTAAATTAGAGGGACAAAGGTTTAAAAATAATATCAGGAAGTATTACTTTACTGAGAGGGTAGTGGATACATGAAATAGCCTTCCAGCTGAAGTGGTAGAGGTTAACACAGTAAAGGAGTTTAAGCATGCGTGGGGTAGGCATAAGGCTATCCTAACTATAAGATAAGGCCAGGGACTAATGAAAGTATTTAAAAAATTGGGCAGACTAAATGGGCCGAATGGTTCTTATCTGCCGTCACATACTATGTTTCTGCGTTTCTATAAAGAAACCTTTTATGACATTGCTTCATTCTGTCCAACTGCATTTCTGCAGAGAGACTGGCAGCTCATTTTATCCTCCTCTAACAAAGTACCACAACCAAACTTCAAAATTCTAAGATGTACAAATATTAATGGAAGACTCCAGACTCCTAAATTAATTAAGCTTGCTGAAGTTGTTTATGTATGAAAGTATGTCCTTTTTTTTTTTTTTTTGGTTTTACAAAAAGTGCAGATTTTATTAGAAATTGTCTCATTTATAAATTAAGCTTGCAACACCACGCTGTCCTGTTACTTGCCGGTTGGTTAGCTCAGTGGAGGCAGGTAATTCCCAAGAGCACCTGCCTTGCAAAGACTTCTCTTTGAGCTGCATTGGGAAGTCTGTGATTCGACAGCCACAGAAAGTCTGGGTGTGTTAGAAGGGGAAGAATTGCAAAGTCTGCAGAAAACAGAAAAAAACATAATTAAATGTTTTCATTTTGGGTATATCTACTAAACACTGATTTTAAATTATATTACTACTACTTCTAAATAAAAAAATTCTAATAAAAAGTGGTTAGTCTTTGAATATCATGACAATTTGTTAAATCTTTTAATTCATGGTGTGTTTACCTTTCGGGTACATGAAGATAAGAAATGTTTTTGTGTTTTTTATTCACAAGCCAAGGTTTTGTAATTATGTCCCATCAATGGTCAGAACAAATTTACGCAAACAAACCCATAAAGTCAAATGCTTGATTTCCGAATATTCGATAACATGAACAAGATGCTGGACGGGTGTGCCGTTGGTAAGTAGTTAATCAGACTGAGAATGAGGTCTACTGTATGAAACTGATACTGCATGCAGATCTGGGACTCATAAAGACGTACTGAGTGAAGAAGGGGAGACAGATGTTTCTGCTATTGTGGCAAATTATTTAACAAAAAGAAATAGAACCAAAAAGAAGCCATAATTGCAATCTTTTCGGTTTCCTTTTCTATGAAAAAAGAAAAAGCCCAAAACACACACTTACAATGTAACATTTCGCAACATCCACTTTTAGTGTTTATCCTGTATTAATATATTGATATTTCATGAAACATGTTTTAACATGTTCTTTAGGTT
This sequence comes from Pelobates cultripes, assembly GCA_933207985.1. Taxonomy (NCBI): domain Eukaryota; kingdom Metazoa; phylum Chordata; class Amphibia; order Anura; family Pelobatidae; genus Pelobates; species Pelobates cultripes. Next base: position 164,440,937 of record OW240915.1, on the reverse strand, counting down.
CAAAAATGACAAGTGCAATGGAAAAAAAAAGACCTAAATATTCACTGAATTTGGTCATGCATACATTTAACCGATTTGCAGATAGGGTAAGAGGCATATGTTAGTTTACATTTATTAATTGTACATTTAAGGCCAAAGTAGCTGACTTGGTCAAAATAGCTTAGAAGAAAAACCTTGGCCTAAAACCTACAATAACATTGTTAATTTTTCACAATTACCAATTAGTGAGTAGATACCTTTATTTAAAGAGTTGTGTATATGGATGTATCACTAATTAATAATCAGATAGCAATATTAATATAATTTCTGACAGCACATTAATTCTGAGACAGAACAATTTTAATTATCATAAACGGGCACTTAACAAGATAAGTAATGTACAAAATTATCTTACTTTTAAGTTTACACTAATTAGAATGAAACAATTTAATGTACACTAAAAAATTATATTAAACAAAAGGAACTTATAAATACACAGAATGGCACACACCTACACAAGGAGGAAAAGAAGGAAAGGGGTAAGGGAAAGAGTGAAAGATTTAAGAATAACACAAGTTTTGTAAAATGAAAATGTAAAATAATAATCAGTTAAAACACTTTGGAAACATATACTCAACAACAAGCTGAAATTGTGTGGGGTGTAGATTTACAGGGTTCCCCCTATCCCTATTTCTACACACATTAGGAACATTAATGTGTACTTGGGTGGTTTTCTTCTTTCTTATATATTTTATTTTATTACTTATTTATTTATATATTTTCCTATACTCAGAGTACCCTAAATTGTCTACCCTCAGTACACTTTTCCCGCAGGACATGTGGAACCTATATCTCAGTAATGTTTTGTATTACTAGAGGTACTGTATGGTGGTGGCTTTTTGCCATGCATCACGTTTGTCTTAGGTTGACACCATTTCTTGGGATCAACCCGTCTTATTTTTATGTAATCACTTTTTTATAAAACTTTGGAAACTCATGGAGAGAGCCTCGAGAACAGATAAGAAAATACAATTTAAGTTGATATCAATAAATGCTCAGGGGATCAACACACCATGTAAAAGGTCTATAATTGTGGACTTTTTTTTTTATTTTTTTTTTTTTATTTCACTTTTTCTTTATTTCCGAAAGTAAACGTATATGGGATACAGAAAAAAGAAATAGGTGGCATTCAATGCATACACAATAGGGTCATCTAACAGTTCGTGCTATTACACATATACTTTTGTTCCTTGGTGTGATGTCTGCATCGTTCCTGGGGCGGTTTTAATAATATGTGTATTCCTGTATTATTTAATCGGATACGGGGCACTCTTTGTTATAGGTCGTCGGAAGGGTCGGTATGCAACTAAGTTCGGCAACGGGCCGTGGGTGAGAGCATGAAACAGGGGAAGGGGTAGGGGCTAGGGGTGTCCTGCCTCTTACATCAACTTAATATAGTAGTGAGTGTGCCTTGAGCGGCGTCTACCAAGGTGACTCAAATTGGGGCTGTAGGTCGCCAACATGCCTGGGTCTTCGGTGCGTTACTCTAAGGGCATCTAAGTTCCCTGCACTCCCAAGGGTTTCTCCCAGTATTCCGTCCAGGGGCTCCATCTTTGGAGATGTATGTGTCTTTTCCCCAACATTGACCAGTGTATATCTTCCATGCCTCTTGTGTGATCTACCCTCTGTATCCACTGTTCTTTGGTAGGTGCGGTGGTGGTCCACCAATATAGGGGAATAAGAGCATTGGCTTCCCCTAGTAGGAGTTGTAGTAATTGTTGTTTATGGGACTCTGGGAATGTGCGGGGCCAACCTAGTAGGATCTGTGATGGTGGTTTTAGTATTTCTGTGATGGTTGAGAGTATGAGAGACCAGAATCCCTGGATATCTCTGCAGCTCCACCATATGTGTTCCATGTCGCCGCGGCCATTGGAGCATCTCCAGCACAAGCCGCTGATGGACGGCCAGATTGAGTGCAACTTATCTGGGGTTCTGTACCATCGGGTGACCCTTTTATAAAATGCTTCCTTGTGTGCTACGCTAAGCGGGGTTTTGATGCCTGTTTCTAAGATGTTCGACCAGTCTTTGTCAGAAATGTGTATACGGAGGTCTTTCATCCATTTCTGTTGGAATGATAAGGTTGTGGGTTTCCTTCCGGTGTCTTGCAAAATGTGGTATATTTTGGATAAGGGGCGTTTTGGGTCCCCCTCTGGGCCGCAAAGGGTCTCAAAGTGTGTGTCTGCTCTCTGCCTCCAGTGGGGTAGGACCGATCTTCTCAAGAAGGCCTTAAGTTGTGCTCTTCCCATTACCTCAAGGAGTGTGTCTTGCCTAAGTGGGTTGTTTATAGCCTGTATAATGGGTGGGTTGCCCCCAATCAGTTCTGTTATCTTTGGGGTGGGGGAGTCTAAGAGGCGGGTAAGGAGTGGGCCCCCGTGGCCCCCTTGGAAATCAGGATTGGCCGCTATAGGGAAAAACCGCGATATGCCGGGTGATAGTCCCCATATGTCTTTATACTTTCTCCATATAGTCAGGATGTTATGTATTAATGGATGTTTCGTAGGGGTGTGCGCTGTGGGGTGGCAGGTTTGCCAGGGCAGGGAGTGTAATGGGACAGAGACAAAACTTTGTTCCAGGGAGTACCACGATTTGGTCCTGGCGGTGTCGGTCCACTCTTTTAATCGGGTAAGCAGCACCGCTATATAATATTTGTAGAGGTTGGGTAAGCCCAGTCCGCCTCTGCCTGCAGAGGAGGTCAATGTAGTGTAGGCAATTCTCGCTGGTTTATTGCCCCATATGTATTTGGTAAAGCATGTGCGTGTTTGCGCGAAGAATGTACTCGGGAGTGGGATAGGCAGTGCCTGGAAGAGGTATAGTAGTTTCGGGAGGACCATCATCTTGATGATGCTGATCTGCCCTATCAAAGAGAAGTGGGGTAGATCCCATTTTAGGAGGTCCCGTTTGATGCCGTCTAGGAGGGGGGGATAATTAAGTCTGTATTGGCTGCTTGTGGAACAAGCTAGTTTTATACCCAAGTAGGTCAGTCCTGTCCTAGCCCAGGGGAACGGGTGTAGCCTTTGGAGTCGTGTTTGTAGGGTTGGGGGGACTGAGATCCCCAGAATCTCACACTTATCTGTGTTAATCTTAAAATTCGAGAGGGCGCTAAAGGTTTGTATCTCTGAGTTGATTCGTGGTAGTGTGATGGTGGGGTCTGTGATTGAGAAAAGGATGTCGTCCGCGAAGGCTGACACCTTCACTTCCCCTCCTCGGTGGTGGTAGCCCTTTATTTCACCGTGTTTCCTGATTGCATTCAGGAAAGGTTCCATAGCCAAAACAAATAAGAGGGGCGACAGAGGGCAGCCCTGTCGTGTGCCGTTGCTTATTGGAAACGGGGTGGAGAATTGTCCATTTATCCTGACGGTTGCCGAGGATCCCCTATATAGGGCTTGAATCCAATTGCGTAGTCTAGGGCCCACTCCCAAGGCCTCCAAGACCCTGAACAGGTATGTCCAGTCTACCCTGTCAAAGGCCTTTTCGGCGTCTATTGCCATCAGCAGGGTCGGTGTCCTGGTCACCTGCGCTCCATGAATGACATTTAGGATTTTCGTGGTGTTGTCCCTAGCCTCGCGACCTGGCACAAAGCCCGCCTGGTCAGGGTGGACCAGGCTGGGTAGAAGAGGCTTGAGTCTATTGGCGATCATTTTCGCCATTAGTTTTAGGTCTAGGTTTATGAGCGATATGGGTCGATAGCTACCGCATCTTGTGGGATCCTTGCCTGGCTTGGGGATGATGGTAATGGATGCCCGTAGCATCGGGGGTGGCAGTGTGGAGTCAAGTGCGAGGCCATTCAGCGTGCGTAGGAAGTGGGGTGCTAGCTCTTGTTTTAGGGTTCGGTAGTATCTGGCTGTCAGTCCGTCTGGACCAGGGCTTTTACCGTTCGGGAGTGTTTTGATTGTGGAGAGGAGTTCTGCGTGTGTAAAAGGTTCGTCCAATGTATGGATCTGGTCTACTGGGATCCTGCAAGATATGTTGTCAGAAATGTAGTTCCACAGGGTATGTGGTTGTGTCGTCGGTGGGGTCAAGTTATAAAGATCAGCGTAAAAAGTGGTGAACGCCTTAGCTATGTCTTCCGTGGTGTTGTGCTGTCTGCCTGAGTCGCCCACTATTTTATTTATGAAAGACTTTTGCTGTTTGGCTTTCAAGGCTCTAGCCAAAAGTTTCCCACTCCTATTTCCTTGTGCGTAGAACGTCCCCCTTGTCAGTTGGATAGATCTGTATGCCCTAGTAGTCAGGAGGGTTCGGAATTCAAGTCGTAGGGCTGTTAATTTTTGGAGGTTGTCATTCGTGGGGTCTTGTTTATGGCGGGTCTCCGCTGTTGTTATATCTGCTGTGAGCGCCTCTAGTTTGTGTGACCTTTCTTTTTTAAGTCGTGCGCCCCACTTAATAAGTATACCTCTGATGACTCCCTTGTGGGCCTCCCACACCCAAGGATCTGACACCTCAGTGCCACTATTCTCCTTAAAGTAGGTCGCTACAGTCTGCCGTAGATCCTCCAATACTCTGTGGTCGTCTAGTAGGGTTTCGTTCAGGCGCCACTGTGTAGTAGGCCTGGACCTATCCTGTAGTGTGAGAGTTAAGAGGATCGGGGCATGATCCGACCACGTAATGTTGCCTATGGATGCGTCCTGGACCATGGGGAGGTGTCTATGGCTGACCATGAACATATCTATTCTGGAGTAGCTTTTAGCTGTCTGAGAATAGTACGAATAGTCTCTGCCTTGAGGGTGCATGATCCTCCAGCAGTCAGATAATTGGTGTGCGTGTAACACGTTAGTGAACATCCTCCTTTGATGTCGTCTGGTGTCTGTAGTGGTGGAAGAGCTGTCGATTGAATGGTCAAGGACCATATTCCAGTCTCCGCCCACCACTACTACTCCCTCGGCAAATGTCTCTAACTTTGTCAAACATGATCGTATGTAGGAGGTCTGGTCTGCATTAGGGACATAGATGCTAGCCAGAGTTACCAAAGTGCCATTATACATTCCTTTTACAAAGACAAATCTACCTCTGGGATCAGTTCTAACTCCCATTTCTGTGAAGGCGGCTGTGGAGGCTATGAGTATTGCAGCGCCTCTGGATTTCTTTTGGGTGTTGTTACTGTAGTATGCTAAGTTACTACGTTTATAGTGGATTCTTGGTTTGAACTCTCCCCTGAGATGCGTCTCCTGCACAAAAATTATTTCGGCACCTCGTCTATCGATCTCCTGTGCTAGCATTGTGCGTTTCATGGGTGAATTGAGACCCCTAACATTTAGGGACATCAGTTTGGTTTGAGTCATGGTGGTAGGAACGATGGTGAGAGTGTCTCAAATAGGACATGGGGAGCACCTGTCGGAAGTACCTTTAGTACGATAGTAATGGCAGGGGTGTTTGGTGGGAGGTGGACGGGGGATAACTGTAAACTATGTACATTAAAACAGTAGATGAGAGCCATCTCTGGCATTGAGATTGGCGCTACACTTGTGGATAACTCGCTGTGTCCACAAGTGGGGTTGTGGCGCCTCTCTGGGGGGTGGTGGCCGGAGCACCCGACCGGGTGTATCATAGGGGGGTGGGGGGGTCTCACAGGGCTTTGTAGAAGTGATACAGCCTACCTCCTCTACCCTAGCCAGGGAGGTCAGAGGTGTGCGTCGGCTAGGGAGTAGAGTGTGCCCTGTGAGCCCGGCCGTTTGAGGCCCTGATGGGAAAGTTAACCTTATATTTTCCTCGTGAATTCTAGGGCCCGGTAACGGCAATGTAACATGTTATTCATAAAGGCATAACCAAGTTTAACACAATATAACATTTCAACATTTGCATCACAGTGGGAAAGTAATGTCAGTCCATTTACTGGGTGTACCGCAGTGGATACTCGCATGGGAGGATTAAGAGAGAAAATGGTAGATAGGAAAAAGAGAGAGAGTCTGATCATACGACCGTGTACTGCTCATGTCGGTGCTGCGTCTGCTCTGGGATGGTTCTGTCTACGACGTTTTCGAGGGGACTTTTGCCACTTAGGATTGTGCGGAGTCCGTCCCACTGATGTGCCTCTCAGGCCCGTCCAATCCTCCACCTCGGACGACGGTAGTTTCAAGGCTCTTTGGAATTCAGGTATGTCGTCTGGTGAGGTTATAGTGTGCGTTTTGTTTTGGAGTGTGTGACGAAATGCCTTTTGTCCCTGGATTGTTAGGTGACAAGCTGCCCTTTGCCCCCGGCTTTTGGAGGAGCCTGATTGCCAGCCTCCTTCCTCATGACTATGGCCCTGGGGTGTATTGCCATTTAAAAAAGACTATTTGGGGCTTATTGGCTTCTAAAGACAGTTTCTTCCCATTGGAATCCATGGGAAGGTGTGTTTCTTCCCCTCCCCCGTTTCCTGTCTATTGTTCACCTAGATTGAGCGCTCAGATCCGAGCTATCTGGGGATAGGTTAAATGTGGGGGTTCTGTGTAATAAAATAAGAATTATGTATTTTTATGTACTTTTACGTATTTTTGCTGTTAGTGTTAAATGTAGATATTTTCTGTACCTGGAGATAATTGAGTTTACTGCAGTGCCTTAAGCCAATTATCTCCAGGATGGAGAGGAGGGATTTCATTGTGTATGTGAGAGTGTTATCATGTTAATTAGTGTTCCCATTGGTTTGTGTCCCTTTTGTCACAGTTTACCACCAGGTCCAGGGGGTGTGCCTCTGACCTGAAAACTTGTATATAAGCAGTAATAAACGCTCATTGGAGTCAGATCATCTTGTACCTTCATGAAGTTTCGGCTCATGTTTGGGGGATTGGAGAAACTACACTCTGGGGATTGCTATAATCACTATACTCCCCAGGGTATAATCACTAAGCTCTGCTAAGAGCATGTTCCTGTTCCTGCTCTCTGGAATTCGGAGAGAGGTCGACCTGCTGGAAGCTGGACCCTGGTCCTGGGTCCAGAGTGGGTGGAGACGGCGAGACCCCAACCAAGCTGCGGCGGTTCGTGGGGTCTGCAGTGGTTATGGTGTCAGGCAGAGTGCTTGGAGTCCTCGGAAAGCACTAGGAGCATCCGTCGGCGGAAGGTACCCGGTCGGGGTGCCAGCGGTTCCGTTACAGAGTGTAACTGTGAGAGCGAACAGGAAGCTCCATCTGAATTTGATATTTCTCTCGGACAGGGCCTGTGTGATAGGTCGTAGTGCACGCCTAGCTTGCAGCGTGGATGGCGCTAGGTCCTGGAAGACGATCACCGGGTGTCCGTCGATCTTGATATCCTTGTTCTGTCGGGCTTTGTGGAAGATTTCTTCCTTTAGGGGGAAGTTATGTATGCGACAAATAATGTCCCGTGGTTTATCTGGAGGCAGGTTCCTAGGTCTGGTCGCTCTGTGGGCTCTATCAAATAAAATGGCAGTGTCCAGTGGTCTGGTTAAGATGCGGTTGAAAAGGGCTGTCAGAACCTGCACGGGGTTTTCTGGGACCCCTTCTGCACTCTCAGGGACACCTCTCACCCTCAGGTTATTCCTGCGTCCTCTGTTATCTACATCTTCAAGCTGTCTCTGCAGGTACCTGATTGCCTCTGCGTGTGTCTCCTGGGTAGCATAGGACTCAGCCCATTGTTTTTCAGTAGTTTCTGCCTCTTCTTCCAGAGCCTGGACTCTGTCCCCTAGCAGCTGCACGTTTGCATTAACAGCCTGTAGCTTCTCACTGAAGCTGTCCTCCAGTTTCTGAAATAAGGCTGCCAGGTCGGTCTTGGAGGGTAGTTGGGTCAGCAAGGACCGTATATCTTGTTCCTCTGTGGGCTCATCTGATGCTGTTGGGCTCGGGGGCTGGCTGCCTCGCGTTTGTGCCGCGGGCGCCATTTTGTCCCGTCTGTGTGCTTCCGTGTGATCGCCGAAAAAGCGCCGCAGGGAGGTTTTGGCTGCCGGTGTTTCGGAGGCAGGAGCTTGCCCCGCGGTGCTGCGGTGTTTTTTGGATGCCATTGTTGTCAGTAAGTGCCGTTTGCCCCCCTGATTACCCGGTCTGGGTCCGGAGCTTCGCGCTCATGCGGCCATGTCCGTCGGCTGTCAGGCCACGCCCCCCAATTGTGGACTTTTTGATTAAAAAAAATCACAAATTTACAAATTTGTGCCCTGCAAGAAACCCACTGGATAAGATCTAATCAAAATATAATTAACTCATCAACATGCCCTACTATTGTAAGTTTGGCTCTAGAAAACAAACAAAACAAAAAAAAAGAGAGGCGTAGCATTTAAACATCAAGATTTAGACCCAGAAGGACATTACATTATTCTAATATGTGAAATCAATAATAAGCTATTCACATTAGTTAACATTTATGCACCAAATAAATCTACAATAACATTTATCACAAATGTGCTAAAGAAAACAGAGCAAATTAAACAAGGGTTGGTATTAATTATGGGGGACTTTAATTGCGTAGTGGACCCCCTGAAAGATAGAAAGAGCCAGAATGACAGGATAAGCAGGGAAATAACTGAAAATAGATTGCAAAACCTACTAAATAATCATAATCTAAGAGATATATGGTGAACATTTCATCCCTCCGACCTAGATTATACATGCTATTCTAGAATATTCAATTCATACTCCAGAATCGACCTTATCCTGGGTAACGTGACCATGCTATATCTTGTCAAAAGAATAGAGATACAAGATTCAGCATGGTCAGACCGGAGTCCAATTATGCTGGAATACAAAGATAAATTTGATAAATTTCGAAAAGAGTGGCGAATAAAAGATTTTTTATTACACAAAAAAATTAATGTTGAAGAAATTAAGAATGTAACAAATCTTTTCTTTTTAGAAAATAAAAACAATGGTACACAGGATATCACGGTCTGGTGCACTTATAAAAGCTTAGCTAGAGGCCATTTGATAAATATGGCACTCACTGCAAATAAAAAAGGATTATCACCTTTCTTTACACTAAGCAACATTAAGCGAATATAAGAGGCAAAAAAAACCCCAACACATTCTACACAAATAGCAAGGAAGATTGCAGAAACAGAAAAACAGATAAATATTTAGCTAATGATTAAAGCAACTAAACAGACGCACTACAATCCAGGTGGTATCTAAAAGGTAACAAGTCAGAAACACTAATATCTAATAAATTAAAAAAAGAAAAACTAAAAATAGTAATATTTAAAATAAAAGATAAAGAAACTTATCTAATGATAATGAAAAAATAGGTAGATCAATTCACAGATTTTACCTGAATCTATATAAAATACCAAAAGAAATAAATGGCAAAGAAAAAGAGATTGAGGAATTCTTCGAAAACTTATCTATGCCAAAAATCCTACCCGACCAATTAAAGCTGATGAACCAGCCTATAACAGAAATAGAGGTCAGTAAATTCACAGATAAGCTTAAAATAAAGACTGCCCCAGGCCCAGATGGCTTCACAAATGCATTTTATAAACTAATGAAAGAGCAACTAAAAGTGGAACCATTACCACCATTTTCAACTATGTAATGAAAACAGGAAGCTGTCCTCGAGAACTGTTGACAGCGAATATTGTCCCTATCCCAAAAGCAGATAAAGATTTATAACTGATTGGCAATTATAGACCTATTTCATTAATTAATACAGATATTAAAATATGATCTATCCTTGATGATCGATTAAAAATAGTAATACTACAATTATTAATAATGACCAAGTAGGTTTCCTACTAGGGAGGTCTTCAATCAACAATCTAAGAAAAATAATAAACATATTAGGGGGGCGTGGCTTGGAGGCCGAGGAAGATGGCGGCGTAAACCCGGAGCTCCCCAGCAAGCTCAGCTAAGATCCTCATCCCAGCACTACCAACTGAGCGACCATGGGCAAAACTCACCGGGCATCGCACTCTGCCAAGTCCGCCGACACGCCGAAAAGCGCCGCTCCCTCCTCCATGCGGCAATACCTGCTGTCCCATGCCGACACGGCATCTCAGGCCTCCAATGACTCAGAGGTGTCTGGCGCCTCCCGCCCAGCATCACCACGTGGCGACCGCCAGACATCGCCAACCCAGACACCCCTGGATTCCCAACCTGACTGGGTGCAACTTATCCGGGCACTCCCGACGAAACAAGACCTCAAGGAGGCCAACTCTGAATTGCGGACCTCCATTACAGCGGAGCTGCACTCCCTCAGGGAAGACATACAAGGCCTCCACACCAAGGTGGCTCAGCTGGAAGCGGACTGCGACCACCTGACATCCACGCAGTCTGCCACTACGACCACCATGCAGAGCCACACTGCACTGATGCAGCAAATGGCCCTACACCTGGAGGACTTAGACAATCGTGGCCGGCGCCAGAATATTCGGGTGAGAGACATCCCAGAGGACACTGACCAAACAACACCAATCCTGGACACTCTCAAAGAACTATTTAACAAAATATTGGGCTGCCCAGCACCCACCAAGATTGATTTTATCAGGGCCCACCGGGCTCTAAGACCGAGAGGCCCGCCGGAGGCCCCCCCTAGAGACGCGGTCTGCTGCCTGGCAGACTTCCAACTTAAGGAGGACATACTGCGCAAAGCACGCGGACTGGAGCAGATCGTACTAACCGGCGTGGAGGTACAGCTTTACCCCGACCTCTCCCCGGCTACCTTGGCCTATCGGAGGGCGATGAGGCCCCTTACTAGAGCTCTCCAAGCACAAAAGATTCGATACCGATGGAATTTCCCGACTGGGCTACAGGCCATCACTGCCGAGGGCACTTTCACGGTCCGTCACCCTGAGGACTTAACTGACTTAATTGTGGAGCTGAAACTCCCTCCCATCCACATGACATGGCCGGACCCCGCTGCCTTTTACATGATGAACTCTGACACGCGAGGACCCCCAGCCTTGCCCCGCAGAAGCAGGGGATCCCGCCAGCAAGCCACCAGGCTCTCGGGGACTGCAACATAAGTGACCTGGAGACGACCGCAGCGCATATCCGCAAGTAGCACCCCTTGGGACCTTCTCTTCATCCGGGACTCTAACCCTTTACTATCCCTCAGAGGCCTATATTGGCCGACACGTGGTAACTGAAAAACGAGGGGGGCGGGGCGGTGGGCTGGGGGAATGTCGGGGCACCCAACTACTATTGTACTGATTTCCTGCATGAAGTCCAGGCCACCCTCCACTGACCGGGATGAGGGCCCAGGGAGTCCCCATGGGGAGGGGAGGCACATTCGGGCAGCCAAGGCTCGGGGGGGGGGGATGGCGTGGACCGGAACCCAGGGGAGAGATGCTTCTAGACGACTGCAGGGTGTCGGGCAGGAATGCTATGAGGAACAGATGGGGGGCGGCCTATCCTAACCACGCGGGGGGGGGGCCCGCCCAGACTGGGCCACGCCGCTGGGGCCCTGATAGACCTGTGATGACCTGAGCGAGCAGGCGGGGGGGGCCCCACCGGCGGGGCCCACTCACCCACTTACCCACAGCCCGAGAACGCACATAACCCGCGGGGAGGGAGAGGGGACACGCTAGGACACGCTAGGAGACCGGGCAAAATGAACCTGACCACCACCCCTGAGGTCCACAGGCACTGATTAACTCAGCCCCCATACCATGTACCCCGCCTACTGACTCAATTAGATACCAACACGAAGAGGAGCACCTGAGGAGACTTAGAGATGAGGGGGTTGCCCCAAGGGGGACCGGGGTCCCGACCAGGGGTGGGGACGCGCTCACCTGGGAGGGGAACAGGGAACAGGGAGCAGTCGCCCGTACACTCTGAAAGGGGTGCCTGTAACGCGGAATACCCTGTTGATATCTGTATAGGTTTACATGTTATTGCAATTGTTTTCATGCACAGTTACGATGCCCTACACCTGCCCATTCCCACGGCGGACATTCACGGCCAGCCCATGGCCACCTGACCTGGAACCACACTGATGAGGATCATATTACCAACACGATCTCCACGACCTAGAGCTGACCAGGGAACTCACAGGGACCCGACGAGCAGGGACCGAGACACTACTCTCAGGTATTTGCCGACCACACAGACCCGGGGAGGGCTGGACCCACCCGGAATCCCCTTACCCCCTCCTACGACCCGGTAGGACACGGCGACCCTTGGAAGGTGAGGGGGACCCGCGGACCGTAGGAGACCGCGGACTTCCCACTCCCCGTCGCTGACTCCTCCTTGTCGCCCACAGGGGACAAGACTATACACACATAGACTTCCCATCCCCATCGTTTTCCTTACCCACCAACCCTACTCAGACGGACCCACCTGACGTACCACCCCCAAAACACCTAGACCAGACTGGGACGCATAGACTTACAGGTACACTCACCACCCCACCGCGACACAAATGGCTCTCACACCGGACGACCTCACCATCCTTTCTATCAATGCCAGAGGCCTCCACAAACCAGAGAGACGCTCTGGGGCGCTGAGAGACTTCCACGCCAACAGAGCATCCATCGTACTGATACAAGAGACGCACTTTAGGGAAGGCTGCAGACAGAAACTGACTAACCACCACTTCCCGACGGGGTACTATAGTGATTACCACGCAGGGAAGTCCAGGGGCACAGCCATCCTGATCAACAAACGAATTCCCTTTGAAGAGCGGGGTCAGATGACGGACAGGGAGTGCAGATACTTATTCATAAGGGGCACAATAGCGGGTCAGGCCTATACCATCGCGAATATATATGCCCCGAATCACAGGCAGCATAGATTCCTTACGACTACACTTAAAAAGCTGCAGTCTTTCACAGAGGGGATTCTCGTGGTGGGGGGCGACCTGAATGTCGCACTGCACCCACGCTGGGACACATCCTCCGGCACCTCCCGCATACCGACGTAACACCTCAACCAAATCAACGCACTTCTGACCCGCCACAAATTGGTAGATTGCTGGAGGGCCCACCACCCCGATGAGAAAGATTACACCTTCTTCTCACATCCACACAACGCATACATCAGACTGGACTATGTCTTTACCACGCACTATCACCTGCCCCTAACACGTAATGTGGAACACGGAACAGCGACTTGGTCAGACCACGCCCCCGTAACCCTGACACTCGCATCCCCCCTCTACAGACCGAGAACCACTATGTTGAGGCTTAACGACTACCTCCTCACCAGATCAGACCTAACAACAGACATAGGGGAAAAACTCAAGGAATACTTTGAGACGAACACGACTGAACACACATCGCCGACCATTAGATGGGAGGCGCATAAAAGCGTAGTCCGCGGACACTTCATCAGACAGAGCGCCACCCTCAAAAGGCAGGCCGACTGCCGAATGAAGGAGCTAGTGACAGAAATACAAAGCCTAGACTCCCTCAATAAAACTGCACAACACCAGACACATCAGGCGACATTGCTACAATTACGGTGTGAACTGACCAGCCTCCTTCACAGAAAGCACCACAGAGATGTGGTCAGGCATAAAGCCTTCTTCCTACTCCATGGCAACAAGAGCGGGAGGCTACTGGCCAGGATGCTCGCCAAAAAAAGACAGACGACATATATTGACAAAATGAGGGACACTAGTGGCACCCTGCAACGCCTGCCCTCTAAAATCGCAGACATATTACGGGGATATTACTCAGACCTATATGCCCTCCCACAGCCCCAATCGGACAAGGCGAAAGACGGCCTTCGGGCGAAAATAACTAAATACGACTCACCCCCTCCCGACGATAGACGACGACACCACTAACCAACTGGACGAACCCATCTCAATGGAAGAATTGGCCCTGGCCATCAAAATGACAAAGAAAGGCAAAAGCCCAGGCCCAGACGGGCTGCCATTGAAGTACTATACAACGTTCGCTGACCACCTCTACGCCCCCCTGCTCGACGCGCTAAACGCACAAGAGAGGGCCATCGCCTCCCTAAACAGTCACTGACTGCTCACATCACACTTATTCCAAAGGGTGACAAAGACAGGGAATACTGTGGTAACTTTAGACCGATCTCACTAATCAATGGCGACGTCAAATTACTGGCGAAAATTCTTGCCACACGCCTCCAAACACACATCCCGCACTTGATACACCCGGACCAGGTGGGATTCGTCATGGGCCGGTAGGCAAGAGATAATACAATCAGGGCGCTGACCCTTATACACGGTCGGGGTGACAACGATGGAGGCCTTCTCTTGCTATCCACGGATGCGGAGAAGGCCTTCGACAGGGTTAACTGGCAATATATGTTCCATACACTGAATCACATAGGTCTGGGACCACACTTCAGGAGCTGGGTTGAGGCACTATACGACGGACCCACGGCACATGTCGTCGTCAACGGCGCAGTGACACAAGAGCTGACGATACACAACGGCACAAGGCAGGGAGGACCTCTGTCCCCCCTGCTATTCGTGCTGGCACTTGAGCCTTTCCTGGCCCACGTGCGGCACGACGCGGACATAGGGGGCATCACAAAGGGAGGCACACAACATAAGGTAGCGGCATACGCCGATGACCTCCTGTTCTTTGTCACCAACCCTGAGATCACGTTACCAAACATCTTGAAAGCGTTCAAGGAATACGGGGCAATCTCCAACCTTAAAATCAATTTTTCAAAGTCCTACATCCTGAATGTCAACGTGCCCGAAGCCAGGGCCATCCCACTGAGACAGAGCCACACGTTCCAGTGGGCGGATCGCAAGATCCAATACCTTGGTACATGGCTGACTAAGAAGGCCAAAGACCTTTACAAAGAAAACTTTGCCCCCCTATTAGACAGATTTAGACGAGACCTGTCAGATTGGGCGTACCCGCATATATCCTGGTTAGGCAGGATCCATGTGATAAAAATGAATTTCCTCCCGTGCCTACTTTACCTTATGCAGGCCCTCCCCACCACTATTCCCAGGCACTTCTTTACCACCCTGAGACAAGCAATGGGAAAGTATGTCTGGAACCAACGCAGACCGAGAGTAAAGATGTCCATGCTGACATTACCTAAGGACAGGGGAGGCCTGGCTATGCCGGACCTTACCCTGTACTATGAATCCTGCCACCTCCAAAGAGTCATGGAGTGGTCAAAAGGGAAGGTACTCAAAATGTGGAAAGACGTGGAGGAAGCGGAGGCTGGGAGGCCACTGTCCACCCTGCCATGGCAAGCGGGGGGGGAGGGGAGGACGTTGCTCGCCCTACACAGCAGCGACGCTGCAGGTGTGGAGGGGGGCGGCAAAAAGATACAGACTGGCGCCGTACCCATCCCCCCTCCTCCCTTTGACCCACAACGACGGCTTCCCCCCAGGCTCCGACCCCAACGCATTCAGAGACCTACTACACCATGACAACCCCAAACTACATCATCTACTTGACGGGACTGACTGCAAAACACTCCCTAACCTACTAGAGGGAACCACTCCCACTCTACTACACCACCTCAAATATAGACAACTAAGAAGTTATGTACGAACACTCCCAGGTGGTACAGCTCTGACGAGAGACCCCACCACGTTCGAACGACTATGCATGGACCCAGACCCCCAGCCACACGGGATCTCACTCCTATACTCCACACTCCAGAGGGAAACCCTAACAGAGCTACCGAAGTTCATGGGGAAATGGGAACAGACACTAGGTAAAACATTTACTGCTGGAGACTGGGAGAAGATGTGCTACTTAACGCATCACTGCTCAGTCTTCAGCAAGACACAGGAAACGGCATTTAAGCTTCTCACAAACTGGTACTGTACCCCGACCACACTCCACGCTATCAACCCAGACAACTCAGAACTCTGCTGGAGATGCAATACCTGCATAGGCACCACTCTCCACCTATGGTGGGACTGTGAGGATATCCGACCCTTCTGGAAAGGCATACACGGTCTCCTCCAAACATTTTCTGATGCACCACCACCCTTCCTACCCGAGGCCATGCTCCTCCACCACACGAACACCCCCAGATCACGATACAAGAAATCACTAACCATACGAATGTTAAATGTAGCCAAACAGGTGCTCCCACAATTCTGGAAGCAGACGGTTACACCCCCACTGACGACTTGGTTCGCCCAAATGGAAGAGCTTAGGGCAGTGGAAGAACTTAACATGTGCGCCACTAACGCCTCCGACAAATATCTAGAAATCTGGTCACACTGGCTCCTGACGACCTCCAAAGCAGACTTCGCGCACAGACTCAGATACGAGGACCAAGCGACTGCAGATGAAGACATACCCCGACAGTAACCCGACCCCCCACAGACAGAACCCCCACATTACACACACACCCCTACAGACCGTATGAACTGCGACAATAACTCACTATAACTTCGACTCCTCTACCACAAGACGGACAATAGGTGAGGGAAACGTGTTCCCCGACCTCTTAGACTGCGTCATTACACAGAAGCCTGCGAGTTACAATCGCCTCTGAACTTACCACAAAGGCGACTCTATCATGACTTTACCTACCACCTACAGACATGCGTGCCGCTGACACGAGCACACAAACAAGCATTGATACACGACGTGGCCCGTAACCTCCTGCCACGTGCACTAACTCTAGGTACATGGGGACCTACATGTCCACACCCTCATATACCGCACCAAGTGAAAATGCTACCTAATGTCTATGTTTCATGGGACCTGCGAGTCCAACAAGTCACTGTTCCTAACGTTACACTGTGACCTGCGCGTCACCAATTTTTGTTTGCATGTTCAACATCTTCTTTTCCTCAACTATCTGAACGAGGTAACCTTTGAACCAGCCTTATGGGACCTGTGTGTCCACGATGTATAATTTACCTGGAAAAAAGGAGATACCAAATAAAAATTATATTTACAAAAAAAAATAAAAAAATAAACATATTAGAAGAAACAGAGAATTATGGACCCCTCTAATGCTACTGTCAATAGACGCAGAGAAAGCGTTTGACAGGGATGGATGGGATTTCATGTTTGCCACTTTAAAACAATTTGGAGTCACTGCATCAATATTACAAGCTATATCCGCTCTCTACAACTCTCCATCAGCTAAGGTAGCTGGGTCAGAATTCACATCACAAAACTTCAGTTTTAAAAATGGGACTAGACAAGGGTGCCCTCTTTTCCCTTTACAGTACATGGTGTTAGAACCCCTTGCGATTCTAATAAGACAAAAAAAAAAAAAAAATTAAGGATTTATGAACTCCTTAGACCAAAGTAAATTAAATATTTATGCAGGTGACATCTTACTAACTTTAGAAGAACCAAAAACTGGGACTGGAAAGATATGGGATTTTCCTTGTCGGGAAGGATCAATATCCTAAAAGCATACATTTTACCAAAATGGCTGTACCTATGGAGAATGATCCCACTTAATTTCCCAGAAAACTAGTTCTCTACTTCACTCATTCTTTTTAAAATTTGTATGGGGTGGCAAGAAAGCAAGAGTTAAATTGAAAGTTTTGGCTAGATCAAGGCAGGATGGAGGTTTGGGGTGCCTGGAAATTTTACAATGCTATCAAGCTAGCAGACTTTTCCATATATTGCTTTCATAAAATATTGCTGCAATCCAAGAAACATGGTATAAAATGGAAAAAACCAGAACCGGGGTAGGAAATTTAACGTCATTATATTGGGTCCTAGATGTGAAAAATAAATCAATCAAAGAGGCACA
>OW240915.1:164394872-164423264 GCA_933207985.1 Pelobates cultripes | reverse complement strand
GCAGCAGGAAATGCTAGCAGAATGCTTGGTTGTATAGGGAGAGGTATTAGCAGTAGAAAGAGGGAAGTGCTCATGCCATTGAACAGAACACCAGTGAGACCTCACTTGGAGTATTGTACGCAGTACTGGAGACCGTATCTCCAGAAGGATATTGATACTTTAGAGAGAGTTCAGAGAAGGGCTACTAAACTGGTGCATGGATTGCAGCATAAAACTTACCAGGAAAGGTTAAAGGATCTTAACATGTTTAGCTTGGAGGAAAGTCGAGACAGGGGGGGATATGATAGAAACATTAAAATACATAAAGGAAATCAACACAGTAAAGGAGGAGACTATATTTAAAAGAAGAAAAACTACCACAACAAGAGGACATAGTCTTAAATTAGAGGGACAAAGGTTTAAAAATAATATCAGGAAGTATTACTTTACTGAGAGGGTAGTGGATACATGAAATAGCCTTCCAGCTGAAGTGGTAGAGGTTAACACAGTAAAGGAGTTTAAGCATGCGTGGGGTAGGCATAAGGCTATCCTAACTATAAGATAAGGCCAGGGACTAATGAAAGTATTTAAAAAATTGGGCAGACTAAATGGGCCGAATGGTTCTTATCTGCCGTCACATACTATGTTTCTGCGTTTCTATAAAGAAACCTTTTATGACATTGCTTCATTCTGTCCAACTGCATTTCTGCAGAGAGACTGGCAGCTCATTTTATCCTCCTCTAACAAAGTACCACAACCAAACTTCAAAATTCTAAGATGTACAAATATTAATGGAAGACTCCAGACTCCTAAATTAATTAAGCTTGCTGAAGTTGTTTATGTATGAAAGTATGTCCTTTTTTTTTTTTTTTTGGTTTTACAAAAAGTGCAGATTTTATTAGAAATTGTCTCATTTATAAATTAAGCTTGCAACACCACGCTGTCCTGTTACTTGCCGGTTGGTTAGCTCAGTGGAGGCAGGTAATTCCCAAGAGCACCTGCCTTGCAAAGACTTCTCTTTGAGCTGCATTGGGAAGTCTGTGATTCGACAGCCACAGAAAGTCTGGGTGTGTTAGAAGGGGAAGAATTGCAAAGTCTGCAGAAAACAGAAAAAAACATAATTAAATGTTTTCATTTTGGGTATATCTACTAAACACTGATTTTAAATTATATTACTACTACTTCTAAATAAAAAAATTCTAATAAAAAGTGGTTAGTCTTTGAATATCATGACAATTTGTTAAATCTTTTAATTCATGGTGTGTTTACCTTTCGGGTACATGAAGATAAGAAATGTTTTTGTGTTTTTTATTCACAAGCCAAGGTTTTGTAATTATGTCCCATCAATGGTCAGAACAAATTTACGCAAACAAACCCATAAAGTCAAATGCTTGATTTCCGAATATTCGATAACATGAACAAGATGCTGGACGGGTGTGCCGTTGGTAAGTAGTTAATCAGACTGAGAATGAGGTCTACTGTATGAAACTGATACTGCATGCAGATCTGGGACTCATAAAGACGTACTGAGTGAAGAAGGGGAGACAGATGTTTCTGCTATTGTGGCAAATTATTTAACAAAAAGAAATAGAACCAAAAAGAAGCCATAATTGCAATCTTTTCGGTTTCCTTTTCTATGAAAAAAGAAAAAGCCCAAAACACACACTTACAATGTAACATTTCGCAACATCCACTTTTAGTGTTTATCCTGTATTAATATATTGATATTTCATGAAACATGTTTTAACATGTTCTTTAGGTTCAAAAATGACAAGTGCAATGGAAAAAAAAAGACCTAAATATTCACTGAATTTGGTCATGCATACATTTAACCGATTTGCAGATAGGGTAAGAGGCATATGTTAGTTTACATTTATTAATTGTACATTTAAGGCCAAAGTAGCTGACTTGGTCAAAATAGCTTAGAAGAAAAACCTTGGCCTAAAACCTACAATAACATTGTTAATTTTTCACAATTACCAATTAGTGAGTAGATACCTTTATTTAAAGAGTTGTGTATATGGATGTATCACTAATTAATAATCAGATAGCAATATTAATATAATTTCTGACAGCACATTAATTCTGAGACAGAACAATTTTAATTATCATAAACGGGCACTTAACAAGATAAGTAATGTACAAAATTATCTTACTTTTAAGTTTACACTAATTAGAATGAAACAATTTAATGTACACTAAAAAATTATATTAAACAAAAGGAACTTATAAATACACAGAATGGCACACACCTACACAAGGAGGAAAAGAAGGAAAGGGGTAAGGGAAAGAGTGAAAGATTTAAGAATAACACAAGTTTTGTAAAATGAAAATGTAAAATAATAATCAGTTAAAACACTTTGGAAACATATACTCAACAACAAGCTGAAATTGTGTGGGGTGTAGATTTACAGGGTTCCCCCTATCCCTATTTCTACACACATTAGGAACATTAATGTGTACTTGGGTGGTTTTCTTCTTTCGTATATATTTTATTTTATTACTTATTTATTTATATATTTTCCTATACTCAGAGTACCCTAAATTGTCTACCCTCAGTACACTTTTCCCGCAGGACATGTGGGACCTATATCTCAGTAATGTTTTGTATTACTAGAGGTACTGTATGGTGGTGGCTTTTTGCCATGCATCACGTTTGTCTTAGGTTGACACCATTGCTTGGGATCAACCCGTCTTATTTTTATGTAATCACTTTTTTATAAAACTTTGGAAACTCATGGAGAGAGCCTCGAGAACAGATAAGAAAATACAATTTAAGTTGTTACCAATAAATGCCCAGGGGATCAACACACCATGTAAAAGGTCTATAATTGTGGACTTTTTGATAAAAAAAAATCAGGTACAAATTTGTGCCCTGCAAGAAACCCACTGGATAAGATCTAATCAAAATATAATTAACTCATCAACATGCCCTACTATTGTAAGTTTGGTTTTAGAAAACAAACAAAACAAAAAAAGAGGCGTAGCATTTAAACATCAAGATTTAGACCCAGAAGGACATTACATTATTCTAATATGTGAAATCAATAATAAGCTATTCACATTAGTTAACATTTATGCACCAAATAAATCTACAATAACATTTATCACAAATGTGCTAAAGAAAACAGAGCAAATTAAACAAAGGTTGGTATTAATTATGGGGGACTTTAATTGCGTAGTGGACCCCCTGAAAGATAGAAAGAGCCAGAATGACAGGATAAGCAGGGAAATAACTGAAAATAGATTGCAAAACCTACTAAATAATCATAATCTGAGAGATATATGGTGAGCATTTCATCCCTCCGACCTAGATTATACATGCTATTCTAGAATATTCAATTCATACTCCAGAATCGACCTTATCCTGGGTAACGTGACCATGCTATATCTTGTCAAAAGAATAGAGATACAAGATTCAGCATGGTCAGACCGGAGTCCAATAATGCTGGAATACAAAGATAAATTTGATAAATTTCGAAAAGAGTGGCGAATAAAAGATTTTTTATTACACAAAAAAATTAATGTTGAAGAAATTAAGAATGTAACAAATCTTTTCTTTTTAGAAAATAAAAACAATGGTACACAGGATATCACGGTCTGGTGCACTTATAAAAGCTTAGCTAGAGGCCATTTGATAAATATGGCACTCGCTGCAAATAAAAAAGGATTATCACCTTTCTTTACACTAAGCAACATTAAGCGAATATAAGAGGCAAAAAAAACCAACACATTCTACACAAATAGCAAGGAAGATTGCAGAAACAGAAAAACAGATAAATATTTAGCTAATGATTAAAGCAACTAAACAGACGCACTACAATCCAGGTGGTATCTAAAAAGGTAACAAGTCAGAAACACTAATATCTAATAAATTAAAAAAAGAGAAACTAAAAATAGTAATATTTAAAATAAAAGATAAAGAAACTTATCTAATGACCCCTGAAAAAATAGGTACATCAATTCAGAGATTTTACCTGAATCTATATAAAATACCAAAAGAAATAAATGGCAAAGAAAAAGAGATTGAGGAATTCTTCGAAAACCTATCTATGCCAAAAATCCTACCCGACCAATTAAAGCTGATGAACCAGCCTATAACAGAAATAGAGGTCAGTAAATTCACAGATAAGCTTAAAATAAAGACTGCCCCAGGCCCAGATGGCTTCACAAATGCATTTTATAAACTAATGAAAGAGCAAGTAAAAGTGGAACCATTACCACCATTTTCAACTATGTAATGAAAACAGGAAGCTGTCCTCGAGAACTGTTGACAGCGAATATTGTCCCTATCCCAAAAGCAGATAAAGATTTATAACTGATTGGCAATTATAGACCTATTTCATTAATTAATACAGATATTAAAATATGATCTATCCTTGATGATCGATTAAAAATAGTAATACTACAATTATTAATAATGACCAAGTAGGTTTCCTACTAGGGAGGTCTTCAATCAACAATCTAAGAAAAATAATAAACATATTAGGGGGGTGTGGCTTGGAGGCCGAGGAAGATGGCGGCGTAAACCCGGAGCTCCCCAGCAAGCTCAGCTAAGATCCTCATCCCAGCACTACCAACTGAGCGACCATGGGCAAAACTCACCGGGCATCGCACTCTGCCAAGTCCGCCGACACGCCGAAAAGCGCCGCTCCCTCCTCCATGCGGCAATACCTGCTGTCCCACGCCGACACGTCATCTCAGGCCTCCAACGACTCAGAGGTGTCTGGCGCCTCCCGCCCAGCATCACCACATGGCGACCGCCAGACATCGCCAACCCAGACACCCCTGGATTCCCAACCTGACTGGGTGCAACTTATCCGGGCACTCCCGACGAAACAAGACCTCAAGGAGGCCAACTCTGAATTGCGGACCTCCATTACAGCGGAGCTGCACTCCCTCAGGGAAGACATACAAGGCCTCCACACCAAGGTGGCTCAGCTGGAAGCGGACTGCGACCACCTGACATCCACGCAGTCTGCCACTACGACCACCATGCAGAGCCACACTGCACTGATGCAGCAAATGGCCCTACACCTGGAGGACTTAGACAATCGTGGCCGGCGCCAGAATATTCGGGTGAGAGACATCCCAGAGGACACTGACCAAACAACACCAATCCTGGACACTCTCAAAGAACTATTTAACAAAATATTGGGCTGCCCAGCACCCACCAAGATTGATTTTATCAGGGCCCACCGGGCTCTAAGACCGAGAGGCCCGCCGGAGGCCCCCCCTAGAGACGCGGTCTGCTGCCTGGCAGACTTCCAACTTAAGGAGGACATACTGCGCAAAGCACGCGGACTGGAGCAGATCGTACTAACCGGCGTGGAGGTACAGCTTTACCCCGACCTCTCCCCGGCTACCTTGGCCTATCGGAGGGCGATGAGGCCCCTTACTAGAGCTCTCCAAGCACAAAAGATTCGATACCGATGGAATTTCCCGACTGGGCTACAGGCCATCACTGCCGAGGGCACTTTCACGGTCCGTCACCCTGAGGACTTAACTGACTTAATTGTGGAGCTGAAACTCCCTCCCATCCACATGACATGGCCGGACCCCGCTGCCTTTTACATGATGAACTCTGACACGCGAGGACCCCCAGCCTTGCCCCGCAGAAGCAGGGGATCCCGCCAGCAAGCCACCAGGCTCTCGGGGACTGCAACATAAGTGACCTGGAGACGACCGCAGCGCATATCCGAAAGTAGCACCCCTTGGGACCTTCTCTTCATCCGGGACTCTAACCCTTTACTATCCCTCAGAGGCCTATATTGGCCGACACGTGGTAACTGAAAAACGAGGGGGGCGGGGCGGTGGGCTGGGGGAATGTCGGGGCACCCAACTACTATTGTACTGATTTCCTGCATGAAGTCCAGGCCACCCTCCACTGACCGGGATGAGGGCCCAGGGAGTCCCCATGGGGAGGGGAGGCACATTCGGGCAGCCAAGGCTCGGGGGGGGGGGATGGCGTGGACCGGAACCCAGGGGAGAGATGCTTCTAGACGACTGCAGGGTGTCGGGCAGGAATGCTATGAGGAACAGATGGGGGGCGGCCTATCCTAACCACGCGGGGGGGGGGCCCGCCCAGACTGGGCCACGCCGCTGGGGCCCTGATAGACCTGTGATGACCTGAGCGAGCAGGCGGGGGGGGCCCCACCGGCGGGGCCCACTCACCCACTTACCCACAGCCCGAGAACGCACATAACCCGCGGGGAGGGAGAGGGGACACGCTAGGACACGCTAGGAGACCGGGCAAAACGAACCTGACCACCACCCCTGAGGTCCACAGGCACTGATTAACTCAGCCCCCATACCATGTACCCCGCCTACTGACTCAATTAGATACCAACACGAAGAGGAGCACCTGAGGAGACTTAGAGATGAGGGGGTTGCCCCAAGGGGGACCGGGGTCCCGACCAGAGGTGGGGACGCGCTCACCTGGGAGGGGAACAGGGAACAGGGAGCCTGTAACGCGGAATACGCTGTTGATATCTGTATAGGTTTACATGTTATTGCAATTGTTTTCATGCACAGTTACGATGCCCTACACCTGCCCATTCCCACGGCGGACATTCACGGCCAGCCCATGGCCACCTGACCTGGAACCACACTGATGAGGATCATATTACCAACACGATCTCCACGACCTAGAGCTGACCAGGGAACTCACAGGGACCCGACGAGCAGGGACCGAGACACTACTCTCAGGTATTTGCCGACCACACAGACCCGGGGAGGGCTGGACCCACCCGGAATCCCCTTACCCCCTCCTACGACCCGGTAGGACACGGCGACCCTTGGAAGGTGAGGGGCACCCGCGGACCGTAGGAGACCGCGGACTTCCCACTCCCCGTCGCTGACTCCTCCTTGTCGCCCACAGGGGACAAGACTATACACACATACACTTCCCATCCCCATCGTTTTCCTTACCCACCAACCCTACTCAGACGGACCCACCTGACGTACCACCCCCAAAACACCTAGACCAGACTGGGATGCATAGACTTACAGGTACACTCACCACCCCACCGCGACACAAATGGCTCTCACACCGGACGACCTCACCATCCTTTCTATCAATGCCAGAGGCCTCCACAAACCAGAGAGACGCTCTGGGGCGCTGAGAGACTTCCACGCCAACAGAGCATCCATCGTACTGATACAAGAGACGCACTTTAGGGAAGGCTGCAGACAGAAACTGACTAACCACCACTTCCCGACGGGGTACTATAGTGATTACCACGCAGGGAAGTCCAGGGGCACAGCCATCCTGATCAACAAACGAATTCCCTTTGAAGAGCGGGGTCAGATGACGGACAGGGAGGGCAGATACTTATTCATAAGGGGCACAATAGCGGGTCAGGCCTATACCATCGCGAATATATATGCCCCGAATCACAGGCAGCATAGATTCCTTACGACTACACTTAAAAAGCTGCAGTCTTTCACAGAGGGGATTCTAGTGGTGGGGGGCGACCTGAATGTCGCACTGCACCCACGCTGGGACACATCCTCCGGCACCTCCCGCATACCGACGCAACACCTCAACCAAATCAACGCACTTCTGACCCGCCACAAATTGGTAGATTGCTGGAGGGCCCACCACCCCGATGAGAAAGATTACACCTTCTTCTCACATCCAGACAACGCATACACCAGACTGGACTATGTCTTTACCACGCACTATCACCTGCCCCTAACACGTAATGCGGAACACGGAACAGCGACTTGGTCAGACCACGCCCCCGTAACCCTTACACTCGCATCCCCCCTCTACAGACCGAGAACCACTAAGTGGAGGCTTAACGACTACCTCCTCACCAGATCAGACCTAACAACAGACATAGGGGAAAAACTCAAGGAATACTTTGAGACGAACACGACTGAACACACATCGCCGACCATTAGATGGGAGGCGCATAAAAGCGTAGTCCGCGGACACTTCATCAGACAGAGCGCCACCCTCAAAAGGCAGGCCGACTGCCGAATGAAGGAGCTAGTGACAGAAATACAAAGCCTAGACTCCCTCAATAAAACTGCACAACACCAGACACATCAGGCGACATTGCTACAATTACGGTGTGAACTGACCAGCCTCCTTCACAGAAAGCACCACAGAGATGTGGTCAGGCATAAAGCCTTCTTCCTACTCCATGGCAACAAGAGCGGGAGGCTACTGGCCAGGATGCTCGCCAAAAAAAGACAGACGACATATATTGACAAAATGAGGGACACTAGTGGCACCCTGCAACGCCTGCCCTCTAAAATCGCAGACATATTACGGGGATATTACTCAGACCTATATGCCCTCCCACAGCCCCAATCGGACAAGACGAAAGACGGCCTTCGGGCGAAAATCACTAAATACGACTCACCCCCTCCCGACGATAGACGACGACACCACTAACCAACTGGATGAACTCATCTCAATGGACGAATTGGCCCTGGCCATCAAAATGACAAAGAAAGGCAAAAGCCCAGGCCCAGACGGGCTGCCATTGAAGTACTATACAACGTTCGCTGACCACCTCTACGCCCCCCTGCTCGACGCGCTAAACGCACTAAGAGAGGGCCATCGCCTCCCTAAACAGTCACTGACTGCTCACATCACACTTATTCCAAAGGGTGACAAAGACAGGGAATACTGTGGTAACTTTAGACCGATCTCACTAATCAATGGCGACGTCAAATTACTGGCGAAAATTCTTGCCACACGCCTCCAAACACACATCCCGCACTTGATACACCCGGACCAGGTGGGATTCGTCATGGGCCGGTAGGCAAGAGATAATACAATCAGGGCGCTGACCCTTATACACGGTCGGGGTGACAACGATGGAGGCCTTCTCTTGCTATCCACGGATGCGGAGAAGGCCTTCGACAGGGTTAACTGGCAATATATGTTCCATACACTGAATCACATAGGTCTGGGACCACACTTCAGGAGCTGGGTTGAGGCACTATACGACGGACCCACGGCACATGTCGTCGTCAACGGCGCAGTGACACAAGAGCTGACGATACACAACGGCACAAGGCAGGGAGGACCTCTGTCCCCCCTGCTATTCGTGCTGGCACTTGAGCCTTTCCTGGCCCACGTGCGGCACGACGCGGACATAGGGGGCATCACAAAGGGAGGCACACAACATAAGGTAGCGGCATACGCCGATGACCTCCTGTTCTTTGTCACCAACCCTGAGATCACGTTACCAAACATCTTGAAAGCGTTCAAGGAATACGGGGCAATCTCCAACCTTAAAATCAATTTTTCAAAGTCCTACATCCTGAATGTCAACGTGCCCGAAGCCAGGGCCATCCCACTGAGACAGAGCCACACGTTCCAGTGGGCGGATCGCAAGATCCAATACCTTGGTACATGGCTGACTAAGAAGGCCAAAGACCTTTACAAAGAAAACTTTGCCCCCCTATTAGACAGATTTAGACGAGACCTGTCAGATTGGGCGTACCCGCATATATCCTGGTTAGGCAGGATCCATGTGATAAAAATGAATTTCCTCCCGTGCCTACTTTACCTTATGCAGGCCCTCCCCACCACTATTCCCAGGCACTTCTTTACCACCCTGAGACAAGCAATGGGAAAGTATGTCTGGAACCAACGCAGACCGAGAGTAAAGATGTCCATGCTGACATTACCTAAGGACAGGGGAGGCCTGGCTATGCCGGACCTTACCCTGTACTATGAATCCTGCCACCTCCAAAGAGTCATGGAGTGGTCAAAAGGGAAGGTACTCAAAATGTGGAAAGACGTGGAGGAAGCGGAGGCTGGGAGGCCACTGTCCACCCTGCCATGGCAAGCGGGGGGGGAGGGGAGGACGTTGCTCGCCCTACACAGCAGCGACGCTGCAGGTGTGGAGGGGGGCGGCAAAAAGATACAGACTGGCGCCGTACCCATCCCCCCTCCTCCCTTTGACCCACAA
Organism: Pelobates cultripes; assembly: GCA_933207985.1. Lineage (NCBI taxonomy): Eukaryota > Metazoa > Chordata > Amphibia > Anura > Pelobatidae > Pelobates > Pelobates cultripes. Next base: position 164,413,347 of record OW240915.1, on the reverse strand, counting down.
CGACGGCTTCCCCCCAGGCTCCGACCCCAACGCATTCAGAGACCTACTACACCATGACAACCCCAAACTACATCATCTACTTGACGGGACTGACTGCAAAACACTCCCTAACCTACTAGAGGGAACCACTCCCACTCTACTACACCACCTCAAATATAGACAACTAAGAAGTTATGTACGAACACTCCCAGGTGGTACAGCTCTGACGAGAGACCCCACCACGTTCGAACGACTATGCATGGACCCAGACCCCCAGCCACACGGGATCTCACTCCTATACTCCACACTCCAGAGGGAAACCCTAACAGAGCTACCGAAGTTCATGGGGAAATGGGAACAGACACTAGGTAAAACATTTACTGCTGGAGACTGGGAGAAGATGTGCTACTTAACGCATCACTGCTCAGTCTTCAGCAAGACACAGGAAACGGCATTTAAGCTTCTCACAAACTGGTACTGTACCCCGACCACACTCCACGCTATCAACCCAGACAACTCAGAACTCTGCTGGAGATGCAATACCTGCATAGGCACCACTCTCCACCTATGGTGGGACTGTGAGGATATCCGACCCTTCTGGAAAGGCATACACGGTCTCCTCCAAACATTTTCTGATGCACCACCACCCTTCCTACCCGAGGCCATGCTCCTCCACCACACGAAGACCCCCAGATCACGATACAAGAAATCACTAACCATACGAATGTTAAATGTAGCCAAACAGGTGCTCCCACAATTCTGGAAGCAGACGGTTACACCACCACTGACGACTTGGTTCGCCCAAATGGAAGAGCTTAGGGCAGTGGAAGAACTTAACATGTGCGCCACTAACGCCTCCGACAAATATCTAGAAATCTGGTCACACTGGCTCCTGACGACCTCCAAAGCAGACTTCGCGCACAGACTCAGATACGAGGACCAAGCGACTGCAGATGAAGACATACCCCGACAGTAACCCGACCCCCCACAGACAGAACCCCCACATTACACACACACCCCTACAGACCGTATGAACTGCGACAATAACTCACTATAACTTCGACTCCTCTACCACAAGACGGACAATAGGTGAGGGAAACGTGTTCCCCGACCTCTTAGACTGCGTCATTACACAGAAGCCTGCGAGTTACAATCGCCTCTGAACTTACCACAAAGGCGACTCTATCATGACTTTACCTACCACCTACAGACATGCGTGCCGCTGACACGAGCACACAAACACGCATTGATACACGACGTGGCCCGTAACCTCCTGCCACGTGCACTAACTCTAGGTACATGGGGACCTACATGTCCACACCCTCATATACCGCACCAAGTGAAAATGCTACCTAATGTCTATGTTTCATGGGACCTGCGAGTCCAACAAGTCACTGTTCCTAACGTTACACTGTGACCTGCGCGTCACCAATTTTTGTTTGCATGTTCAACATCTTCTTTTCCTCAACTATCTGAACGAGGTAACCTTTGAACCAGCCTTATGGGACCTGTGTGTCCACGATGTATAATTTACCTGGAAAAAAGGAGATACCAAATAAAAATTATATTTACAAAAAAAAATAAAAAAATAAACATATTAGAAGAAACAGAGAATTATGGACCCCTCTAATGCTACTGTCAATAGACGCAGAGAAAGCGTTTGACAGGGATGGATGGGATTTCATGTTTGCCACTTTAAAACAATTTGGAGTCACTGCATCAATATTACAAGCTATATCCGCTCTCTACAACTCTCCATCAGCTAAGGTAGCTGGGTCAGAATTCACATCACAAAACTTCAGTTTTAAAAATGGGACTAGACAAGGGTGCCCTCTTTTCCCTTTACAGTACATGGTGTTAGAACCCCTTGCGATTCTAATAAGACAAAATAAAAAAAAAAATTAAGGATTTATGAACTCCTTAGACCAAAGTAAATTAAATATTTATGCAGGTGACATCTTACTAACTTTAGAAGAACCAAAAACTGGGACTGGAAAGATATGGGATTTTCCTTGTCGGGAAGGATCAATATCCTAAAAGCATACATTTTACCAAAATAGCTGTACCTATGGAGAATGATCCCACTTAATTTCCCAGAAAACTAGTTCTCTACTTCACTCATTCTTTTTAAAATTTGTATGGGGTGGCAAGAAAGCAAGAGTTAAATTGAAAGTTTTGGCTAGATCAAGGCAGGATGGAGGTTTGGGGTGCCTGGAAATTTTACAATGCTATCAAGCTAGCAGACTTTTCCATATATTGCTTTCATAAAATATTGCTGCAATCCAAGAAACATGGTATAAAATGGAAAAAACCAGAACCGGGGTAGGAAATTTAACGTCATTATATTGGGTCCTAGATGTGAAAAATAAATCAATCAAAGAGGCACAAACTAAATCTCAGATACTCAAAGAGTTAACGAGTTGGTGGGACAAATTCTCAAATAACATAGGTCTGAGAAATAGAATAGATGTGCTCTCTTTTTCTAGTATTTCAGATATGTTAGACAACATAAAAATAGACACTTGGAAGACTGGGGGGATAAGGGAATTCAAAAATATACTGGTGGAACACAAAATTAAAATCTTCAATCAAATTATGGAGGAATTCAACATTCCCCACAAAGACACTTTTAACTTTCTGCGAATTAAGGGCTTTTTAGCAGAATATCTCCTTCAAAATGAGGGGAGAAAATGACAATACTCAAACATCTACTCGAACGAAAGAACTATAAAAACCTAATGGCAAATGCGCTAAAGTTATATATAGATGGAGACACGAACTTAATAATAGAACTTAATAATACATGGGAAAAGAACTCCAAGTACATATAGAAGAAAAAGAGTAGATAAGCTCTCTAAATAAATATGTACACTGCTTAAATCTTATGGAAACCCAATTTAAACTCTCAAACAGATGGTACCTAACACCGAAACGTTTAAAGAAAATGTTCCCAGAGTCATCAGATAGATGCTAGAAATGTAGTATTAATTAAGGCAATTTAATCCACAGTTGGTGGCAGTGCATACCCATAAATAAATTCTGGAAAGATATAATCATGGTAATATATCATATGATGGAAATAAAATTTGTTTTTAAGCCAGAAGTGGTTCTGCTAAACTTGCACTGGCCAAAAACGACAAAACAAATATTGATGATAATTTTACATATAATCACAGCAGCTAAACTACTTCTAGCACAAAACTGGAAAACAGGGATAATTCCACACACTCACAAATTAATATCACAAGTTATATGGCAAGCAAGAATGGAAAGGGGTATCCTAGTGAACCTGGGAAATAGATATACCCTTACAGAAGACTGGGATACATGGATATGCAAAATGGAAATTATAACCTAATAAAAACCATCATGATTACTTTCCTCCCCTCTGAATCAGGCAATAATCAAATCAGGCATAGCTAAGGTCCAGACTAAGTGAGTCGAGGGCCAGAACAGAGTAGGGGAGGAAAAGAAAATACGGTAAAGATCTTAACCCCTACACGGGCTGACAAAACAGAATAAGAAAATAAGAAAAACACACCAGGCACAAGTGGCTCTTTCTCCAAAAGTAAAGGGGCAAAGCAAATTGATAAATAAGAATATACAATAAAATCAAACAAGGGACGGGGGTGGTGGAGTGGTGGAGGAACAGGGATTCTGGTGTGGGGTCAAATGGAGTTTAATAGGATAGCACGAGATACTTATGATGACAAGAGTACCAAGGCCTAAAATATAGAAGTATTAGCAAAACTATACAAGGCAGGTACACAACTGAAATATAATATTAAAAAAAAGAATAGAAAAAAGAAAAAAGTGTTCTGTCATCTCTTCAATGTAGTCAAAATGCTTGCTAATGGTTTGACTTATTAGGTCTGCAAGGTACTGTTTCCTGCCTTTCTACAGCCATAAGCTCTCTTCATTGACCTAAGCCTGGCAGTGCTGGGCTTAGCTAAATGGCTGACACACTTAGAAATTGAGTTGGTCCTGCCACAGCTGGGAGTTTTGAGTAATCTAGAGGGTAAGACCAAATGGGGACATTGAGATTTTTAATAAATACAGAACAAGCATGTCATTAAATGACCACTCCAAGCACTACAGCATATTTTACTTGTTATTGTACAAGGAATGCACTGGCACCAGTAGTGGATCTAATGCAGAGAGGGGCCATAGCAAGAAATTATATTGCAACCCCCCCAGCACAAAGGTGACCATCTCTTGTACATATTCCATGATGCATTGCTAACCGAGGATCTACCATTTGCTCTTCCTTGCAGAGTTTTACATGTAAGCAGTTTTTGTGGGTTTGAATGTATTTGTTATTACTATTAATTACTGGCAATTATAAAGCTCCAACATATTCCGCATGTGATGTAAGCATGTTTATGTATGGAGTATGTGTGGGTAAATGAAGGGGTCTATTTTTGTATAGTTTTGACATTTGAATGCAGTTGTGTGTTAATATATACTGTTGCTATTTAAAAGCAGTGGTGTATGTGTGTATTGTGTTTGAATGCAGGGGTGTGTTTGTATGTAGTGTTGGTGTTTGAGTGCAGGGGTGTATTTGTGCATAATTTTGGCGTGTGTATATAATGCTGGTGTTTTAATGCAGGAGTGTGTGTTTTATATGGTGTTGGCATTTGATTGCAGGGGTGTGTTTGCATGTAGTTTTGATGTTTGAATGCTGGGATATATGCACAAATACACATATGTGGCCATACACAGTGACACAGAAACATACTAACACACATATACCCACATTTTACCTTAATTGTTTCATAATTGTTACATTTATTGTTTTTAAAATTACATTATATAAAACTTTTAAATAACCATAATCTGAAAAGTGGGCAGAGGAGTTCCCAACAGAAACTCAGGGTCTCTGGATTGCTAAAAAAGTTGTCAGTCAGCATCTCCTCTTATGTAGGCAACAGGGATGACAAGAAATGATGGTCAGGAGCTGTTTGTCTATGAACAGTTAAGAATAAAAAGGAAAACAGGCCAATTCTATCTAAAAGAAATCCATTCTCTGGTTTAATATATAGCAGAGAAGGTGAAATAAACATGTCCTCCTAACCAGGATAGTAACCTTTCTAATCTTGAGGACGAAGGCAAGAAACATTGATTATCAAGTCCAAGAAATTTAAATTTACAGGCCAATTGTTTAAAGTGCATTTCCTCCTTCTAACCTAATATGTGCTTTTACACATATGTTGGATTTGTAAAATTTAGCCCAAATGAGCTGATATGGAAAATATCTCCAATATAACTGTAGTCACATCCTGACTATTAGGCATGAATTTTGCTATTTAAGTTCTAATTAACTATAATTCTAAGATTAGTGAAAAACATGTTGGGGAGAGCGGCCTACCTTTCCTATTGCCTGCTTAGGGGTAATGAAGTGTAGCTGTGTTATACAACTCAATATGTCTATAATTGAGTATTGTGAGACACGTGTTGTTGTTCCCAAAGCTGCCATCTTGGGGGGTCTCTGTAGGTATATGGTGGATCCAGAACTCTCATCCTTGTGGGTCCTAGCTTTTAAAGTGTTTCTGCAGTTTACCAGGAAAAGGAGTCTTTGATATGTTATATGCCTCTGATAAATAGTGTCTGCTGAAATCCTTAATTACTCAATGGTCTGGTTGTGTCCCAGGGGTAATTTCAAGTGGTGGACCCTCCCATACACAGGTCTTTCTTAATCAAAATGTTTTTGAATGTCTTGACTTCTTACCTTGGGCCTTCTGGGCACTCCTTTCTGCCTTCACTACCATCTCCCTAGTTCTGAAAGTTCCTCAGAACTTCCGTTAGCAGTCCTGAGTTGGCTGATCAGTCTCAGTCAACTACGACCTGCACTGCAGGGATCATCTCAATAGTGCTAACAGTTCCTGTTTAGGAACCTATGGCTAAAACTATTTAAAAGTGGTTTAACTCCTTGTGATGGCGGGAGGGTGCATCAGGGCACATCATAATAGTGGTGATGGTGCCTGGAGTGTTTCTTTTAGTACGTGTATTTCGCTTCCTGGTTTCAGAGAAGAGATTTCAAAAACAACATTGGCTTTAAATTTGTGGTAAATGGTAATAACATTTTATTTGATTATGATTAGTTTATTGGACCTTAAAACAAATGTAATATGTATAACTGAATAGTTTATGAGAACTGTCTCAAGTTGACAAGGCAACATTTGAGCATCATATTCTTTATCATCCATGGGTCAATACATGAGTAAAGAATTGTTTTATAATTACATTGTGGAAACATGATTAATATTCAGGTAATACAATCAGCAATACAAATCTAAATGAGCAATCATGTAATAGGAAATGTGTCTGTTACCATAGTGACTATATAAACAGGAAATATGTTTCTAAGTTGTTGCTATGTTAACAGGAAGCATTTGAATCAAAAGAAGTGAACAATATAACAGAATATGCATCAAAGTGGCAGATATTTTTTTTGAGAAGTGACTTATTCATTTTCAAAGAACAAAAAATAGAATAAATTAAACTTTTAAAATTCTTAGTGTACAGTCCTTCCTAGTAGGCTCATCTGTATTAAAACCCAGAGACAACTATCTAGTAATCATTTATAATTTCACAAAAAACAAACAATTTTTACATTGTATAAATCACCTTACAGCTGCTAACAATACAGTGGATTTTATACCTATTCAAACCACATTGATATTTTAAATTGTTACAAACTGGAACTAAATAATTTTTTTTTTTTAGGAATTATTCATCCTTTGATTCATGCAGCAAACCTAAAACTTTAAAGGTTGAACACAAGTTAGACAAAGGTTAACCAAACAAAATAAAACAAAACAAACAAACAAAAAAAAAACCTGCCATTTATTGATTGCATAAGTCTTCAGAGAGATATAACCATCTCTGGCTGCAATTACATTTGTAAATCTTTGCAAATCTGAATCCTCCAATTTCAGACTATTAATCTTGACAAAGTTTTCAAGCCCTGTCATGTTGTTTGGCGACTAGACTTGTGTGGTTCGTCCAAATCAATTTGTCTGGAAAAATAAATAAATGAATTATTTGGGCGGTCTGTAATTTGTTTATACGGTGTTTCTGATTGGACGAATTTTGTGCATGCAATTGTTTTGGGAAAGCGGATTGGACGATCTAATGAATCGAAAATAGGTCAATCAGTGTACTGCAAAATATAAATGTTATATAGATATTTTGCAGTACATTGCGGTTTGGTTCACAGATCAAGTGAAAATATTAACTGTGACGGAACTCCCCAGTCAAGTCTGCTTCCTCGTAGCTATCAGGGACCCAAGACTTGAATGGGATCACACAGGCTACTGTGTTTACAGCATACAATAAAAGTTCAATAGTGTGTAGGCGCTTCACAAGCTTGGTGTCAGTTTGGTACGTAGCTGAGATACTGTGTGGGTAGTGTGACTGATATAATGGTGCTTCCCATATACACCAAACACAGAAAACAAATCACATATACAATAAATCAGTGTGTTGACACCAATTCTAGGTATCAATCCAATACAGTTCATCATATAGTAATATTATCTAATTTATTATAGTTGCACTGGGGATGTGTATACACTGATATATTGTATATGTGATTTGTTTACTGTGTTTACAGCCCTGGATACATTTTCCATCAACAGATTTCCACAAACACCAGAGGACACTTGGTGAAGGTTAAAACAGCAACTAACTTTAATGGACATAGTACACATATTTTAAGCCTCCAACAGCCTCATTTACATACAATAGGTTGATAATAGCACTATAGTACAATGAAGGGTGGGGTCAGACAATAGCAAGGGCTGATGGGAGATTGAGGAGGGACAGGGCAGCTAGTTCGAACTGGTCAGGCAGTGCCCCTGAAATAACGCCCTGTTGGGGAAACAATAGGACAGGAAAAGGGGGTGGGGGAGAGGCACAGACGAGCACCCTCTCCTTCAAGCCTCATGTTCAATCTATCGCCAAATTCTGTCATTTACCTCTCTAAAACATTGCGGGCATCCACCCCTACTTAATGCCAGATGCGACTAAGGTGTTGGTCCATTCCGTTGTCCTTTCTCACCTTGACTACTGTAATCCGCTTGTCAGTGGTCTTACGTGCTCCCAACTTGAGCCGTTACAGTCCATAATGAATGCGGCAGCGAGGCTCATCTTCCTGTCCGCCCACACCTCCCACGTCTCACCCTTCTGTCAGTCCCTACATTGGCTTTCTATAAAATATAGAGCTCAATTTAAAATTCTGGCTCTTGCTTTCAAATTGCTACATAATGCTGCTCCCACCCATCTATCCTCCCTTATACACAAGTATGACCCGTCTGCGCCCTTACGATCTGCTGAAGACTTACGTCTATCTTCTGTCCGTACTCCCACCTCTGATGCTCGCCTTCAAGATGGCTGCACCGTTCCTGTGGAACTCGCTTCCATCCTCCGTTAGATGCTCACCCAGTCTCCACTTCTTCAAAAATCGTTAAAAACCCACTTCTTCATAAAAGCTTATCAATTAAACTGTTAATAGCTCCTGACTGATTCCTCTTCTGTAACTGTCACTAGTCTAATACTATCCTTACCTTTTTGTGTCATTTTACCCCACTCCCTCTATATAATAATAATAACATACCCTGCACCAATAATGGGCACAGGGTGACCAAACCACAAAATGAATCTGGGGACCCTGTCTTCCATCCCCAGTGATGGTGACTAATGTCACAGTAACCTTACAGGGAAAAAGAGGAGGCGGCGCAGTTAAAAAAAATATCTATATTTATAGTTAAATGTTATATATTGATTAAATATATAATATATATGCCTTGCCCAATGGGCATGATTTATTGTTTCAAGTAAGAAATATTGTCAATCAATGTGGTATGAGTCATTGTTTTTTGTAAATCTATTGTCAAATCATATCTTGTTAGTGTCTAGGAAATACCATGAAATTATATAGCAATTAGGGCATTTTTGTTTACTTGTTTGTTAAACAAATAGTGTAGAGTTATTTATGACTGGTCTCTGATACGGATATAACGTTTTACTGGACCTTATGAGATAGGCTGTCAGAAAGGGCTTGAGGAATAACACAAACATATGTTGTATATTGTAAGTTCAATGAGGTGTAATTTACTAAAAGTATTGAAGTGATTCTAGATGCTATTTTTTTGTTTTAGGGCATTATGTATGAAATACATTTAATTGTCTGGATTCACAAGATGATCTGGCCTGGTTACAAAGAGGTTAGAAACATCTGCACATTAGTATGTGGCATTGTACATTATCAGCCAGGTTTTGGTATACATTAATTGTCCCTCATAAAACTGGAATTCCTACAGACCCCTGCTCCTCCCCAGAAAGGACAGGCTACAACCTGAAATGAGTAGAAAAGCATGTATAATATCTTTTAAAAACATAAAAAACTTTGTAATTAATTTTTAGAGCCATTTTGAAAGCCAACTTAAATTTGTAGTGGGTTTCCATTTCCCTTACAAAAAGCATATTTTGTATTTGTATGCTCTGGGTCTTTTTTATTCATAATAAATGTTATTTTATTACATTAATTCTTTGCCTGATACAAGAATTTAGTTAAGACACTTATATCTTATTACTGTGGTTTCTTGGAGAAAATGAAATTACTTAGTTTTTTCTGTTTGCTGTTATGTGGACTTACGTCTAAGGAACAAGAATGGATAGTTAATATATTGCTAAACTCAAATACACACCGGTCAAACCATAAGACTTGCTTTTCCCACATAAATGTCACTTTAACAGTGCTCTCACTACTGCAAGGAATTCTGGGTAGGCATATGCAAGTGAGCTCAACAAAGAGCCACATTTTTGCCTCAATTCCATTTTATACATGGATTCTTTGGATTATGTGTTTGCTGTATACAACAGCTTTGAAACAATGTATTAACTATCCACTTACTTCAGGTGGAAGGGGTTTTCATTCACACTTTTCCCCCACCACAACTCTCTTAGTATGTACTGAACAAGAATGGAGATAGATACAGCTTGAAATAGAGAGGGTGTGGGCAAAAGCAAAAACATTAAAACAAATAAATATACAATTACAATTCTGTCAGCCAAATATCAATAACTATATGTACATGGCATATTCACTGAAAATAACAATTAAAACTGCATGTACAGAAAATTACAATAGTAAACTATCTTCCAAGCTTCAGTCAGTACTTGAAAGTTGCAGGAAATGGTGTAAATAATATTGCTCTGTTGTTTCTGTTAGCTTGTTTGTGGACTAAGGCATGAAGAATGCAGGGAGAGGTGGAGAGGTCAATGTCTGAGCTGTTTTGGTTGTCAGGGAGAGGTCAATGTCTGAGCTGTTTTGGTTGTTGCTTCCGGATTCGGGATTAACTAACTACCTGCTGGTGGCACAAACAATGACACATGCTTAAACACTTCCTGTGGGGGCCAATATGATCCATTTTTTTAACCAATTGAAAAATGGGAGGTGGACAGATCATTCAAAAATAAAAGCAGACTTAGTGCCCCCCAAGTTAAGTAATAATACGGGGCACATAGTATCCCCCTGACTCTCCATGTGGGATTTAGTGTCACCTCGGGCTGCATCTCTAGTCACTGGATGAGGGATCTAATTAATAAACCAGGGTTCCTAATATCTCACCAGACCCACCTATTGATGGCAGGGGGGTTCTTATATTGATAGTAGGGATGGTGGTATCACTCTCCAACTCCCAGTGGGTGGGGGCTGTAATATTCATAAATAGGGACACCTATTGTCCTTCCCAGCCTTTAACAGGGAAATTTATGTCCAAACCAATAAAAAACTACCTAACCCCCTCACCATAATAATAGTGACTGGGGCAATAACAGGTATCTGTTACACATTATTTAGGAAGGATAGAAAGAAACAAGAAAGGGGAGGAATATGTTTGTATGTTAAGCATGAGGTAAAGCTAAATATTAAGTAAGTGCATAGGAAAATGTGGAATATTTCCTTGGGGCAGGGAAATCAATTATTGTTGTTATTGACAAGGAAAAACAGTTGTTAGCAGATTGGGAAAGCTGCACATTTGGGTAACACTTTAATTATTAGAGATTTTATTTACCTGGATATAAATCGGACCAAGGAGACACATCATGTAATACCATTTAAAATCAATAAAATGTATTAATGTAGATATGCTAAAACTGACTCTTACATGGAATCAAACTTTACCAGTATATAAATGCCTGGAGAGGCTCTCTGTATTGTTCTCACACTGTTTCACAGCCATAGTAACAGTTTAACCCTATTCCTAAAAATTTTTGTATTCTGAGGTCCAATGTAATCTTGTCAGTCCAATACAAACATGTTTCACCACTTTCTTGGCTTTATCAATAGTAACATTGAAAGGGCAAGAGAGTGGTGAAACGCATTTGGTGTCATATTAAAGTGGACTGGCAATTCAGTCTTAGCCAAATAGAGCTAGACTACCATAAAATTTTTGTAAAGTAATTAAATTAACATTTAAACAAAATAATGAAAGTGTAGATACACTGAAATTGGAGATGGGTGTGTTTCTAAAAGAATATCTGGAAAAAGCAGACATTATAAATAATTATTTTTCCTCAGTATACATTAAGGAGGAAAAAGGAATGAAAAGACAGATCCCCATAATCACAAAAAAAATGTGAATTGGTGAGAGCTGTCTTAAAAAGAGCCTACCTCAGAGCTACAATATAGGGGGTAACCCAGAAATAAATATAGTTGAATGACGGAGACCCTTGAAACAAGGGGATCCCAGAAGTAGCTGCTGAACTTAACAGAATAAATAGTATAGTTACCAGGTGGCAAGTAGAGAAAAAGAGGGGGCTGTACTTGTAAATGGATAAAAGGGTGAAGGGGGATAAATAGAAATACCCATATATACCCTATATAAGCCACTGCTAGTTGTATTTAATAGCAGCAAAGGAATGTCCCTTTAAAAAAAAGAGGCAGCATCCAAATGCTCTATAACATTTATGTCGATTATTTGCAAATATGAGAACTTACAACTTACTAAGATACAGCAGGAATTAGACACTGAAATAGAAGTGGTCCAAAAATTCAACACAGACCCTCTGTTTCAGAGTCTTGAAGTTAAACTTAAAAACAACTTAGATAAGTTCTCACACCAAATTAAGACTAAAAAACATCAGAAATTTTTAAGAGACTCTACTGACTTTGAGACTGGCAAGGTATATCGCCATTTTAAAAAAAGAGTAAGAATTGACTCTGACCGCTTTAGTACTTCAGAGTATGAGTCTACTGATAACGAGGAACAAGACATTGTTGCCCCATCCAGCCAAACCTCCCAACCTCTAACTCCGAAAAGTATACTTCGTAAAGGGGTGGATTTTTTAGGCTTGAGGCAGGCCGAGGAACTCAAAGGCCCAAGTACCAGGCAGTCTCAAAGGAGCAGGGGCCAACGGAGGTACCAAAATTAGGCCCAGATCACTTGAAAGTTGTAAATATTTCTTCATTCACTTTATCAGAGACAGAGAACTTAGTCTGGCAGAAAGGTTTGACGTTTGTACCCATTCCTCCATTTAATAAATTTATTTGGACCAAAGATTTACATCTTTTCGCTCGTAAATTGGCTTTGTTTAAATACCATACTGCTAGGAAGGAACAGAAAGCACGAGACTTAGGATTGAATGTTAAAGATCTTAACTGTCTAGACACTCTAGTTGAATTACTACAATCTAATGAGGATGTAAAACCAAATGTGCCCTCAACGGATTTAAAACCTAAGAGCACATTTACACCTCATTTCAAGGATTATAAGAATGTGGAAGTTTTTCTGGAAATGGTCTGCAGGGATATTGACAAAATAAACCCTAATGATCTGGACTTTAAGTCTAGTGGAAACCTAACGAATACTGAGGTAAAAGCGCTCAAATCCCTGTGCACCAACATGAATATAATTATCAAACCCTCCGACAAGGGGGGCAATATAGTTATAATGGATCGCTCTCAATATATATCGATGGTCAATTGTCTTCTAAGTGACACAAAGACATATCAAGTCCTACAAAACGATCCTACTACTGAATATATTATTGAAGCGAAAAGTTTATTGTCACAAGCACTTGACAACAAATTCATCACAAAAGATGAATTTAAATTCATGTTCACAAGATATCCTATGACATCCACATTCTATAGCCTTCCAAAAATTCACAAGTCTTTAACTAGTCCTACTGGGCGTCCAATAGTCTCTGGCACAGGCAATTTGACTCAAAATATGAGTATATATCTTGATAAGATAATGGGTCCATTTGTATTAAAACTTCCCTCGTATGTAAGGGATACAAAACAAATGTTACAACTTATGGAAAATACCATTGTACCTAGGGAGGCATTATTATGTAGCCTTGATGTGGAGTCTCTTTATAGCTCTATCCCACATACTTTGGGGATTGAGAACTTAAGACTAACTCTACAGCTACAATCAAATTTCTCCTTGGAATACATAGATTTTGCCTGTAAAGTCCTTACTCTTGTGCTCACTAAAAACATCTTTCTCTTTAATGGTACAATTTACCATCAGATAATGGGTACAGCGATGGGCACATCTTGTGCCCCTTCATACGCGAACCTATACTTGGGTACATGGGAAAAGAACCTTCAAACTGACGAATGCTTGTCTCAATTTTTGACCAAAATACATTGCTGGAAACGTTACATCGACGATGTATTCATCGTGTGGCTGGGTACAATAAATGATTTCAATGAATTTGTACGGCTGCTGAATGTGAACGTCTTGAATTTACGTTTCACCAGTGAAATTGGGGGTAAACATTTGAACTTTCTAGATATCACTCTGTCATTACAAGAGGACGGTAGAATCTCCACAACATTGTACCGTAAAGTAACAGCTACAAATAGCCTTCTAAACTGGGATAGTTATCATCCCTATCCCTCCAAAGCGGGTATCCCGATTGGGCAATATCTGCGTTTACGTAGAAACTGCTCAACCCTCGAAGATTTTAAGATAAAGGCGCTAATTTGCGGAAATCTTTCAAGGATAAAGGGTACCCAAACAGAGTTCTTAAAAAGGCATACTCAAGGGCATTAAACTCAGACAGAGTGAATCTTCTCGAGGACAAAATTTTACCCTCTAGCCATCAGATTCGCTGTATTGGGACACATGATGCAGGTTGGCACACAATGCTGCAGATTCTCAGCAGATATTGGCCGATCCTGACATCAGATGTCCATATCAAATCAGTCATCTCTCCTTTTCCTTCCGTTACGGCACGTAGAGGGAAGAACTTTAAGGACGTTTTGGTACCTAGCCACTTTGGTCCATTTAATAAATCTTCTAAATCCTATTTACCTAAAGGCACTTATAGATGCGGTCACTGTAGTGCCTGTCAGTACATAGGTAAAGAAACAAAGATTTTTTTCGACAGTTTGAATCTTGACTCTCATTCTGTACAGTCTTTCTTCAATTGCCGTACAGAGGGAGTCATCTACCTTTTGACATGTTCTTGTGGCATGAAGTATGTTGGAAAAACATTCCGACCTTTTAAGTTCCGCATTAGAGAACACGTCAACTCAGTCAGAAGTAAACTGGAAACTCCCATCTCAAGGCACCTCAAGACTTGTCATGCAAATTCATCCAGTAGGATACGCTTTATGGGCATAGAACTCATAACCCAAAAACAACGTAAAGGGGATTGGGATCGTAGGCTCAAACAAAGAGAATCCTACTGGATATATAAATTGAAAACACTGTCACCACAGGGATTGAATGAAGGTTTTTCATTCTCATCATTTTTGTAGACTGATAGGTATTTCCACCAACAGTTTCTATACAACCATCTGATCTACCTTATAATAATCATTTGCTGTCTGTAAATATGTAAATAAGTCAATAATAAAAATTCTCTTTTTCTCTTTCTCTTTTGCATTAGTCACATGGTTCCTAATAGGTTTCATACCTTATTATATTACATAGCTGCCTTAAATGGTGGTGAATTTCTTTTGAGATTAACCAGTAGTCACAGTCAATCCTGATTTGAAACGCTGTTTCATTATTTGTAAAGTATAAAGAATATATAACCCTCTGCAGTGTAAACCTAACTTAAGCCTTATACTTAATTGCCATTATTAATAAATATGAATCCCAGTGGAAGCATTATACAGCAGGGTGCTATATTTTAATGTCCTGGCAAATTTACGTGTATATGTCCAGGTATATAGAGGATAATTAATTAATTACTTTTTACAACTTAATTCTTTTTGACTGTTATTATAATTTTTTGGGGTCACCAAGTTACAAGAGCTGTATTATATGCCTTTAATGCTTTTATGCATCTGGAGGCATTGTATATATCAATATTTGGCATAATGACTGACTGTGTGATCTGTCAGCCAGTTTCATGCCAGAGGTGCAGTTAGAGGGAGGGGGGCTTAACTATATAGCCCCTTCCCTGTGCTACATTTTGATACTTCTCATTGATATCATATATATTGGCTAGTTAGGTTTATGTCAGTTTTGTTATCAGGAGGAGGGATGCTTGATTTTGCACCCTCCTCCTGTATTGATTGACTGATAGATCTTCCAATGGTTATCCCCATGTGAGCAGCAGGGTTTGGATAGGTGTGTTCTGATTATGCATAAGTCCCTCCCCCACCTCTCAGTGATTGACTTTGTTATTCTCCAATGAGACTCCAGCATAAGCAATGACAGGGTTGAGGAGGAGTGGTGACTCCATGTCAATCACCCACCCCTCCCACATGCTGGATCAGCTGGAGGGACTTTTCTCTGATTGCTCAGGTATTTAACCGGCTTCAATAGGAACTGCATTTGCAATAGCTCCTGACGACGGCGTGTATGCACGCTGAAACGCGCGTCGAGCGCCTTATTTGATTTATCCTTTTTTTTTTTTTCTCACATTAGGTAGCACTTAGGTAGTAAGTATGTTTGATTTAGTTAGTTAGTATAGTTAGCAATTTATTATTTGGCATTTAGAGTTTTTCTAGGCAGGCATTTTTTTGGTCCTGGGGGCTTTCCTCTGGACTTAGGGCTTGTCCTTAGTGGGTCTGCCCCTGTCCTCCTTTGCTCTCTTTTTTCCTATGCATGTTTGTATAGGCTCCTGTTTGCTTGCCTTTATATTAGTGGGGTGATTTATGTATTACACATATTTTGTGTTGCCTTATTGTATTTTTGCAGCTTAGGTGTCCTAATTTTGGACATTTTATCTAGTATAAATGCTAGAGTCTCCCTTTTTTTTTTTTTTTAAAGGGACATTCCTTTGCTGCTATTAAATACAACTAGCAGTGGCTTATATAGGGTATATATGGGTATTTCTATTTATCCCCCTTCACCCTTTTATCCATTTACAAGTACAGCCCCCTCTTTTTCTCTACTTGCCACCTGGTAACTATACTATTTATTCTGTTAAGTTCAGCAGCTACTTCTGGGATCCCCTTGTTTCAAGGGTCTCCGTCATTCAACTACATTAAGGAGGAACATATGGCAAGAGATTTGAAAATGATTGCTGCAAATAAACTTGCAGAAGAATTGTGATTGGATGACTCAAGACAAGGCGCTGCAGCAACAAAAGACATCAACTTTATAATAATAATGGTGGCCTAAATTTCACAAACAAATCAAGTACAATCACTATAGATTTTCTAGATATTACTTTTTAAGTGTAAAATCAGATGATCAAAATAACATTTAAAAAAAAAACAGAAGGCAGTAAAAAAACAAAATAGTTGCCAGAAATTCAATTGGAAACATTTTTTTATGTGGGCATAGAACAGATTGATACTCATTGAAGAGGCGGGGATAGAACTAAAGAGAAACATTTTAGATAAATAAACTTAAAATTTACAACTTTGTGGGCTCAACATAGACATAGATTTGTCTTTTTGTTTTTGTTTGTTTTTTTAGATATGTAAGTCTGCACGGTGCCACTTTTTGTTCATTGCACTTTTCCAAATAAAGTAAAGGATCTATAAACCTTTTTATTAATTTCTGACAGATATAGATACATGTATACATATATAATTTTTATATTCTATTTTATACATATGTTTTTTTTAGATTCTTTATATTTTTCTTTTAACTGGGATTGTGCACTGATTCTTTCATTATTTCTCACAGAGTTGCAATTGCTATGGGACTATCGCGATTACTATGTGATCTCCGACGCTGCACGCTCTAGGTCATCACGCACACGGCATTCACGCATGCGCACTCACCCACTCTGCACTACACGATGTTTGGCTCAGAGACTGAGGTAAGTCATTATATTTTATGTTTTATGCTCTATAAATTCACTGTATTTGCATTTGTGTACATCTTGATAAAGACCGATGTTTCGAAACGTTGATACTCATCACTTGTTAAGAAATATCGCATCACTTTGGAAAATCAATCTAGTACTGTAATTTTTTTGTGATTTTGTTATATTTTTTTTAAATATATGAAATATTTTTAAATAATTTTTATATATTTGTATTTGGGTATTTTGTAACATATTTATATACATGTATTTTTGCACCAGATCATATATCTTCATATGAAATCATTTTCTCAAATCTTAAAAAAACAACAACAAAAAAACCTTTTCCTTATTAGTAGTATTTGCACATTTATGTTTAGTTTTTGTGCATCGGTTTGTATCTTTTTTACGGCAGGGAAATAGTGCAATTGAAACCATACCCATACTGAGACCAATCCCCTTTGTGTAAGGATAATGCTTTTTGAACATTATGTTTTACTGATATGTGCAATATTTCTACACTTTCCCTATTCCTCTACCCCCTCCTATATATAAGAATGAACATCGAAGAACTAAGAATGTAAGATCAGTAAGAAACACATAAGAATCGACGTGGTACGCAAGTACCCATGGACTTTCCGGTATTGGCCATGGATAGCACGCTGGAATGCATGTTACCTTCACGCATTGAGACCGATGATAGCACACGTAACTGAACGAAGCGCCACCGATGTTACGTATTGTTTAAATTTCGATCTGTAAGGAGCATGGTAATGCCTGCTGCTAAAACAGGAAGGGATAGAAGTAGAAGTACAGCGGTAATTAAAACCGATCAAACAAATAGAGGGGTTTGGTATTGAGTTATGGCAGGTGGTTTCATATTCAAGATGGTAGTGATAAAGTTAATTGCCCCCAGAATTGATGAAACGCCTGCTAAATGGAGGGAAAAAATGGTCAAATCAACTGATGCTCCTGCATGGGCTAAATTTCCAGCTAAAGGAGGATACACAGTCCAACCGGTTCCGGCCCCTGATTCTACTGCTGATGAGGCAAGAAGTAGTAAGAAAGATGGAGGTAAGAGTCAGAAGCTTATGTTATTCATTCGTGGGAATGCCATATCTGGGGCCCCAATTATTAAGGGAATCAGTCAATTACCAAACCCTCCGATCATGATTGGTATCACTATAAAGAAAATTATTACGAATGCATGTGCGGTAACGATTACGTTATAAATTTGGTCGTCTCCAAGAAGCGTTCCTGG
>OW240915.1:164271573-164376255 GCA_933207985.1 Pelobates cultripes | reverse complement strand
AATGTGGGCTCCGGTAACAGTGACCGGAACCAGCTAAAATTGAGGCCATAACCAAATAACCCCAACCTTGTACCAAAACTCAGGAACTGCTGGATATTACCAGAGGTTTGTACGGGACTACAGCGCCATAGCTAAGCCCCTTACTGATCTCATCAAAAAGTCCTTACCCAGACAGATCTTATGGTTCCCATAGTGTGAGGAATCCTTCCAGAAGCTTGAAACTGCACTGAGCGAGGCACCTGTATTAGCGGCACCTGACCACACTAAAATATTTCTCATTCATGTCTCAATGTTCGGACTGGGAGCCATATTAAGCCAGGTCATTGGAGATGACACGGAGCACCTGGTGGCCTGAGTAGAAAGTTGTTGCCACGGGAAGTCAGTTATGCCACTGTGGAGAAGGAGTGCCTAGCCCTAGTTTGGGCACTAAAGAAACTACAGCCTTACTTATATGGATGCTCCTTTACCATCATGACTGACCACAACCCCCTGATTTGGCTCAACCGAGTGGCTGGAGACAACCCTAGGTCCAAAAAGCTGCAGCTTGGAACTGCCATCGTACAATTTCACAATGCAATACAGGCCAGGAAAGCAGAATGCCAATGCTGACGGGTTGTCTTGGCAAACCGAACTGGAGACATAACTTGCACCTACCCGGACATCCCCAAGCCGACCCGTTAGGGTATAGGTGGGTATGCTGTTCCATGGAACTGGGGGGAAGCGATGTGACAAAACCCACTATTTTGCCTGCATAGTAGATATCCCCCTCCCAAGTTCACTAACATGCTCCTGAACTCTATTCATGTTTTCCCTGCATTCTGTATATAAGTCTACCGAACACCGACCAACCCCTGGCTCATTAACTACAAAGAAAACATAGGATTAAGTGCTCTCTCTGTGTGGCTGCCATTCATATAACCGAATGCCACGTGCTCTAGAAAATGGTGACCATCTTGTCACATGAATGCAGACAGCAGGACTTGGTCGTCGAGTGTCTGGAACTCTAAGTCGGATACTCGACCCAGCGAACACCGGTTAAAGCATACGAATGCCTGCTTCTTTTTGCGACAAGGCTGGAGAGCTCTGTTCGGTAGGTTTGTTCATAGGAACAAGATGAACAAACGCTACCTATGAGCCAGGGGAACCGTTCGTCCTTTTGTTTATTTTGGAACTTCCGAAACTGACCTCATGAGCGGTCAGTTAAAACTTTACCCCCGATGGCGCTTCGACTGTATTCGTTTGATCGGAGCGCTATTTGGACAACTTGAGCGCTCAGATCCTGGATATCTGGGGATTTATTATTTGTTGGGGGTACCTATATGTTTATTATGTATTTTCATGTGTTCTAATATTTTATGTCTTTTATGCTTAGTTATGCTGACACGTGTTTTCCTGCCTCCTGATTTTGTAAATAAGTGAGCCAGTTGATCAGATTAAGCACATTCGTTTTTACCCTTCATCAAGTCTAGGCTGATGTTTGGGGAGCTATAATCACTACTGCGCTTGGGGCTTACTATCCTCAAAAAAACCCAATCTTCTATTCCCTACAATTAGTTTATCCAGTTACCGTGCCTTGCAAAAGTATTCACCCCCTTGACTTTTTACCTTTTTTGTTACATTACAGCCTTAAATTCAATGTTTTATTAATCTGAATTTTATGTGATGGATCAAAACACAATAGTCTAAGTTGGTGAAGTGAAATGAGAAAAATATATACATAAAACTATTTTTTAGAAATAGAAAACAGAAAATTGGCATGTGCGTATATATTCACCCCCTTTGTTATGAAGCCCATAAAAAGCTCTGGTGCAACCAATTACCTTCAGAAGTCACATAATTAGTGAAATAATGTCCACCTGTGTGCAATCTAAGTGTCACATGATCTTTCATTACATATACACACCTTTTTTGAAAGGCCCCAGAGGCTGCAACACCTCAGCAGGAGACACCATTAACGAAGCACTGCCATGAAGACCAAGGAACTCTCCAAACAAGTAAGGGACAATGTTGTTGAGAAGTACAAGTCAGAGTTAAGTTATAAAAAAATATCCAAATATTTGATGATTCCCAGGAGCACCATCAAATCTATCATAACCAAATGGAAAGAACATGGCACAACAGCAAACCTGCCAAGAGACGGCCGCCCACCAAAACTCACGGACCGGGCAAGAAGGGCATTAATCAGAGAGGCAGCACAGAGACCTAAGGTAACCCTGAAGGAGCTGCAGAGTTCCACAGCAGAGACTGGAGTATCTGTACATAGGACGACAATAAGCAGTACACTCCATAGAGCTGGGCTTTGTGGCAGAGTGGCCAGAAGAAAGCCATTACTTTCAGCAAAAAACAAAATGGCACATATTGAGTTTGTGAAAAGGCATGTGGGAGACTTCCAAAATGTATGGAGGAAGGTGCTCTGGCCTGATTAGACTAAAATTGAACTTTTCGGCCATCAAAGAAAACGCTATGTCTGGTGCAAACCCAACACATCCCATCACCCAAAGAACACCATCCCCCCAGTGAAACATAGTGGTGGCAGCATCATGCTGTGGGGATGTTTTTCAGCAGCCGGGACTTGGAAACTGGTCAGGGTTGAGGGAAAGATGGATGGTGCTAAATACAGGATATTCTTGAGCAAAACCTGTACCACTCTGTGCGTGATTTGAGGCTAGGAGGGAGGTTCACCTTCCAGCAGTGCAATGACCCCAAACACACTGCTAAAGCAACACTTCAGTGGTTTAAGGGGAAACATGTAAATGTGTTGGAATGGCCTAGTCAAAGCCCAGACCTCAATCCAATAGAAAATCTGTGGTCAGACTTAAAGATTGCTGTTCACAAGCGCAAACCATCTAACTTGAAGGAGCTGGAGCAATTTTGCAAGGAGGAATGGGCAAAAATCCTAGTGGTAAGATGTGGCAAGCTCATGGAGACTTATCCAAAGTGACTTGGAGCTTTGATTGCCGCAAAAGGTGGCAAAGTATTGACTTTAGGGGGGTGAATAGTTATGCACATTGACTTTTTCTATCTATTTGTTGTGCTTCACAATAAAGATCTTCAAAGTTGTGGGCATGTTCTGTAAATTAAATGATGCAAATCCTCAAACAATCCATGTTAATTCCAGGTTGTGAGGCAACAAAACACAAAAAATGACAAGAGGGGTGAATACTTTTGCGAGGCACTGTACATCATATTGTGTCACGTATTCATCCGCTTATAGAAATGTGGTTAATGACATTTACTGTCCACACAGGAAAAGTTGTGCCGAGCAGCAACCTAATCCACAGAAGGTTTAAATACTGAGCAGTAATTGTGCAAATGAAACCTGGTGTCATGTATTCATCCGCTTATAGAAAAGTGGTTAATGACATTTACTGTCCACACAGGAAAAGTTGTGCCGAGCAGCAACCTAATCCACAGAAGGGTTAATGCTGAGCAGCAGTTATGCAAATGAAACCTGGTAACTGACTTTGGGGTCAAAGGCCGGTTACAGCCTATCAGAAAGAAAGGAGGAGTATTTAGGCCCAGTTCTCAGCCTGCTCAGTGCCCTGTCGTGGTTTCCCTTGTGGTTGTCCGAGAGCGCGTTCCTGTTTATAGTTTTCTACCTGGTTTTTGACTTTGGCTTTGTTTATTGACTTCTCTATATTCTGGTATCCTGACTCCTGGCTTTCCTCATCGCTGTGTCCCTTTTCTGTGTTCCCTGACCTCGGATAGTATTTTTGACTATTCTTTGTACGTTAAATCCGGCCATTCTAAGGACCGGTAATACGTTACTTATTTGTCATCCGTGCTGTACAGTTCTACGTGCTGGATCAAACAGTAATCCTGACATTACGACATGGCCATAGATCCTGTAGAACGGTGTCAGCACATAACTGCTTGCGAGAGGAAATTTGAGGAGAATGATCACCGCATGGATCAATTCACTCAGGCTTTAAGTACGCTTCTTGCTAGAATGGAGCATCTGCAGCCTGCAGCATCTCCTCCTATAGCACCTCTACCCTGTGTACCTCCACCCACTGTTAATAGGACTCCTAGCATCTCCTTATCACCAATATCCAGGAATGCAGGGGTTTTCTTAATCAGGTGGAGTACCATTTTGAGGCCTCACCAGGGTCATTCCCCACAGACAGAGCAAGAATTGGTTATCTAATGAATCAATTAAAGGGCAAGGCCCTTGCCTGAGCTAATCCGTTGTGGGAGAGTAATCGGAGCATAGCTCATAATTACCAGGAATTCCTTGCCGAATTCAAGCTCACGTTTGAGCCATTGGGTAGAGAGGATGACACCTCCACTGCCCTAATGCACATCAGACAAGGTAACCGGTCTATCTCGGATTATGCTATTGAATTCCATACCTTAGCTTCCGAGGTAGACTGGACTAACAATGGGTTAATCTCAGCATTCAAAAAGGGTCTCTCAGAGACTATACTAGATGAGATAGCCGCTAAAGAATTACCTAAGAGTCTTAACGAATTTATTACGTTTGTCATGCATATTGATAATAGATTAAGACTCAGAGAAGTCACCAGAAGCAAGACCAGACGTACGGCTATGTCCCTAGCACCTCAATTCTCTAAACCTGTTTTGTCTAACCTCCCTGTACAGTCAGAACCCGAACCTATGCAGTTGGGGGTCACTAGACTGTCAGAGGCCGAAAAACAGTATAGGAGAAGGGAGGGGTTATGCCTATATTGCGGTAGAAAGGGACATATGATAACTAATTGTCCAGTGCGTCCGGAAAACTTCCGCACCTAAGAACCTTAAGGGGACAGTTCTTAGGTGTGATGGAGTTGTCCTCTAACAAAAACAAAAGTAGATTCCTCCTTGAGGTATCTATTTCCCTTGATAACAAGAAGTTTTCTTGCAATGCCCTAATGGACTCAGGTGCTGCTGGAAATTTTATTGATGTCCAGTTTATTAGGGGTAATGAGATACCAGTCAGGGAGAGACCTACGCCGCTAGCTGTAGAGGCTATTGATGGTAGACCACTCACACAACCGCTTATAACCCACAAAACTGTCCCTATTACGATCTCCATTGGGGCCTCCCATAGGGAGGAGATGACGTTTCAGGTTATTACTTCTCCATCATGTCTTATCATATTAGGGTTTCCGTGGCTGAGTAAGCACAATCCCTATATTGACTGGGCTAATGGGGAGATATTAGAATGGGGTAAAGAGTGTATGGGGAGATGTATAAAACCAGTACTAAAGAGATTGGATACTACTGACCTTCCCACTACCACTCCCCAAACTCCTGGAGTTCCCATACAATACCAAGAACTTCAGGAAGTGTTTAACAAGGCTCAATCTGATGTATTGCCTCCCCACAGAGCATATGACTGTGCCATTAACCTGTTTCCAGGTGCTATGCCACCTAAGGGGGCAGTTTATGCCTTATCTCCCCAGGAGAGTAAAATAATGGAGGAATACATCAAGGAATCCTTGAGCAAAGGGCACATAAGAAAGTCATCCTCACCAGCTGGTGCAGGATTCTTTTTTGTTGAGAAAAAGGGTGGTGAGTTACGCCCTTGCATAGACTACAGGGCACTTAATAAAATCACTGTAAAAAATGCATACCCTATCCCACTCATTTTCGAATTGTTCGATAGACTTCAGGGAGCTAAAGTATTTACTAAGCTTGACCTTAGGAGAGCTTACAATTTGGTTAGAATTAAAGAGAATCATGAGTGGAAGACGGCATTTAATACCCGTAGTGGACACTATGAATATCTGGTAATGCCATTTGGGTTATGCAACGCCCCGGCTGTATTCCAAGACTTTATAAATGATGTACTCAGGGAATTCATTTACTCATTTGTCTTGGTTTATTTGGACGATATTTTGGTGTATTCCCTGATCTTCAAACTCACCACTCCCATGTGAAACAGGTTCTGCAGACGTTGTTGAAAAATAAACTTTATTGTAAATTAGAAAAGTGCATATTTGACCAGCCTGAAGTCCACTTTTTGGGTTACAACATCTCTGCATCGGGATTTCAAATGGATCCCAAAAAACTAGAGGCTGTACTACAGTGGCCATTACCCTCTGGTTTAAAAGCCATTCAAAGGTTTATTGGTTTTGCCAACTATTACAGAAGATTCATCAAGGGATTTTCTTCTGTAATAGCCCCAATCACAAATATGACTCGCAAAGGGGTTAGTAGCACGGTGTGGTCCAAAGAGGCTGTGAATGCTTTTGAGACTCTTAAACAAAGATTTGCCTCTGCGGACATACTAAAACATCCCGACAGTAGTAAACCTTTTATATTGGAGGTTGATGCATCCGAGACAGGGGTAGGGGCTGTTCTCTCTCAGAGAGAAAGCCAGGAAACACCATTGCATCCTTGTGGCTACTTCTCCAGAAAGATGTCTCCTGCTGAGCGCAACTACGATATTGGCAATAGAGAACTGTTGGCCATTATTCTTGCCCTCAAGGAGTGGCGACATCTATTGGAGGGTTCCAAGGACCCCCTGTTGATCATAACCGACCACAAAAATCTGGCATATATAGGGGATGCCAAACGTTTGTCTTCCAGACAGGCTAGATGGTCACTGTTCCTTTCACGTTTTAACTTTCTCATTACCTATAGACCTGGTTCTAAAAATATCAAGGCTGATGCTTTGTCCAGGCAATTTGATAATGAGTCAGCTCCGGAACAGGTGATATCTCCTATTATTCCACCAGAGTGTATTATTGCTACTACTGTCCTCTCACTGTCTTCTCCACTGCTTGGCACCATACTGGAGGCTCAGCCTCAGGCGCCCAGTGGTAAACCGTGTGATAAACTGTTCGTTCCCCTATGTGAAAGGGTTAATATCATGAAAGTGTTCCATGACAATATAACTGCTGGACACCCGGGCATCAATAAGTCCACTGCAGCGATCACTAGATCATTTTGGTGGGATTCACTCAGGAAAGATGTAAAGGAGTATGTGCAGGCATGTTCTGTGTGTGCAGTTTCTAAGGTGACTCATGCACTTCCTTGTGGCCTGTTGCAGCCTCTTCCTGTTCCTGAGATTCCATGGTCCCACTTATCCATGGACTTTATTGTTGAGCTTCCTAGCTCTGCTGGGTTCACTACTATTCTCATGGCTGTAGACCGATTTTCTAAGATGGCTCATTCCTCTCAAGAAGTTGCCATCTTCGCAAGATTTGGTCCTAATTTTCATACGTGAAATTGTCCGTTTGCATGTCATCCCCCACAATATTGTGTCTGATAGGGGCTCTCAGTTTGTGTCCAGGTTCTGGAGGGCGTTCAGTAAACAATTGGATTGATCTCTCCTTCTCCTCCTCCTACCATCCACAGACCAATGGTACAGCTGAGAGGGCTAACCAGTCATTAGAAGTTTATTTGCGTTGTTTTATTAATAGCACACAAGACAATTGGTCCGAACTACTCCCGTGGGCCGAGTTCGCTAGAAACAATGCTGTTCATGACTCCTCTGGGCACAGTCCATTTTTTGTCAATAATGGTAGGCATCCTACGGTTCTCCCTGCGGTATTTTCTGATACTGCCATTCCTGCTCTGGATGAGCGTCTGGCCTCCATTCGGGATACCTGGGTTAAGGTTCAAACTGCTCTAGGGGCTGCTGCTGAACGCTTCAAACATTTTGCTGATAAGCGTAGGAGTGCCAACCCGGTGTACCAAGTGGGGGACCGGGTTTGGTTGTCATCTCGCAACATCAAGCTTAAGGTCCCTAGCATGAAGTTTGCCCCCAGATTCCTTGGTCCCTATAGAGTGCTTCGTAGGATCAATCCAGTGTCTTACTCTCTGGCTCTTCCTGCATCTTTAGGGATTCCCAACACTTTTCATGTGTCCTTACTCAAACCTCTTGTCTGCAATAGATATACTGTTCCTTGTGTTCCTCCCCCTCCGGTGGTGGTGGGTGGTCAGGAAGAGTATGAGGTATCTTCTATCGTGGATTCTAGGTTTTCTCAGGGCACTTTACAGTACTTGGTTGTTTGGAAAGGTTACGGTCCTGCTGATCGTTCTTGGGTTTCGGCTCCTGACCTGCATGCAGGCCGTAAGATCCGCGCTTTCCATGCTAAATTTCCTCTCAAGCCTGGTCCTGTCCGCCCGGTGGGCGTTCTTCAGGTGGGGGGTAATGTCACGTATTCATCCGCTTATAGAAATGTGGTTAATGACATTTACTGTCCACACAGGAAAAGTTGTGCCGAGCAGCAACCTAATCCACAGAAGGTTTAAATACTGAGCAGTAATTGTGCAAATGAAACCTGGTGTCATGTATTCATCCGCTTATAGAAAAGTGGTTAATGACATTTACTGTCCACACAGGAAAAGTTGTGCCGAGCAGCAACCTAATCCACAAAAGGGTTAATGCTGAGCAGCAATTATGCAAATGAAACCTGGTAACTGACTTTGGGGTCAAAGGCCGGTTACAGCCTATCAGAAAGAAAGGAGGGGTATTTAGGCCCAGTTCTCAGCCTGCTCAGTGCCCTGTCGTGGTTTCCCTTGTGGTTGTCTGAGAGCGCGTTCCTGTTTATAGTTTTCTACCTGGTTTTTGACTTTGGCTTTGTTTATTGACTTCTCTATATTCTGGTATCCTGACTCCTGGCTTTCCTCATCGCTGTGTCCCTTTCTGTGTTCCCTGACCTCGGCTAGTATTTTTGAATATTCTTTGTACGTTAAATCCGGCCATTCTAAGGACCGGTAATACGTTACTTATTTGTCATCCGTGCTGTACAGTTCTACGTGCTGGATCAAACAGTAATCCTGACATATTGTCAGCCATGACTCTCTTTTGGCAATAATATCTGAAAGATTTAAACAAAAGGGCAATAATCAATGCCTTCTCTGGGAAACATGTAATAAAGCTAAGTCACTGAGTTATACACTTAGACAGCGCTGTATCTTCCACAAGCAAACAAGGCATTTGTCTTGGGTGTCACTTTCCAGGGGGTGGCAAAAAACGCTGCTCCCAAATGCCCAGGCAAATACCTTGTTAGTCTCATTTTAAGGGGACCCAAGAGCTGGCCGACTGGCCACCTTTGGGCCCCCCGTGACAGGCGGCCAGTTCTGTGCCAGGCGGTCGGGCACACAAAGCAGGCAGTGAGGGTGCTGAGCTCTTCCTGCTCAGCTTCCTAGAGTGTCCTCTAGTAATGCTGGGAGCCGGAATATGTGTCACTCCAGCTCTCGGCATTACTCTGCGGCGCGTGAGGGAGCTGAGCAGGAAGAGCTCAGCACCCTCACTGCCTGCTTGGTGCGCCCTACCACCTGGCACAGAACAGGCCAACTGTCTGCATGCCCGCCCATATGCCTGCCTGTCTACCCAACAGCCCGGCCTCAGCTAGCCCAGCAGCCCCACTGGACCACAGGTTAAAAATTACCACCTCCCAAAGGTAGGCAGGTGGGTGGATTTAAATTAAGAAAATAAAATAAAAAAATAACAGTTATCTGAGTGTTGGGTGGAAATGTGTGTGTGTGTGTGTGTCTGTCTGTCTGTTAGTGAGTGTGTATTACTGTCAGTGTGAGTGTGTATGTGTGTGTCTGTCAGTGTGTGTTTGTCTATGAGTGAGTGTGTTCTGCCTGTTAGTCTGTGACAGTGTATCTGTGAGTGAGTCTGTCAGTGAGTGTGTGTCTGTCAGTGAATGTGTGTGTGTGTGTGTATAGCTGTCAGTGTGTCTGTGGGTGTGTGAGTGTATGTGTGTGTCTGTGAGTCAGTGTGTCTGTGAATGAGTGTGTGTATGTCTGTCAGTGTGTGTCTGTGAGTGAGCATGTGTGTGTCTGTGAGTGAATGTGTGATTATCTGTGTATGTCAGTGAGTGTGTGCATGTCTGTCAGTGAGTGTATCTGTCAGTGAGAGTGTGTGTGTCCGTGTATCTGTGAGTGAGTGATTGTGTGTATGTGTGTCTGACAGATTGTGTCAAATCAGTGATTGTGTGTGTTTGTCAGTGTATGTGAGAGTGTTTGAAAGTCAGTGATTGTGTGTGTCTGTGTGTGTCTGTCAGTCAACGTGTGTGTTAGTCTTTAACAGGAAAAGTGGTGGTCTTGACATGAAGGGGCAGGGCAAATGTAAATTAGGGGGGTGCCCGAGTTCCTTCATGCCTAGGGCAGAACAGATCCAAAATACACCACTGCACTCAGACACACCAGCAATATGAGGCTTCCAGAAAAGAACGGTATTAAGATGGAAAGAAGGAATGAGTGATTTGCACTTCTAAATAGGGACTGTTCCTCCTGAATAGGGATACTTGGGTAGCGTGCTACTTTCAACTACTAAAAAACAGGATTTAATCTACTGCACTTCAACGAATAAACACATTCTAGAAGGTAAAGAAAAAGTACAGAAATGTGTGCTGAACTGTAGTTTTACCATAACAGACACAATTTCACACAACCTAATCACTTCTCAAGAATATTTAGCTAAAAATACCATATCCTAAATGTGCTGGAGTATAGTCAGTAACTCCATTTTAGAGATTTCAGGATTTGCTGGAAAACCAGAGAGGGGAATTTATGATAGGATTTGAAAACATCTGTGCTAATTTAATTTCAGAAGTATTTGTCTTAATTCCAGAGGTAATGACTCAAATCCTGATAATTCCTGGTTTAGTGAAAAACCTTGAATATATTGCAACTCTAGTTAGGCAAACACAGAGTGGTTCCCTGTACTAGTATCTGCTACCAGTAGAAGACTTAAGACTTTAAAAGTGGATTTAAAGTCATTGGACTACTAGATATGGATATAATATTCTGACTAATTTACAAAATTTATATTAGTTTCCAATTGCATATCTATTACATAATCATAATGAAAGTAATACAACAGTTTATTGAATAGGACATTTTCTTTGACATAAGCAATGTGCTTAGACAGTCTTTGACATTCTTATTTTTGAAGGAAGAAGTCAATTAGTGGATGATTGGCTATATTTTAGACAAGATTTCCTCAAATGTTGTAGAACATTAGAATGGCAAAGCATCGTCAAAAAAGCAGTTCTACACCTACAGCCTATTTTACACCATTTATAAGACATACCTAAGGTACTTGAATTGTAATAGACATAGTTCACATCAGACCTGCATACATTTAACCAAAATAGAAACAGACCAAAAATAGATGCAAGACTTTTATATAATTTACTGATGTGTCGCGTCTCACCAATCTCATTTACCTTCATTAAGTCACTTGCACACAGACAATTTATGTCCCTTATTGTCCTGAAGCTCAAGAATATATCTGGGTACTCCTTTTTTTTTTTTTTACTGTTTTCACCAATTGTTCACACATTCACACTTTGACTATTTACTAAAGTGATAATTCAAAGTGGTTTCAAAGGGAGTTTCAATTTTAAGGTCAGAGTAGCTGAACTAAAAAGCAAAATTAGAGAATTTTTCCAGCATTTTTACCTTAAATTTGAAATTCACTTTGAATTCTCACTAGTGGAAAAACCCTGACTGTGTTTACTGTGATTAAATGGAGAACTTGTTGCATTTGATGCATTTAGACTGTTTTCCTATGCCCAATGTATACAGTATATTCATAAATAGACATAATTATTTGTCTGAGAGCATCTGCTGAAACTGAATTATGAATTTGGTTAAAATAGGGACATAATTAATATATCTAGTGTAGATTTAGGAACTCCTGGAACCATAGTTAGTTTTGGTTGTTATGGTCCTAGACTGTCCCTTTAATGGTGTTTTTGGTACCAATCTGTGTCATACTATAGTTAACAGCTATGTCCCTTCTTACATAGTTACATAACTGAAAAGTGACATTCATCCATCAAGTTCTTAATAGCACATTATGTTTGTAGAGTAAAAAAATTATGTTATTGAAATAAATACTGTGGATATAATTTTATCCCTTATGTACCCAGTAAGTAACAGTAATAAAATTAACCACTTACCATGTAGGCACAGGGGGTGTAGTCTGTCTATCCACTAGTGATATACATATATAGAAATATACATAGTTTTACCACATGACAGGAGGCTTTATATTTTTCTTTACTAAAATCTCCAGTAGCACAGATCAAGAGAAATAAACCAATCAAATCAAAGTATCCAAACATAAATAAGACTCTAACACCCAAAACTCCTCCTCTTTCTTTGCTGCTTCTACTGTGCATAGGTCAGAGTACTCTGCTCTTTCCCTGATTTATTGATATTTTCTGTGACCCTAGCTGTTTCAGTTCACTTTTGATCTTTCTGTGTAATTACTGTTTTCATGGTGATACTGTACTGTTGCTGTTATATGGCCTGGTGGGGCAGATTATTCACAAGTACACAGGGTGACCCCTGCAGTACCATTGGGATGAGCTAATCAAATAAGGACTCAATAGCCATACACACAAATACATTTACTGAAGTGAGCCCATACAAGGTACAACACTACCTAAGTGTCTCTCTCGGACTGTTCAGTGGTACCTGACATATATACTGATATTAAAGGGCTCAGACTCTTACATATTGGTGGCTATCATCGGACTCTCTCTCTCGGACTGTTCAGTGGTACCTGACACACATACGGATAATAAAGGGCTCAGAACCTTTTGGTGGCTATCATCGCCTCCCATTCTTTCAGTATTTCGGTCCCTAAACTATCAGCAGATCACTACATCCTTGGATATGAAGTGAGTCCAATAAATTTCTGAATCTTCTAGTGCTGGAGATGTCTTGGTTCACAATTGAACCAAGACATCTCCAGCACTAGAAGATTCAGAAATCCAATAAATTTCTGAATCTTCTAGTGCTGGAGATGTCTTGGTTCAATTGTGAACCAAGACATCTCCAGCACTAGAAGATTCAGAAATTTATTGGACTCACTTCATATCCAAGCACTTTACAGGTTGATCAAATATTGGGACTATTATTTTAATTTATTTTACATATATATTTCTTTTATATATTATCCTTCTGTTCTTATAGCGCGACCTATATACCATTTTTTGTTTGTTTACTTTTCTTTGAGGGTATTTGAGGGAACCTCATATTTATAGGTTGCTGCTTCCCCATTTGTTTTAAGCCTCTATTAGATTACTTAGCGCTGATCCATTATCTATCTGTTAGATCACTACGTCCGGCCGTTCAGGGTACATCCCTCATTTTAATTTAGTGACACCTCTGTACTATCAGATTAGCTATGCCTCTCTAACGAAGGTGAGCCCCAATCGTACAGGCTGTTGCCCCAATCAGGCCTTGCCAACGACTGGCTATTAATACATATGTCCTCTCTCCCACAGGATATCTTACGCTCCATCATGAGCGATACACCATCGTCCACACAGGACTTTCAGCCCATGGTCAATGCTGCTGTTGCAGCTTCAGTGGAGAAGGCACTCTCCAAAATACTTCTGCAATCTCCTCCTGAGGTCTCTAATCAGGCCATGAGCCAGACACCTACCAGTGAGGAGGATGCCATGGCTTCGAAGCCTTCCTATCCACCTGCCTAATTTTATCCATTTCTGGATTGGGAGACCTTTGGACTGAGAAGATAGAGCTCGTCTACTAGCGGAGTGCCCACGTCCCTCATTCCCACATAAGATCGCTACTACACCTGAATTCGACCAAACAATGGTCATCTTTATTTCCCGAACGGGGCAGTATCCATGTAAGGGGGCGGAAAGAAGCAGTCCAAGATAAACTTCTGGAACTGCTTGGTCCCGTAGCAAAGATACTTTACTTTACTGATCTGGCCCTATCGCAGGGCTCACAACTTGACCTACATGCCATCAGAGAATGGGCACAATGCAGCAAATGCTTATTGGGGAACACAAATGTGGCCCTCTGTACCGAGATGCGCCAAACTGTGCTGCTGCGCATTGATAATAAATTGATGAACATGGCTACTAAAAAGCTTGGACCGGCAGCCAAATGCCTTCTGTTCGGAGAGGCATTCATTGGATAAGTGAAGAAACACATGTTCCTGTTCACTACACTAAACAAGGCTCAATCCTCCTTACGTCAAGTGTTCCACTGGTTGGCAGAGAGGCCATGCCACAACCCGTTTCTTGGCTTCTGGCCACAGGCTTAACCTAACCTCTACTAACTTCTACCCTGTGTCTGCAGCCCAGATAATGTCCTTCTATAGAGGCTCGGACAGATCCAGAGGTTACAGAGGCGTGGACACTTCCCCTTCAGGTGGGTTTCATGTTCCACTCTTCCTCTATTACATTGACTGCAGGAAAGCTCTCTTTTTTCTTACAGAATTGGGAAATTCATCAGATGCATGGATACTACAACAAGGTCCAAGGTTACATCATTGAATTCACTTTGATACCTCATCAACCACACCTTCCGACACCAATTCGACGAGGAAACCCGATCCCTGTACACCAAAGGCACTGTTCAGTTCGTACAAGACGATGGGGAATACTTCTTAGTGCTTCTTAGTGCAGAAGAAAATGGGGAACTTACGTCCGGTTATCAACCTTCGCTAACTCAATGCCTTCGTAGTGTACAGGCACTTTAAGATAGAAGAAATTCATCTGCTGCACGACCTGCTTTTCAAAGACGATTGGTTCACACATCTCGACCTGAAAGACACATACCTATCGGTACTGACAGCACAGGCTTGTCACAGATTTCTTCAGTACGTTTGGAAAGGACAGTCATGCAAGTTCACATGTCTCCTGTTTGGCATCAGTTTGTCCCCATGGTGCTTCAAAAAACTCTTGAAACCAATTGTAGCGCGATTGAGGTCCCGAGGGGTCAGATGTTTTATCTACCTGGACCTCTTGCTTATATTCTGCGATTTGCCTTCCCGACTTACTTCTCAGACAAACTTTGCTGTAGACTTCCTCAAATCACTGGGATACGTGGTGAACAGGGAGAAATCATCACTCGAAACCCTCGCAGATCGTTCAGTTCCAGGGGTTCAAGATGGACTCATCCATACTATGCCTGCCACTCCAAAAAATTGCGACCATTTGAAAAGATATCCAAAAGATACTTTAGATGGATCACATTCCACTCTGCCTTCTCACTCAAGTGGTGGTTCTTCTATTGACTTCAATCAAGGCCATCTACCCAGGTCCCTTACACTACAGAGTCATGAAATGTCTGAAAGTGCATTACTTCTGCTCAGGCCTATCCTACGATCAACGTATATCTCTCAACGTGGAGGTTTGGACGGACTTACGCCGGTGGCTCCTGCACGCAGGCCTGGAATGGGAAAACCATATTTGGTCTATCACTAGACTTTGTGGTGAAATTGGATACCAGTCTGTGGGGTTGGCTTGCTCATTGTGCAGACTCCTCTACGGATGAACCCTGCTGCCTGGAACAAGTGGACTAATTTGTGTTTGGAGAAAGATTCCAATCACTTTACTGCACCTGCTCCTTTCCTATAAAATTTGTTATCATTTCATCGGGACGTTCGTATTGCTTCATTAACGTATACTGGTCGGCCATTTCGGCAGTTCAGGGCTTACCCAGACCCTCTTCTCTGCTGACTGCTTTGGGGTGTTCGACTGGCACATACTCCAAAACACTCTCGTCTCTAGGACATCTACGTGGTCTCATGTTTTCTGCGGAATTGGTTGGACAACTCGTCACTGTCCTTATATCAACATTTGGCAAAACTGACACTTTGGCTCTGCTTGTTTTCATTCCATTGTGCTGCGAATGTGTGAGCCCTCGATGTGAATGGTCTCCCATTTTCTCCTGACAAGGTTTCTTTTTCGGTTTCGCGTCATAGGAAGTCGAACTCGTTCTCAGTTTTTATACATTTTTCTCTACCGCCCTACATATCTGCATTGTTAAGATGCTCCTACACTATGTAGAAGTTACAGCTCCTCTTCATCATAGCCAGACTGGACAACTACTTGTTTTGAATGCAAACCTCATAATCCTGTGTCTATCACTTCTCTGGTGAGATGGGTGCATTGGCTTTTGTCCCTGCCCAGGATCGATTCCTGTTACAGGGTGCATTCAGTTCAAGGCGTGGCAGTGTTGCATGCCTATTCGTTGGGTGCCTCTATGTCAGATGTTATTAGTTCTTTACTTTTGTCCTTCTTCTCACACTCCTTTCACTTTACTTCCTTGAGCGTTAAAAAAAGAACTATGAAGACTCCTGTCATATGGTAAAATCGTAGATATACTTATAACCTTAATTTTAGTAATAAAAGGAGATGACTATTCCTTGCCTTGCTATTCTATATTTATGTTATTTGGCTTATTGTCTTGTCCATTTTGATGGTCTAGTTTGATTACCATTGTTGATTACTGTATATATATATGTGCTTAGCACTCTGATGATAATGCTTAAGTTAAATATATGGACACGTTGTCACTTTAAACGCCTTACACTAGTTTCTGTTCTTTTCAGTGTGAAACTCCATGCCTACTACCAAAGATGCATATCTTTATGGTTCTTTTGTTGGATATGACCAAGTTATCTACAATTCCATCCTCCTATTTCCATTTTAACTGTTTACTCCGCACAAAAGAAAGAGGAGTTTTGGGTGTTAGAGTCTTATATATGTTTGGATACTTTATTTTGATTGGTTCATTTATCTTGATTGATCTGCGCTGCTGGAGATTTTAGTAAAGAAAGTTCATGCAAAAAATTCACTGCCTGTTATTACTAAGATTAAGATTATAAATACACTACCTTAGTATAATCTACAATTATATTTCAGACAGCACCACAGTGTGAGTACATTATTAAATGCTCTTGCAGCACTTTCAGCATGGTTTTGTAGATTGGGGCCAGGCTGGCTGAGGCGTGCTTGACGGCTGTGCTCACTCTATACCTTCTAATGTTGGGAGGTATCTTAGTAACCTTATACAACCCTCACTACACCGAACCTTTCAGTTCCACAGCAGAGATTGGCACAGTGCATAGCTCAATGATGTGATAAAGAAAAATCTGTAATATTAAACATCACATTACATTACATCTGTATTCAGGACCCTTCTAAAACATAAGAAATATGATTGATTTTCTCTCCTCCTCCTGAAATATGGTGCATGGAGACCTTGTGTTAGGATCCCACATACCTCTAGTACTAAGGATGATGCAGAAAACCAAAATAAGTAGGGTGTCCTGTAGAAAATAAAATAAGTAGTGGTTAATAATTACAATGTCTATTAATGTCAGTGCTTCTATTAAAAAAACACTTCTAAACAAGAAATGTATATGTAAAAGATATAAGATCGACCTTTTCTACAGTTGCAAGGAATTCAATATGTTAAAGAAAGCATGTAATGAAGGTAAAAGAAACTGCAAAAGCAAACAACTGCAAATAACAGACCCATAAAGTTGC
Source organism: Pelobates cultripes (assembly GCA_933207985.1). NCBI lineage: Eukaryota > Metazoa > Chordata > Amphibia > Anura > Pelobatidae > Pelobates > Pelobates cultripes. The sequence continues at coordinate 164,359,021 of OW240915.1, read as the reverse complement.
CGAATCGAAAATGAAAAACAAAAATTCTATGTTTTAACTTCTCTATATACATTCTTATATAATGTAAGATAAAGCTATTTTATTACCATTCCTTTCCCATTTGCTGTGGTATATGTACTTACAATACAGCAATTATTATTCAATTTGCGTATGGATCTTGATTACTTTTTTCTTTGAGTAAGATATTTTCCAAATTAACTAAGTAAAGGCATTGACCTGCCAGTCCAAACCATTTATGGAAGCCTACGATAGTGTAATTCCAATTGTACCCCGGGGAAATCAGTGTTAAACTATGTTTTTGTGACTGAGCTTAGAAAAAGAAAACAGCAGGAATGAAAAATGCAAACAGTGGAAAATGTATGTTCACTCTAGTTATTTGACTGTAATGCATTTTGTAATTCAGTTTATAATTACAAGTGGCTGCAATTAAAAGAGAGAAAATTCAGCAATGTTTGTCATACAAACAATTTTAATTTAATTTAAATTCAATTAGAGAGCTAGCCTTTTGTATGAGTAAGTCAGTAAGCTCTGGCTTTCTTCCAAATATTTCACATAGGACAACCTGGGGTAGAGTGTGTGCATTATAGTGAGGGATGTTAATAGGCAGTGTAGTCAAGGTATCCTCAGTGGGGCACTAATTGAAACATATGGATTTAAAGTAATTTGGACCAGACAGCATTCATAAGTAAGCAAAAGCACACACAGGCATATGATGTCTGACTGGGAGGACTATGACCTACAAGCTGTAAATTTTAGCTTCCATTTACCTGTGTGAGCACGTCTTCATTTATCAAATATAATGTATGTGTTTAACAGATCTGACAGCAGGTAAATCCATAGCAAACTACATTAGAATGCAATGTTTCCTGTTCCTGCCAAGTTTGACAGTAATTTACTGTTCCTTCTTGATATGTTTGTCTGTAACAGTTTGCTAGTAAGTGATGCATTTATTTGAAATCTGCTAAAGTTCTAAAACATAACTTACAGGTTGTACTTCCCAAAGAATTATTCCCATCAGTGAGGCACTGGATATGCTAAAATCTAAAGCTAAACTGCCCAAAGAAAAAAATTATGAACTACAAGCAGATCTGATGAAGACCTGTCAAAATGTGACTGAAGGTACATGCAAGCAAAAGTAACTACAAGCCTGCATGTAGATTGTCCACTAACTTACAATATAAATTAACAGTAAAACGGTATTCATGTATCATTGCAAGGTCTGCATTGATTTTTTAAAATTAAATCCTTTATTTAAAGGGACACTATAGTCACCAAAACAACTTTAGCTTAATGAAGCAGTTTTGGTGTATAGATCATGGCCCTGCAGTTTCTCTGCTCAATTCTCTACCATTTAGGAGTTAAATCTTTCTTTATGAAATACTCATTTTGCAGGGGGTGGGGAGTGGCAGTGCCACTTTAAAGAAAGGAACCAGGATGCATTTATGCATCAAGAAATCTGAAAAAGTACCGTTCCATTTGGAAATCTGAAGCAATGGAAGCAAGATCATCAATATATGCAGCCATGACAGCAATAAGAGAAATCACACAATTTAAGGTTTTCCAGAAGCATGCCCCACATGGATGGTACTGATTGTTGGCTACAAATTATATTGTTACTTAGCTGAAAAGACACGTGTTCATCAAGTTTAGCCTTTCACACAACTGGTTTTGCTAATGATCTAAAAGAAGGCAAATAGCCCAACTTAAAGGACCACTCTAGGCACCCAGACCACTTCAACTTATGAAGTGGTCTGGGTGCCAGGTCCAGCTAGGGTTAACCCATTTTTTCATAAACATAGCAGTTTCAGAGAAACTGCTATGTTTGTGAATGGGTTAAGCCTTCCCCCTAATCCTCTAGTGGCTGTCTCATTGACAGCCACTAGAGGCGCTTGCGTGTTTCTCACTGTGATTTTCACAGTGAAAGCACGCCAGCGTCCATAGGAAAGCATTATGAATGCTTTCCTATGTGACCGGCTGAATGCGCGCGCAGCTCTAAAAAAAATTAAAAATATTTCTTGACCCCAGAATGATAGTAAAATATCTCATTGGATCAATAAGTTATTACCCCACAGATATATCCCTGAATATTATGTGTTTGCAAGTGTTCATCCAGTTGTTTAAACATCTGTACAAACTCTGCTAAAACCACCTCTTCAGGCAGATAGTTCCACATCATAAAGAATGGGGGGATGGGGGGGAAGAGACCACTAAAGGAAGGAGGGGGGTGGGGGAGATACCATAAAGGGAGGGGGTGTAAGAGAGACCACAAATGGAGGGGGGGGTAGAGACCACTAAGGGAGGGAGGGAGGGTGTAGGAGACACCACTAAGGGAGAAATGGAGGGTGGAGGAGAGACCACTATGGGGAGGAAGGGAGGGGGTGGAGAAGAGACGACTATGGGAGGAAGGAAGGGGGGTGGAGGAGACACCACTATGGGAGGGAGCGGGTGGAGGAGAGACCACTAGGGGAGGGAGGGCATGAGGAGAGTCCGCATAGGTTGGGGGTGAGATCATTATGGGAGGGGGGCAGAGGAGAGCAGAGACCACTAAGGGGGAGGGGAGAGAGGAGAGACCACTAATGGAAAGGGGGGGAGAAGAGGAGAGACCACTAAGGGGTGATGGTGGTGAGGAGAGACCACTAATGGGGTGGGGGAGAGGAGAGACCACTAAGGGACAGTGGAGGAGAGGAGAGACCACTAAGGGGAGAGCTCTAAAGGACAAGGGGTAGGAGAGAAATTTCACACACACAATTTAACATTATAAACAACTCCCAGTTTACTGAATAAGAAATATACCCAGAAGATTTGTGGGGGATCCTACGCCCATGCCCAAAAGTGCATAAATTTGCATTTTCCTACATTAAATTTAATCTGCCATTTGAGTTTCTAGTCCCCCAATCTATCTTAATTCCTCTGTAGCAAGGTAACATCCAGTTTCCGCCTGGACAAATAAGGAAGGGGGAGCATGACTGCTGCCCATGGTTGATGGGCTAGATTAGAAGTTGCAACAATGTTTTAAGATATGGAGGAGTTTTACATGGAGCAGAGAGATGGGAATATACCAGTCAGCAGGAGCATTTGAGGGACCCTGACTGAAATTATCTCCCCTTAATGGTCTGTGCTTAAAAAGAAAAAAGGAAAAAGTGTCACCTCTGAGCTGCTGCCAGGCTGTACAGAAGAAGATCGTGTAGAAGAGCGGAGCACAGGGGAATGTGACGTCAATGCTGCAGCGTGTGCGCATTGCCGGAAGTCAGTGGAACGCATGGCGCGTACATGATGCCGCCACGCAGGAGTGGGTGAACATCACAGGCCAGAAGTGAGGAATAGAGTGCCGGAGCACCCCAGAAACCAGCACAACAGAGGGAAGGCTCATCAGGCAGCCGCGGGTCCCCAACAGCGGAGGATCCAGACTCCAGCATCCAGTCAGGATCAGATGAGGAGGAAGAGGAGATCTTGCCACCACCTGTGGGCTTGAGTTTGGCAGCTTCCTCACATGAGCACTGCACTAGCGCCTGGGGAGCGCTTGCAGCGGTTTCAGGGGGGCAAGCTGGGGGGTCTTCAGAACAGGCTAGTCAGGGGCAGGGTGAGGTTTCCACTTTATTAGGGGTTTGCTGGCTAGGCTCCCTGGGATGGTTCTCATTCTCAAGGTACTAGTTATGGTGATGGTGTTGCACGGGTCACAGAGGGTAGGGATCGTGCTGCAAGGTTTTTGCGTCCTAGTATCCCGGGTTGTAAGCTGTCTCCCCTGGGGTTGCACGTCCCCAGGGACGTCAGGGACAAGATTGTTCAGGGTGAGTATGTGGACTTGCTGTCCTTGGTTGCACCGGATAAGGAATCTGTGGATAGACCGGGGCGTGGGGACATGGCGGAAGGAGAGAAGGGTAAGCAGCTACCACAGACTTTTGGTAACTGGCTGCAAGGGTTTTCAGTTTTTTTCAGCAACTGATCAGACAGTTATGCTGACAAAGCACCTGCTTTGTTAGGCTATCTGGATTTAATTTGTCGGGCGTACAAGGTATACGGGGGCCTGTCCTCCTTTCCACCCCTTTGTGGTGGAGCTCATCAGGCCATTAGGTGCTTCAAAAAAGGTAAGGCTGGTACCAGGTCTGGTAAGGACAATGTAAGGAGGATTTGTAGGTGTGGAGTGACTTCTTAGGTACGTATAACGGACAGTCTTGCTGGCTGCTTCCGGCAGTGGCTAACAGCGAATTGGATCTGTTCACTGATGCCTCGGGTTCTATTGGGTTCGGTGCGTATTTTCAAGGACATTGGTGTGCGGCGGCGTGGCCCCCAGAGTGGCGTGGATCTGATAGTTTTTTTTGGAGTTGTTCCCCATTGTGGTCGCTGTTGAATTGTGTGGTTTGGAATTCAAGAACAGAAAGGTGATTGTTCACACGGACAACATGGGTGTGGTTCATGTAATCAATCGGTCCACATCTGGGTCCCCTCCAGTTTTGGCATTGCTCAGGCGCTTAGTGCTTCTTAGCCTATCTTGTAATGTATGGATTGTTGCTTGGCACGTTCTGGGTGTGGACAATGTCATTGCTGACTCTCTTTCTCAGCTTCAGTGGGACCGGTTCGGGAGGCAGCTCCGGAGGCGGCGCAGACAGGAACCCCTTGCCCGGGTTACTTGTGGGACCTTGTTTCAGACGTCTGAGGCGATTGATATGGGGATCCTTGTCGCAGGCGACGTGGAAGGCATATATAGTACTAATTGGGCTCGATAGTGGGCACTACATAGATTGTTGATGACGCTTGCATTATTGGATTCTTTGTGTGCAGAAGGTAAGTCTGCAGCGGTGGCCGAACGGTCTGCTCTCTCCTTTCTGTTCCGTTTTCTAGGCTGGTCAGATGTTACCAAAGCTTTTTGCATTGCGTGGGCATTGAAGAACTGTAAGAAAGGCTGCAGTCCTGACAGACGTCGTAGGGGCTATCCTGATTCAGCTGCTAGAGTTTCTGCCGCAGGTTTGTGTTTCGGATTACGAGGTGTTACAGGGTGGCTTTCTCTCTGTGCTTCTTCGACGCTCTTCTAATAGGGGAACTGGTAACACCGAGGGCCAATACACCAGCTGCATTGCTTCTCTCGGATGTCTCATTATCCGCACAGGGGGTGCTGTTGGGTATCCGCCGTTCCAAGACAGATCAGGCAGGTGGGGGTGCTCAGGTTCGTATTGGCTTTACAGGAGGGCCATTCTGTCCGTGTCTACTGCTTCTGGAGTATCTGTTGGTCCGTGGAGGTCGGGTAGGTTTGCCCTTAACCCTTTATCAATTTTCCAGTATCCTTCAAAAATGTATCAGCGGGACGGGTGGTAAACCCAGGCAATATTCCTCACATTCGTTTAGGATAGGTGCAACTACTCAGGCCAGTTTACAGGGCCTTTAGACAGAAACGTTAAAATGACTTGGGTGTTTGGAATCGGGGCGTTTTCAGCTCTATGTACATCCACACTTGCTGTAATGTGCTATATGGGTATGTTAATGTTTTAAACAGTGTTGTTTGTTTTGTAGGAGGAGTTACACGTTATGTTTGGATTGCGGGACATTCATATATATACTGGACTGCAAAGTATAACATGAAAAATATATTTAACCATGACATGTGCATTCTGTATTGAGTATTGAGGTATATTGCCATAGACCTCTTAAAAGATATGCATAGAATATGGAAAATAATACATTAGTACGGAAGCGCGAGCATGCTTTAAAAAATTATAGATAAATCATAGAATTAAAACCTGGATACAAATGCAGAAAGATAAGTCCTGCACTCACTCCCATCACTGGGCGGCAGCAAAGACTACAGTACACATCAGCCCCAATATATAGTAAAAACCAAAGAAAAACAAGTTACCTGCGCTCTCTCCTTAATCCCTATGTATTTTTAAACAAATGGAGGTTTTTTTAGTTACCTCCAATGGCCATGAGAGGATAAGCCCACCTGCCAACGTCAAGGCAGACCCCCTGCCTCAGGTGGGTCCTAACTCTAAGCATTCACCTTACTTCCTTGAGCTTCTGGCAAAGATCTCTAATGAGACAGAAAGGTTTTTTTTTATATACACCCCTATATATTATTAACCCTTAACAGGGAACACATGGGATAGGCGGCTGCATTGTAATAAGGCTGAGTGATACAAAAATGGATACAAATGAAGAAAGATAAGTCCTGCGCTCACTCCCATCACTGGGCGGCAGCAAAGACTACAGTACACATAAGCCACAATATATAGTAAAAACCAAAGAAAAACAAGTTACCTGTGCTCTCTCCTTAATCCCTATGTATTTTTAAACCTTAAAATCTTTGCCAGAAGCTCAAGGAAGCAAGGTGAATGGTTAGAGTTAGGACCCACCTGGGGGGGGGTCTGCCTTGACATTGGCGCCCTGCCTTGACGCCATGTTAACGTGGCATTCGAATATTCGAAAGCACTTCAATTTTCGTCGAAGTTGCAAAGAAGGTAAGGTTCAGCGGTGTTCATGCCGTCGTGTATCTGATTTCAGTTCCATGAGCTTGACGCCAAAACACCGCTGACCGCATTCGACTAAACAAGATGACCGTGTTCGACTATACAAACGGTGGCCACCCAGCCATTCGACAATTAGCTTGCGGTTAACGACCAGCCTGGGAGGTAAACTGGCTGCACACTCCACTTGTGTGTGGGCCTCCTGTTCGGTATTTTGTTCGGCAAGCCCCATTTACCGAACCATATGGGAAAAAGGACACGAACAAGTATTTTTACAGTCTGGGGACACAGTTTAAAAAGGGACATTGTTCTTAAAGGGCAATACACCCCAGGGCCATAGTCATAAGGCAGGAGGCTGGCAATCAGGCTCCTCGAAAAGCTAGTAGCAAAGGGCAGTATGTCACAGGGGGATAGTACTTGTGTCTAAATGTTACTATGATTTAGAAGCAAGAAGACTCTTAGATGTTGTAAATACGTATAAAAAAATACGTATAAAGCAGATCCCACAAAAGAGATTAGTAAAAAATTATTAGATTTTTTAAATGATGTTCTATCTAAAGACATTCTTAGTTAAAAAATATGATTATCCTAATATTAAAGTTCCAGAAATCCCTGTGTTTTATTTCTTGCCAAAAATTCATAAAGATGTGACTAACGCACCAGGTAGACCGATTATTGCAGGTATCAAGGCAACATCTAGTAGGATCTCAGAATATATTGATATCCAACTGCAACCATTGGTACAGGAAACTAGATCATATATTAACGATACAACCACAGCAATAAATCTAATTGAAAAAGAGTAAATGGGAAAGTAACTTTACACTGATAACAAGTGATGTCACAGCACTCTACAGCAACATCCCACATGTAAAGGGATGCGAAGCAGTGAGCCACTTTCTAGAGAAATCAGCAGAATTTTTACCAGCCCAGATGGAATTTTTAATTGAAGGCAATGATCTTATATTGCAAAATAATTACTTTTGGTACGGTGACAACTTTTTTTATACAGGTTAAAGGTACGGCCATGGGGACCAAATTTGCTCCCAGTTATACGAATTTATGGTCAACATGACTGGCAGCAGAACTTGGTCACCTATGGCCGATATATCGATGATATTTTTTTTGTATGGAATGGCACTGAAGAGAACCTGGTTAAATTCATAGAATTTCTGAATAATAACTCATGGGGTATAGAAATCAATAGTGTGTGGAGCAAGTAGGAGGTGATATTTTTAGATTTGAATATTTTTATAGAAAATGGATTTTTAAAAATGAAGAACCATTTTAAACCGGTTGACACAAACAGTTTTATTGAAAGGGTCAGCTGCCATTATTCACCCTGGCTGGAAAATGCAACCAAAGGGCAGTTTTTAAGGATTAGGAGGAACTGTACGGATAAGAACACTTATGAAAAACAGTCACTCAAAATAAAACAAGATTTTATACAGAAGGGATATGGAAAAGCCGACTTAGAGAAAACAAGAATAGAAATAAAAAAGGGAATAGGAAAGAATTGCTGGAACATAACCCTAAAAAGAATGAGAAAGTACCTTTTATTTAGAAATAATAGAAAAGTGAGATTATTAAACGGAATTGGCATATATTGCAACAGAACCCTGTTTTAAAAGAAGTTTTAATGGATCAACCTAACATTATACATAGAGGGGTCAGTGATATTTAAAGTGAGGTGGTAAGAAGTCACTTAAAAGACAAAACAGGAACATATCAATTCAGTGAAAATGTAGGGTTTTATGGTTGTGGACAATGTATGGCATGCAACAGGACAAATAATCATAGGCGTATAATAAAGGATTTTAATTCAGAGACCCAGAATTTTAAAAATGTATTTATTTATTTTTTTATTTACAAACTGGAAATGACATGACGAGACTAAAAACGGAAATCGAATTTAAAATTCACAATGAGGCTTGGAACACAACGCATACCCAGAACGAGGGGTAATACAATCATCATCAGCCGGAGTAGGTTAACACTAATAAAGAAGGTATAAAAGAGAATAAATCAGATAGAGGAGTCATATTTTAGAGGAAGCCATAGGACGGCGAAACGCGTGTCTGGACTACTATAGACTTCACCTTCATATTTGGTATTTAATAAACTCGATTTATTGCATATTTTTATTATTTAAATATTGAAATAAATATCCATTTTCAAAAATCAACTTGGACTCCAGCAATTTTAAAGAAAGGTATGTGGTCACTATGCACCTTTACTGGGCCAGCATACAGGCGTCACACTTGTGAGTATAATAATTGCTATTTATTCACCATATGGAAGTATAAGATGATCTGCACCATTACTGTGTTTCTTTTATCCCAAGTAAAACAAGGAAAGGAAAGAGTACCATAACTACAAGATCCAGAAGGAGGAGTGGTCGCCCATAATTACATGTCTGTTCGTCCAACCATTGTAAAGCGCTGCGGAATTTTACGGCGCTCTATAAATATCATAATAATAATAATAATAATAATAATGGACCAATAAGCGATACATACCAGAGCTAGTTTACATAGCTCTGGAAATTTTTATTTCTCTATTTGAAGGAACACACACAGAATTGAAGTTCCTCAATAATAAATTAAGCTAAGTGTCTTTTAGTACATACATATATATGAATTGTCTATGTATTACACTAAGATAGCGCTCCACTATTTTCTGTGTATGAAATAAGTATTTGTGTGGTTTTTGGAGAATTACACATTTACACATTTAGTGTTGTAGCAGCTTCGTTTTATTGAAAAAACTCCACATTGGTATACTGATAGAGTTGATAAGCATATAACTCTTGATTAAAGCACACACGAATCTAAGTTTGTTTTATATATAAAATATATAGAGACAGCAATGGAACATGAAAACCTTTCTGTGTTTTGTAACTGCAAACATCTACCAGATGTTGATATTAATGATGTTTAACAGCTGCGTTTTACCATTAAGCATAGAAACAAGCCCTTAGATAGCTGTTTATTGAGCACAACAGAAGCAAAGTTTTGGCCTTGTGTGGAATTAGTCATACATAATTGATGCAGAATGGATATATATATATATATATATATATATATATATATATATATTTATTTTTTCAAACAAGTGCATGATGTAAATTCATAATGAAAAAAAAAAAAAAACAGTCATGTATACCGAACACTGGCTAAATTAGCATATAGATCGTGTAATCTCTACATATTGAGTTATCTTAATAACAATCACAACCTCGCACACGTATAATCTTTGGAGATAAAGGCACGTTTAATCACTCACTTTCTAAAAGGTACAATCCAACTATTTAATAAAACATACTATGCCAAGATCAAGTCCCCAGAATTTTGCAGATCTTTTTAAGACCCATGCCAGATACTCTTTGAATGTGACCTGGGTAGTGAAATTTCAAAAGGGAAATGGAGCAAGATCTTTCAGGTAAGTTTAAAAATAACAACCTTCACTACAATTAAAGAAATGGCTTAAAAGCCATCAATAGATGGCATCTGGATCCGGAGAGACTAGGTTACATTTGTCATACAACCTCAGCAATTTTCACAAGGGGTTGCAGAGAGGTGACAGTTGCAAGGAAAGAGAGAGAATAATAAGTTAGTAGTTAAAGAGACACTATAGGTACCCAGACCACTTGAAGTGGTCCCTTAAACCTGGAAAGGTAATTGCATTTTTTTCTCTTTCTCACAAGTTTGTTAAGTATTATTTATTATATACTGTAAAATATTGCATTCTGAATAATTTTTTTTTTTTTTTTTTAAATACGGATAAAATAACCTAGTAATTGACATGTATGGCAGAAGAGAAAATGACTAGAAAATCATATTACATGAATTGTAAGGAACTGAAAGATATCCAAGAAATAAGTGTGGCTGAGATGGAGATTTGTATTTTTTTTTATCTGGCATTTTGTTTAGTGAATAAACCCAAAAGTGTTGTCATTTAATTGCACCATTTAATTTCATCATCTTTCACTATTTGCAAAGAATTAAATGGATGTAAATATTTAGAATAATGAAAATAGAGATTGTATCCTGTCAAACATAGAAGGCTTTGTAGATGAGTTAATGAATGTTAAAATACTTAATTTCTTATTGTAAAAAACAAACCAAACACACACACACACACACGCGCGCGCGCACACACCCTCCCCCCCCTCCCTAATTTATTGGAGAGAATACATACGGTATATAAATATTTTTCAGCCATGTTCTAGATCAGTGATCTTCATACCTGTCCTCAGAAATCACCTAGTAGTTCAGAATTTCATGACATTCCTGCTTTAATCAGTTAAATGTTCATTTTCAGTAAGCCTCCTGTTGTGACAACCTACTGATTGGTTTGTTTGGAGAGAATTGCAGTGGAATGGTAACCCCTTGCAAACACGGTCTTCCCAGGTGCCTGAGAGTGATACAGAAACCTGTGTGATCTATGAAGGCATGGGTGCCTTTATTTACAGAGTTGGCAAAGAAGCCAGAGAGGAGCAGGCAGGAAGTGGTGTCAGGTGGTCCAAAGGTCAGGACTGGAAGCAAAGGAGCAAGGTCATGAGTCAGGCTCAAGGTCAGAAGCCAGGATATCCATGAATGGAGAGCAGCATGTCAGACAAGAAATGGGGTCAGGGCCAAATCCAAAGGTCAGAAGCCGAGAAGTATTACCGAGAATCAGGAACCAGTAACCGGAAATCAAGAACCAGGAACAAAAAATTGAATGCCAGGAGACTGAGAGCAAGCACCAGAACAACCATTCACTGACTAAGCCGATCACATGATCAGCTCCCACCACCCTGCAGATGCACACCAACTGCCTAAAAAGGAGGGGGTGAGACTAGGTGCCATATTGGTTATTCCCCAGTTCCTCCCGTTAGTCTGTCCAGGCCACTCTCCCACCAGCCCTCTCTCCAATCCCTCCCACATGCCACAACAGTGTCTACATGGCCATTGCCATCTTTCTGTGGCAGCACAAACTAAGTGGATCCCGGGGCTGGGCAGCAGCGTCTGGGGCTGAAGAAGCCACAGTAGGAGTGTGGCGGTACAGAGCCATGAGTGCCTGAGACCTCCAAGGACTGCGGGCACCATGGGGAAGGTAAGTGTTGGCGGGTAGTGTGACACCTGTGCACCACATATGCTGTGAAATACTGGAATGTTGGTGGTTCACTAGGACAAGGATGTTCTATAGTATATATATTATACTTACCTTTTGATGGATAAATATGCTGAACTGACTCCTTTGGGAATGGGATTGTGCTGGCACATGGTCCAGTTTAGCGCTCTTGGCTTTTTTGTGCGGTTCCTATGAAAATATGATTGTTGTTGCTAGGCAGCATTAAACACAACCGGAAAAGAAGGCAGAACTGCATTCTACCGAATGGCCCCACTTCACTCTTCCTCCCTGGCTGAGATCATCAAACTTAATTATCTGAGCCAATCCGATACTTTCCCATAAGAAAGCATTGGGAGACTATTGCACATGTGCAGAAAAATGCTAGTCTGCACTAATCAGCATCTCCTCATAGAGATGCATTGAATCAGTGGGAATATCATCTCTATGGGGAATTTTCAGTGTCTCCACACTCTGCCTGGAGATGCTGAACGCCAGTTCACAGGAAGAATCACCTCCAGTGACCTTTTGATGGGTGACCACTGCAGGTGTCCCTAGGTTGTAATGTAAACACTGTCTTTTCTCTGAAAACATAGTGTTTACATTAAAAAAACATGCAGGACAAGCTATAGATACCAGAACCACTACATTAAGCTGCACTGGTGACTATAGTGTCCCTTTAACCTGTTCCTTCCACCTATAACACTAAAAGGTGGAAGTGTGTTTTCAATTACCTACCATTTGAAACTTGAGACACACACATGGACACCTGCATAATTTGCATATTTCAAAGTATCAGTGTACACATACAGTTTTGTATCACTGTCTCTTAGACTAATCTTGGTTTTAAAGTAATTGTATTGCAGACCAGATGGAGCATTTTGAGTGCAAAAAATCCTACTTCATTTGACTTTTTTCCAGGCCATTTAACTTATATTAAACTAAAATCTGAAATTCTGTTGCAACTGAAAAAAAAAAAAGTGTTTGACCACAAGTTCAGTTGAGGCTGGCTGCCGTTCACCATGACTGCTCTCTGAGCCAAAGTGGTTGGCGTTCATAGCTATCCTTAGGGAAAGTATTAAGTGATGTGAGATTTCAGCCACCAAAATGCATGTGTTTGGCCTCTGTTTATGGGATCTTCACGAAGCTGCCCTTATTTAAACTACTACAATAGCTCCCCTCACACTACCCAGACACTTTTTTTCACATCCTGCAAATGCTAACAAAATATTCTGTAACATATACAATGAAAAGGGCTTCTGTGTGATGTTACTGGTTAGCAGAGAGAAGCCATCTTTTAGACTTTAAAAAGTATACAAGTAATTCTCTTGCATGTAATTATTTAGACACAATGCACTATTGCAAGGATTGCCAGTAGTTGTAGCAGGCCAAGTTCTCAGCGGCACTGCAAGGGTTATGTAATACCAATTTTTGTTGCACTAAGAATGAAACAAAATGGCTAGAAATTATTATTATATAACCTTAGAGTGGCTAGGCTGAATGAAACACAGGATCTTCCTAGATAGATAACAGGTAAAGCCTAACATAAATAGACTTGTCAAGGTCTAGGTTTACAAAAACCTGGGAAATCAAAATCCATGATCAGGGAAACAGATATCAGGCAATCCAATGAAACCGTGTTTGGTCAGTAGCTAGAAAATCAATAGTCAATAATCAATAGACGTTCAGCAAAATAGAAAAGACAAACCACAAAAATATAGTGAAACTTAAATGTAATAAATAATGAGTTTATGGAGTTCTTTAAAGCTTTTTCCCTGTCAAGCTTTTATAAAAAGATATTAGATATATCTCTATAGTCCTTCATATTTTGCCTTTGCCTCGTTTGCACTGGGGAGGGGGTGATTCAAATTAATTTTTCTAATTTTATTTAGTTAACTCTGGCTCTGGCTTCTGGACAGACATGCTTATCTTATGCTCACAATTATTATTCCACTGGGCATGCTAGGACTGGATCTCCTGGTTAGTGCTAGAACAATTAATTGCTCACCAGGACATGCCATTAGATCTATATGAAGGTTATTCACTATTTTTATTCCTTTTTTGTTCCATGTTTTTCTTCTTACTTTCCTAATTCGCTCATTCTATTCTCAATTGTTTTTCTCTTCTCTCTTCTGCTTCATTTCTTTTCCCTTGTGACAATTCTCTAACTACCATACTATTACTTCCCTGCTTAACTTTCTTCTCACGTGCTCTTTTTATATGTAAGGAGCAATATACACACTGGAGTGCTATTCTCCACAGTGTATGACTTGGTAATCTAGTTAATAGTTGAAAGATGCGCATTCATTTTATTTTCTCATCCTACCTTTCTTTTTTTTTAAATACCGTACGTTAATCTGTTTTTATCTTTGCCAATTGCTACCTATATCACACACCATTAGGCTGCTATCTATAATGTATAACATCTGCACTGTATTTACATTGTACGCTATAATGCTTCAATGCAAGCCCTATGCCAAGTATAGAATAGTTTTAGCTTAACATTTTCTTTCATTTAGTTAACTTGGGTGGAAAAAAGCTGCTTATGATATAATGCAATGCTATTCTCCATGGCATAGGACAATACACATTAACTTTATTTTATCATGCTACCCTTTTCTTGCATATACTGTTTTTACCTCTGCCAGTTGCTACTTATATTGCATATCATACTGTATTACAGATATCTGGAACGTATAATACTTATCTGTCAAGAAATGATTGAATTACAGATACAAATAAAATAAAAAATAAGACTTGAAAACCAAATTGTCATCCTGATATGAGCATTTAAAAAAAACAAAAAAAAAACTTCCATAGTGTTAAATGTAACAAGCACACAATTAGGGATTATTCTAGCCTCGGTGAGGGAATAATCTAAATTTTATGGCAGGACAGGAAGCTTCATATTTGCTTTACCTTCTTTACAGAAACATCCAGCAGCAAAGAAACAGTTAACAGAACTTTTCAAAACAACCAATCAGAACAAAGCAACAGTAGTATAAAACCCCTAAGCAGGCTCTTCCACTTCCTATTTCTTTGATGAGGACGAGCAGGAGAGCAAGGAAACCAACGAATCCACCTTGTAGCAGACACATCCAGAGAAACAATCGTCAAGCCCAGAGAGAAAACAGATTACACTGCAAGAAAACAGAAAACATTGTGAAAGTAAACTGTCAAGGTGTAATATCCATACATTATCACTTGCACATCATAATACCTGATGAATAAACAAAGTCTACAGATCTTATTAAGACCTAGTATGTACCTAAACTATAAGGCATTGACGAAACATAATTACAACACAAACATGATGAATAAAACGCACACGGACAATCACTGAATAATAGAAATAGCCTTTATTATGTAAAACCATGCATTCACAAAACATATATCCCCAATTATTTATAATAGAATAAGACCCAAATCCAGGGAGGGAACGTAAAAAAGGGGGAAGGGGGGAAATATTCACCTCCGGTCTTTAATAAAATTTACAGCATGGAGGACTCCTCCGAAGTGGTGTGGCCAGGCGAAAACGACACTTCCAGGAATTCGGTCTGAAGCAAAGCACAAAGTATCCTGTAGGTAAACGGGATGCGTATGCCCCGAAGGAGACCAAGCTTGGAAAACACGTCCCTCGCCGAGGGTCCGGCAGAATGGCGGTTCGCACCAAATGTAATCATGCCAGTACTTGAGACCCCGGAGGGTGAGGCAACCAATCATTGGGGTCTCTCCATGGTCGGGTGAAGCCGTCCGCCACATGAGTGTCTCATCCCGCAGACATTCTGTCACAAATGACGAATACTTGTCCAGAAGCTATAGATAGCGATCCTACGTGAGATCCGACTGCAGTCCGTAGTGGGTAACCAGTGATAAGTCCATGCCAGAAGGTAGCGAGCAATACTACTTCCCCTGGGGAAGCTGCGAATGGTGAACAAACCTGCAGGTAGTTCCATGCAGTTGGCATGAAGAGGTCCCTCCTCCGGACTCCAGGGTCCAGGCCGAAGTTGGTTGGGGTCCGAAACTCCTAGGTAGGCCAGGTCCCCCTATGTCGGAGTCATCAATTAAGTTTTAGATGAGCTTCATCCGAAGGTCACATGATTCGGTAGTACCAGGCCGAAGACCCGAGAAAGTGTCATTTTGGAGTGGCTGATAGTACCGGATCCTGGAGGTATGGCCTTCATGGCAAATAACAACCGGTCAATTGGCCTGGTTGGGCGGAGCATATGCCTGGTATTATCCTTGAAGACGGACATCTTGGTTCTCGGGAGGCAGAGCACCGCCTGGACCATGAAAGACCAGAAACTGGGTTGACTGGGAGTGAGACAGATTCAATATGTCCATGTTGATGGCGAAATCCATGCGGGTTTCTCTCATGTCCAGTTGAGGGAGAGAACCAATCGTCCACGCCGAGCAGCTCTGAGGGGATGAGTGCCCTCCGTCTCGAAGTGTCAACGGCGACATATGCACTGGGAGCATGTAGCGTGGGGATGGGGCGGGAGTCCACTCCACCCTTCGCCCAGCAGGGCAACTTCGGAATGGACGCCTCTTTTGGTCATGCGTATCGCTCATGGAATGGTCCAAGGTTCCGCAACCTTAATCCTGAGTCCGGGCACGGTCCGAGAGACCTAGGGGGAACCCTATGAATAGAGACGTGTCAGCTCAATTTGTATGTCAGGGTAACTCCGGAGAGCAGACCAAGCACTTGGATGCCAAATCCGTCAGTTTGATGTCCAGCTTGGACAGGGGCCGTTTTGCGGTTCTCAGGGGTAGAAACCAACTAGGCGATACCTATAAGTCATATTGGTCCATTCCCAGTGGGAATTTAGTCTTCTCCACTTTCCAAGCTGTAACGCGCCGTTCGTCCCGAGGAAACATCTGTGTCCGTGTGTCATCGACGTCCACTGGTTAGTCCCAAATAGAGTGCAAACCCCGTGTCAGGTGTTTGCGGTGTCCTTTCTGGACTCCGTCATGAAGACTGATCCTCTTGATGAATCCATTCATTAGCCAACAAGTACCAGGGGTGCTTGGTGTAGCATCTGGGATGGCCGGTGGAGTGTCCCCTGTAGGGTACCGATGGTTTCTGGCAGTGAGGTCAGCGGGGCGGCATGAGGACAGGCCAAGTGACCTTCTGGGTACGGGATATTTGTCCTTCAGTCATGATTGCACAACTGCCATAGAGGTAACACTGTCGGAGTGATACCTGGTGCGGCCAGCTGGGGGTCACCCAGCTTGCAAGAGGGGGTCACCCAACAAGCACAAGCATACCATGCAGTATAGGCCAGCAGGGGAGGGGGTCACCTTCAGTCTGAACATAATCAGACACTGTAGGTACAGTAGTGCCGTAGCGGTCAGCCGTATAATAAAGTAACCAGACTTTGCCGTTCCATCAGTGCAGACGGCAGGAGGGGGTCACCCTCATATAACCATAACCAGGTATTGCAGATCCAGCAGTGCTGTAGGTAAGAGGGGGTCACCCTCAGTGTGGTATCATAGAGGTCTGTACACCCAGTAGTGTAGTCAGCGAGAGGGGGTCACCCTCATTATGGTTATAACGGGACCCTGTAGGTCCAGCAGAGTAGTCCACAGGAGGGGGTCACCCTCAGTATCTGCGTATAGCAGGGCACTGTAAGAACAGAAGCTTGATCAGTGGGAGGGGTACCCTCTTTTATGAGAATACCCGGACGCTGCAGGTCCAGCAGTGCAGACTGTAGGAGGGGTTCCCCCTCGGTATGATAATAACAGGACATTGCCGGAGCATTAGTGTAGGAAGCAGGAGGGGGTCACCCTCAGCATTAATCCTACAGGACGCCGTAGAGCCAGCAGGGTACTCATTGGTATCCATGTTGCCAGAGGGAGGGGGTCACCCAGCCCACAATGGTGTCACACGTCCATTATTATTGTCCAGTAGCAGGTAGAGCCCCAGAAATATGGACAGGGGTCACCCCCCCTGTAATAACAGGGCTGTATGTGGGGCCAGTTAGCCCCCCCTGTGGGATAGAAGGGTCCATACAGCGAGAAGCTGACTCAGACCACTCAGGCATTATATTAGGATACACTTTTGAAGTGTATGTGTAGTGGAAAATTTTAAGTCCCTTGCAGGAAGGGCAGCAAATCCTAGGCAGGGGAGCTAGGTGCTGAAAAACAGGCCATTTAATTTTTATGAGAAAATGACTGAACCTTAAGAGAAAGACTTGATTAGCATATAAGACATGTGGCATAGTCTTGTTAAACAATGATTTGTAAACAATGATTTTTTATTTGAGCAGTAACATGCCCCTTTAAATCTGAGATTCACATTTAATTAGTAAAAAAGAGAACCTAATGCTAAGATAGAGAACCTAGTCACATTGCATCAGACATCATAGTAAGCTGCAGTTGTGAGCTGTGAGAGTGCCTGGGACAGATTCTGCTATCCAGGATCTGTTCCATATGCAGCATGTGAGACAGGCACACTAAGTAGGGGGATAGCTGAAAAACGGGGCTATCTCCCCTGATATAGGGAGAGTGGCCACATGGCCAGCAGGGCAGTTCAGTGGGTGAGACCGGGCTGTTCGCAACGCATGGAGCCCATGTGGCTTTGAAAAATGGCCGCCGCGGCTCCAACAAAACAGCTGCCGCGGCTGCAAAAACCGAGCGCGGCCTACCGCGTGGTGATCGCACTGCCACGGTTGAAAAAGCTGCTCAGCAAGCGGCCAGGGGAGCAGGTGGGGAATAAGGGAGAAGGGTATGGGCGACAGAGCCCAGCAGGGGAACCCGGGGAGGGGAAACAGATTACAGGCAGAGCCAAAGCATCATAGCAGGGACACCCATTCCCCATACAGCAGAGTGAGAAAAACTGCATAAAGTAACCCAGAATAACAATAAATCAATGAGCAGTATACAGAATCTATCAGATAAATAGCCTAAATACAGCAACAGATGTTAACAAGTGATACAGCAGCTACATAGCATGAAGTGGTATAGGAAATGACACAGAACAAACTGCCTAGCTAAACCCAGCAATAGACTGCCTAGATAAACCCAGCAATAGACTGCCTAGATAAACACAGCAATAGACTGCCTAGATAAACACAGTAATAGACTGCCTAGATAAACCCAGCAATAGACTGTCTAGATAAACACAGTAATAGACTGCCTAGATAAACCCAGCAATAGACTGCCTAGATAAACACAGCAGACAAACTGTTAGAACAAATCCTGCAAGAACCCTGCCTAAATAAAACCAGCAATTAAGCTGCCTAAACAAACCTAGCAAATAGACTGATTAAATAGAATGTTTAACCCCTTCCCGACCGAGGACGGTTCAGGACCGTCATCGGCATTTTTGCCTTGCAGACCGATGACGGTCCTGAACCGTCGTAACGGTCTGAGCTACTTACCTGATCGCCGTCGTTCCCCCGGCGGCGATCAGCGTGGCTCCGGTTGTGGGGAGACTGCCTGCAGCCCGGACAGTCTCCCCACACTGGATTAAGGACCCCTGTGGCCATGTAATCGCTTAACACAGCGGTCACAATGGGTGTCCATAGTGCTGCCTGCAGGGGGTCTGTCTGTGCTGACAGGCAGTCTCCCTGCAAGTGTAAAATCAGGAAAAAAAATAAAGTTAGTGTTAATAAAAAAAATAAAAATAATTATATATGTGTATATATGATATATAGACATATATATATATATATATATATATATATGTCTATATATCATATATAATGTCATACTAAGTGTATTTTTATATTAATATGTACTTATATTAATATAAAAATACACTTATAATTAAATTACACACGTATATATATAATATATATAATAACTATATATATTGTATATATATATTATTATAAAATATAAATAATAAGTAATTTAAATTAAATTAAATTTTTTTTAAATAATAATAAAAAAATTTAAAAAAATTATATAGCTATATGAAATTTTATTCTAACTGTATTTTAAAATTAATATATATATATTTATATCAAAATACACTTATAATGAATTTGTATATATATCTATGTATATATAAATAAATAAAAATAATACGAAATATACATATGTCCATATACAAAATTACATAATTATATAAATATACACGTAGACTTAAACTATATAAATATGCATATATATTTAAATTCTATGTGCATATTTATGTAATATTTTTACATAATTCAGTAATTTTATTGATTGCAATTTGAGGGACCTGCCTGCCAACCCAGGCCAAATTCCAGAGAATTGAATTTGCTAGCACTGTATTTTACCCTGTAACGTTCTACGACACCCTAAAACCTGTACATGGGGGGTACTGTTTTACTCGGGAGACTTCGCTGAACACAAATATTAGTGATTCAAAACAGTAAAACATATCACAGCGATGATATTGTCAGTGAAAGTGACTTTTTTTGCATTTTTCACACACAAACAAAGCACTTTTACTGATGATATAATTGTTGTGATATGTTTTCCAGTTTTTAAACACTAATATTTGTGTTCAGCGATGTTCCCCGAGTAAAACAGCAGTACCCCCCATGTACAGGTTTTATAGCATTTTTGAAAGTTACAAGGTCAAATATATGGGCCAAATATTTTTACATTGAAAAATGGGCCAGGTTGGTTACGCTTGCCTTTGAGAGCATGGTAGCCCAGGAATGAGAATTACCCCCATGATGGCATACCATTTGTAAAGAAGATAAACCTGTTAGCAGTCAGTCTTTTATAACTACTAAAACATTAAACACTGGCCAAAATTAGCGCTCAATTTAGTTTTTTTACTTTTTTCACACACAAACAAATATGAATGCTTACTTTGGCCAGTGTTTCCGACTAAGTGGCTACTAAAAAAGACTGGACATACCCCATATTGAATACCCTGGGTTGTCTACTTTAAAAAAAAATATGTACATGTGGGGTGTTATTCTGAGATTTATGACAGATAATAATGTTACAATGTCACTATTGATAAATTTTAAAAATGTATGTTTTGAAACCGCAATATCCTACTTGTACCTATAGCCCTATAACATGCAAAAAAAAGCAAAAAAGCACGTAAACACTAGGTATTTTAAACTCAGGACAAAATTTTGAATCTATTTAGCAGTTTTTTTCATTCGCTTTTGTAGATGAGTAAAAGATTTTTCAAGTAAAAGTCAAAAAACATGTATTTTTTTCAATTTTTCATCATTTTTTTTATTTTTTTTAAATTAAAATACATGAGATTATATAAATAATGGTATGTAAAGAAAGCCCCTTTTGTCCTGAAAAAAACAATATATAATTTGTATGGGAACAGTAAATGAGAAAGCGGAAAATTACAGCCAAACACAAACACCACAAAAGTGTAAAAATATGCCTGGTCGCAAATGTACAACATCGCAAAAACAGTCCAGTCCTTAAGGGGTTAAATAAACAAGTAGCATGTAGGATAAAAAACAACCAAGAGCAGAGACAACTCTGAGTTGGTGAGTGCTCACCTGGAGGCAGCCGCAAAGAAAGAGGAAGTGGAAGAGCCTGCTTAGGGGTTTTATACTACTGTTGCTTTGTTCTGATTGGTTGTTTTGAAAAGTTCTGTAAACTGTTTCTTTGCTGCTGGAGGTTTCAGTAAAGAAGGTAAAGCAAATATGAAGCCTCCTGTCCTGCCATAAAATTGACATTAAGAAAATATTGCACTTACAAACACATACACGACAGTGCATTATTTCCTAGATGTAAATTTCACACTATAGTCACCAAAACAACTACATCTTAATGTAATTGTTCTAATGAGTATAGTCAGTCCCTGCAGGCATTCTGCAGCAAACACAGGTTTTTTCAGACTGCTAATCTTGAATTCCCCCAACCCCCATTGCCCAATAATCACATGAGACTTATATAATTTGGGTAAGGGCAAATGTGTTAGACGTAACATGCCAGCAAACACAATTAATCTGTCAGCTGTTGGGGTGTTTCTCCAACACACAGCTCTGTCTCCGAAATCCAAAAGTTCAGGGCTGCCTGCCTCCCACCATTATGTCTTGGCAGGCTGAGACTTTCCAAGGCGATTTGACATTATCATCCACTATATTTGCGCTGGCCAGGAAAACCGCCACTGCGATGTCATCATCGCGCTTACACCAGACAGCACCGCTTCCAACCCTGACTGGAGACCCTTATTGAATATGTTCAGCCCAATCAAGTTGAGGTGAACCCTATCCTTCCACATTAAATTCAAGTTGTCCCCTTAAAGTTCCCTGTGCCTAACCACAAACCCATCGAGAGGGTGAGCGAATCTGTCAACCGTCCTGTTAAGCTTTCTTCTACTCCTTTTAAGCCCCCAAGTGTAGGGAACCTCCCATCAACGGGGCCTATGAACAGGGAGTTTTGCCGCCATTGGCAAAATAAAAATTTGCCGCCCTCTCCCCCATGTGACATCACATTGCCCCACCCATATGATCTGGCATATGAACTAACACCGGTGCTGCACACAGTGTGTGTTTACATTAAAAAGACTGCAGGGACAGGCTATAGACAACAGAACCACTTCATTAAGCTGCAGTGGTTCTGGGGACTATAGTGTCCCTTTAATGTGAGGTAAATTAGAGATTAGTGTCAGTGATAATATTCTAGATTGCCTACTTACAACCAGATGAGGATGGTGATGGGCTCTGGCTGCAGTTTGGCTCCACTGGTTTGGTGTAGAACAGGATCTCTGGAGGTTGTTTTTACCTGTGGTCACAAAATTCAATGTTCTTGGAGAATGGGAAGCAGCTCCATTTTTTGGGGCCCGTTACACAGCTCAAGGTCTGGGCCCCAGGGCCTGACGGTGAGTATGCCCATAAGGCCCACCCATAAGTCCACCTATATGTTCACTCACAGGGAGTGGAGTGTGTAGGGGATGTGTGTGCTTATTGAATGTAGTGTATAGGGATACCAGTTTGTGTAGGTGTGTTTGTGTGTAGTGGAAGCAGTGTGTGTTTGTGTATAAGGGATGTATTGTGTGTTTCTGGTTGTGTGTAAGGGATGCATTGTGTGAATCTGTCTTTGTATGCATAAGGGATGCACCCCCCTGTTCTTCTTACTCCCCACCACCATCCCTGTTTTCTTTCTTACTCCCCTCCCTCTTCTTCTTACTCCCCTTCTCCCCTCTCCTTACTCCCCCTCCCTCTTCTTACTCCCCCTCTCCTCTTCTACTCCCCCTCTCCTCTTCTTCTTACAACCCCCCTCCCTCTCTTCTTACTCCCTCCTCTCTTTCTTCTTACTCCCCCTCCTCCCTCTTCTTCTAACTCCTCCCTCTCTTCTTCTTACTCCTCCCTCCCCTCTTCTTCTTACTCCCCCCACCCCCTGTGTTCTCCTCACCTCCCCTTCCCTGTAGCATGGCCTCTCTCCTCTCTGGTCCACGGTATAGGAGTTTCTGTTTCCTGTACCCGGCAGGACTGACAGGAAGTGCACACTGAGTGGGCACTTCCTATCAGTCTGGCCGGGACCGCGGACCGGAGAGGAGCTCGGCCACGCTACAGGGAAGGGGAGGTGAGGAGAGAGGCAGTGCTACAGCCGCTTGAGGCTCTTTACAGAGCGCCCAGGTGGCTGCAGCATTTAAAGTGCCAGCGATGGGCGCGCAGGGCACCCCCTCCTATATGACGCCCTAGGCGGCTGCCTAGTTCGCCTTATAGGAAGTGCTGGCCCTGCCTATGAACAATCTTCGACCATATCAAGGTGATATCCTGAAAGAGAGCGAGACAACGAGCAAGGTCGTGCTTGATCGCATGAACTCAAACTACGGTTCATGTAGGTCCTAGGTCATTATCGCTAATGTAACTGCACCAGACATAAACCTACGCAAAGCCACACACTCGGGAAAAACCTGATTCCACCTAACCCGGCTACCTCAAAAAAGAGACCCAAATTTTGTCCATAAGGGTGCTCTTCTGCTCGCCTGATCTGTTTTGGTATGCTGTACCTGGACATCAAACGCCTCCTCGGACCACCTCAGGTCAACCAATGACAATGACGGCTCCGACCACCTGTTACTGGAAACCAATTTGCTCTGAAGCACCCCGAAAAAGCCTTACCCCACCACACGAGCCATCGACCATTCCAAAAAGGAGGAAAACGAGGCAGTGCCAGCACCAGCAGATTGGAACAAAGTTAAGATTTCACTATATTTAGAAGGTCAAGAGGGCCAGGGGTAGGCAACTTTCGGCACCCCAGATGTTTTGGACTACATCTCCCATAATGCTCTTACAGCCATAATGCTAGCAAAGCATCATGGGAGGTGTAGTTCACAACATCTGACCCTAAAGTGTTCTTTTAACCTTTTCAAGTTACTTCGTTACATAGTAGCCTAGATTGAGAAAAGACTAACGTTCATTAAGTTTAACCCGAGTAGTCTCTTCTGCAAAAGAAGGGGAGGGCTTGCAAAGGCTGTATTGGTAAAAGCTACAGCTTTTGTAAGCTCTTTTTAGATATACCCCCCAATTGACAACATACTGTAAAAAATAGATGCATGTTTTCATTTGAGCTATAGCTACTAAATAGTGACTCTTCCTTACATTTATTTTATTTTTCTGTATTGTATCATATCTGGGTGATATAAAATATTTCATATCATTTTCACAATTTTACCGTCCCACACTATAAACTACTTTTGTATATATATATATATTTAGCCATATATAGCGTTGAACATTATATGAAATATATATATGATACAGATATGATACAATAAAGAAAAATATATTTATATTTGTATTACAAGGTTTCAGAGTTTTACCTTGATTGTTAATGCAGGTTTATCTAATAAATGTTTCACCCACCTTTATGTTTTTGATTCTTTTAAAAATCTTGAGTATTTTTAAATTCAAACAGTTCAGGTTTGTATTTTTGGTTCCTATCTTGAAGAAATAGTGTGAATGCAAACCATTTTGGGGTTGTTAAAGTTTTTAAAATAACTCTTTGTGACTAACCAGAATTAACTCAATGTTCAGACACTTGTGTGGAGCAGCAGTGCTTCTTTGTATGGGAGTTGATTGTCAATGAAAATCACCAAAAGTATTGCAGGCACATCACACACACACTACGAACATTTAAAGTACAACTGTAACAACAGAACATAGTTATTGTGCAATATTACTTACTGCATATTTAACAGACAATAAAAAGTAATAGACAGTATACAGTAAATTATCACATGCATCGACAGGTTACATAACAAGGCAATCCAAACGTAAAGAGATAGGGGTGCTGTTAGCTAAGTTATTTGTTCTTTCCAATTTATCCATTATCCATTATTGGATTGTTTTGGCTGAAAACCTGGATGTAAGGGATGTTTGGAATTTTCTGAATTGCTTTCCTTGCCCAGCACTAAAAAATGTAGAAGCCAAGTATGTTCCACAGAAGCCACAAAACATCCAATAAAGTTCATGAAGCTGTTTACTCAACACTAAACAGTAAACGAGATTTATGAACTGTATATGTGTGGTCCTTATGTCAGGGACATTCCAGGAAAGCTTATTAAAAGGGAGTACACTAGATATTTCTTAAATATCAGATTGGGTGGTGATATATCTCTATCAACATATATATAAATTGCAATGAAATTAAACAGAGTATTGTGGGATCAAAAGTTCTGAAATTTGTGGTCCTTTAGTTTTAACCCTGCAATGTAAAACATTGCATTTTTTTTTTTTTTTAAATGCCATGTTAAATCCTCCACTAGTAGCTGTCCAACTTATAGAGCTCACAATACATACTTATTCAGGGATAGACACAGGCAGCAATGGTTTTACACTCCCATCGCCCCTGCATGTGCTGTCAGTGTGTGTCAATATAGCAATGTCAATGTTTATGGGTCAGTGAAATTGTTGAAGTTTGTGTTTGTGTGAGTGTGTATAGGACACAGTCTGTTTGTCAATGTATGTGTGTGAATGGGTCAGTCTGTGTGTGAGTGTGTGGGTCAGTGTATTTGTGTCATTGTATGTGTGCGCATGGGTCAGTGTTTGTGTATCAGTGTGTGTATGTGTGTGTGCATGGGACAGTGTGTGTGTGTATGGATCAGTGTCCTGGTATCTGTGTATGTGTGTGCATGGGTCAATGTCTCTGTAACAGTGTGCACGTGTCTATGGTCATACCAGTCAGTGTGTGTCAGGGAATGTGTGTATGGATCGGTGTTTGTGCGTCATTGTGAGAGCTGGTCAGAATTATTGTGTGGGTGGACTTAGGGTTCCATGGAAACAGGTATGTAGTGGCTATTGGACAAACTGTCAAAGGAGATCAAAGGCTTTCCCTGGTCAGTCACTGTAGGGCTGATGCTACTCAAGAGAGTGGGCTTCACAGCCAGTTGGGAAATCAGAGATATCCCTCACCGGCCAGCCCACACGTATGTCGTCAGGAGAGATTAGGGAGGGATTCCCTGCTCTTACTTCCATATAAGAGCATTCCTGCAGGTTACCACAGCAATGCTTTGATGTTTTCCCCAACACCAGCTGGGGTGCAAACTTGGTGCCTTTCACACTGGACTCCCATGGTACATAATACCCCCAAGGTAAGCCACAGAAAGGTGGGGATACATGTTAGGTTTTTAAAATTAAAATATATATTATTTTTATACTTGCCCCTTGTTGCCCACACACTACCGCTTGTATCTCCCATATATGACAGCCCTTATCCTCAATGTACTCTATGGCATGGGTGTCCAAGCCGGGCAGAGAGGGAGGCAGGGAGCTCATTCAATGGTGTAGGGGGCAGCAGGAGGAGGATTACGGAGGTGCGCAATAATGCGCTGTCCACATGCTCTGTCCTCACGGTGTTCTGAGCAGAAGCGCTCTGACACTCTGTGCGTGCGGCGCCACGGCGGGAGAGTCTGGAGTCTGGAGCAGCAGGGAGCAGCAGCAAGCAGGCGGGGGAGCAGGGTAAGTGCTTGCTAATATTGTTGTGTTTTGTTTTTTTGTTTAAAAGTGTTTATTTTTTTTGCAAGGGTCTTGAGAGAGAGCAGGCTTTATTGTGAATGGGTTTGTAGGAGGAAAGGGTTTTTTTTGTAGAGGGGGGACAGGGGTCTTTGTAGAGGGGGCAGTTTTTTTTTTAAATGCGGATGCAGAGGGTTTGTAGGTGGTGGACAAAGGACTTGTTGAGGGGGTGAGCAGGGGTTATTGTGGAGGGGTGGGCAGGGTTTATTGTAGAGGGGGCATGAATTATTTGTAGAGGGGGACTTGGCAGGGGATTTTGTAGAGGGGGGACTGGGCAGGGGATTTTATAGAGGGGGCAGGATTTTTGTAGAAGGGGAACTGGGCAGGGGTTTTGTAGAAGGTGGGGGGTTGTAGAAGTGGGACTGAGAGTGGATTTTGTAGAGGGGGACTGGGCAGTGGTTTTTGCAGAGGGGGGACTTTGCAGGGATTTTGTAGAGGGGGGACTGGGGAGGGGATTTTGTAGAGGTGGACTGGGCAGGAGATTTTCTAGAGGGGTCAGGGTATTTGTGGAGTGGGGCAGGGGATTTGTAGAAGGGGGACTGGGCAGGGATTTGTAGAAGTGGGATTGGGCAGGGGTTTTGTAGAAGGGGGACTGAGCACAGGTTTTTGGAAAGGGGGCAGGTGTATTGTAGAAGGGAGGGTTTCGAAGGTTTTTTTTATTGCCTACTACTGTTGTAGTAGGCATTAAAAAAATAAGAATTAGAAAACATTAAAACATTTTTTACAAAAGATAGTGGATTTTTTTTACATTTAAATTGGGGGCATGAATTATTTGTAGAGGGGGACTTGGCAGGGGATTTTGTAGAGGG
Organism: Pelobates cultripes; assembly: GCA_933207985.1. Lineage (NCBI taxonomy): Eukaryota > Metazoa > Chordata > Amphibia > Anura > Pelobatidae > Pelobates > Pelobates cultripes. Next base: position 164,331,721 of record OW240915.1, on the reverse strand, counting down.
GGGACTGGGCAGGGGATTTTATAGAGGGGGCAGGGTTTTTGTAGAAGGGGAACTGGGCAGGGGTTTTGTAGAAGGTGGGGGGTTGTAGAAGTGGGACTGGGAGTGGATTTTGTAGAGGGGGACTGGGCAGTGGTTTTTGCAGAGGGGGGACTTTGCAGGGATTTTGTAGAGGGGAGACTGGGGAGGGGATTTTGTAGAGGGGGACTGGGCAGAAGATTTTCTAGAGGGGTCAGGGTTTTTGTGGAGTGGGGCAGGGGATTTGTAGAAGGGGGACTGGGCAGGGATTTGTAGAAGGTGTGGGGTTGTAGAAGTGGGATTGGGCAGGGGTTTTGTAGAAGGGGGACTGAGCACAGGTTTTTGGAAAGGGGGCAAGAGTTTTGTAGAAGGGGGGTTTCGAAGCTTTTTTTATTGCCTACTACTGTTGTAGTAGGCATTAAAAAAATAAGAATTAGAAAACATTAAAACATTTTTTACAAAAAATAGTGGATGATTTTTTACATTTAAATTGGGGAAGCTCTAGGTACACCTCTGAGCCCATTACATTCTGTGCTCCTCCAGCACAACTTCTTCACCTGTTTTCCTATGGGGAGGTCTAATGGGCGCGTACGGCCATTGCCGCGCATGCGCATTAGGTCTGCCCCGCCAACTGATGACGGCAGGGGAGGAGCATTGGCGGAGCCTGAACCAGCACCAAGGGATAAGGTAAGTCACTGAAGGGGTTTTAACCCATTCAGCAACATGGGATGGAGGGTGAGAGGGGTAGGGACACTGCAGGAACTTGCAGTGCCAGGAAAACAATATTTTTTGGCACTGGAGAGTCCCTTTAAATATGCCAATCCCACACAAGGATAACAAATAAGGGAGTTACTTCTAAACAATTGAAATATCAAAATTAAGAAAAGGGTTTTTAAAGATATATTACTTGTATACATTATCTATAATCTATATGATATATTTGATGTGTGGCCCAAGACAATTCCTCTGCGCTCAATGTGGCCCAGGGAAGTCAAAAGGTTGGACATCCATGCTCTATGGCCTCAATTCTCCCCACAAACTTCTGCCCCTAACAATCACAAACAATACACCTCCTATTCCCACACAAAACAGTCCTTATCGTGTCCACATACTACAACCCCTATTCCATACACACATACACCACATCCTCTAAACCCTACACATACACTATAACTTCTAACGCCCACACATACACTACAGTTTCTAATTCACATTCGTGCACAACAGGCCCTAAACCCCCATACACTACAGTCACACAGCAGACACTTGCAAATTGCATATCCTATATCCCCTCACACAGAAACACACTACACCAACAACCTTGTTTACACAAGCACACTACAATGCAAACAGCCCCATTCAAATACACACAACCCTACAATAAGTCTAACTTTTCATGCAACCCCTCAAGCAGCCTCTTCCCACACACATATTAAACAAAGCGCAAAATACACACACACAATCCCACCTGCAGCCACAACCACCACCACAAATAATCTACCCCACACACAACAACACAAGCAGCCTCTGCTCTACATTCAACCCTATGCACATAACTCCAAAAGAAGAATCCTCAAACACACAACCCCTCAAGTTGCCTCCTCACAAATACATATAACACCAGAGGTAATCTACTACACACATTCAACTACACAAGCAGGCTCTCCACACACAACATCACAAGTAATCTACCACAAAGAGCACCACAGGTGGCCAAACCCATACCTGCAACCTCACTAGCAGCTTTCAAACACATCCAAACCAATCGGTTTGGATTGAATATTTGTCCTAATCGAGCCTTGATGGAAAGCTAAAGTTTTCGTAGCGGAGTGTATTTGGGGGTACAAATAAAAGACTTATTGTGGGAGACTTCCATGGTAGGGAGCACAATGTAGTAGTTATCCCACATTTTGATGGTAAACTGTCATAGTACAGTTTAGCAACTTGTTTCAGTCCCCTGGGTGCTCAAGTTGCATCTGTGATTCCTTGAAAGGAAACGCTCAAAGGCAGTGAATAAAAAAGCAGGGTTGGAGAATTGTCCTAGATTAAGGAACAACTTTTCACATTGGCTGCAAACTTATGAGCCTATTTACTAAACTGTGAGTTATGATGAGTTGAGAAGCTGACTTTAAGCTTTAATCCAAAATAGTAGAGCTGGAAAAATTTCCCAAATAAAATATTGTGGCTGTAAGTTTACAAGTTATGTTTATCTCATCAAAACTCCCCCTGGCTCTAATTCCACCTATCTTGTTAACTTGACTAGTAGAAAAAAGGTACAGTTGTGATAAAATTGATGCAAAGATGATACCTTTATTAGCTAACTGAGATAGTTTTCTAGGTATGATTTAACAAAGAAATGGTATAACTTGACAACTTGAATAACTTAAATAGAAAACCTCCAAATACATTAAAATAGCAGTCAAATGAGCATGGCTTTGTTTGCCACTGTCCATACCTCCCATTTCCAATTTCACACCTCCCATGGGGCCAATTTCTTACCTTCAGGCCCCAGTTTCCTCCTTATTCCCAAGGAATGTGTCTTTCCTTCAGCCTCAAGGGCTCCCTCTCACGCCCTAGAGTACTCAAATGCCTATGGAATATGTTTTCTTCTTCCGGAATGTCTCTTACCATAGGTCACCAACTGACACCTGACTTTCATTGTCTCCCACCTCTTCTCAAAACCCATGTTAGCACATGCACAGTCTTTGAGAAGCATAAGTCTATACAATTTTTTATTTTTGAATCTAGAAACACCCACGTTTTAGCGACATTTTAAGAAAATCAACGAGAAGCCTGCATTTGTAGTGTCTTATAATGAAACCATAATGCAGTGCCTTAACCCAGTGAATATTCACAAGGTATCGAATGTAAGCTTCTGGGATCATTGAAATAATTCAGTATAACATTATAAAGCATTAAACAAAAATTTAGAATATTAGAACATTTATTTAGTTTGCAGCATACAAACCTTTTATAATTAGCAACAAACTTAATCTTTTCTTTAAAGTGTACAAGTAAAATGTTTTGAAAATAAAAAAAGAGTAATTGATTTAATAAAATATTTTCCTAAAAGTGGGTTGAAAAAAGGCAAAGATTGTCAAAATTGCAGGTTTGGAAAAAAGAGATCCAGGGAGCCAATGTCGTCTGCCTGACTCTAAGTAACCTTATTTTATAAACCAATGTCATTTGGCTTCAATGTATGGTTTCAATATACAGTTAAACACATTAGCCATGTTTATGTCCCATATTGTGATGTTTCATGTACAAAGACAACAATTTGTGTAATTGTAAACTGTAAATCCATACAATTTCTGTTTATTTAATTAGGCTCATCTAATTAGAGTTCTTATTTAAATTAAATCTTCCCTTAATCAATCGTTGTCTCTATCCCACAGTAATACAGTAATGCCTGTGACATAAGAGACTGATGGTAAAGCTCATATGCACCTCCTCAATCTTGATTATAAGATCAGATGTATGAGTTTAATCCATTGATGAGGTTAGTATAACCTGCTCTAAACTGGATTAAATCATTCCTTCATAAAAACATGAAAACTGAGTGTTGACTGAAACAGAACCAGTTTGTAATGTACCTCTCTTTCTCAAATGCACGCATGCACATACACACTCGCACGCACCCACAAACACACACACATACACACAAAGAGTAAATTTTTAGGGATTGCATTGGGCCTAGCAGACCTGAATAGCCATTGTTCTTGGATAAAGAGACAGGTCACCGTTGCTGTTCAATAACTAAAATTAGCCCATGTTCCTAGAAACCTGAGGTTCTACAGTCAGGGCCGCCACCAGAAATTTTGGGGCCCCTAACTGAGCTCAGGGTCTGGTCCCCTGGGGCCCGCCCCCAAGACCGCCCACAGGGACCGCCTCCAAATCCGGCCCACAGGAATACACACACAGACACAAACACATTCACTGATACAAAAGGACACAGATACACACACACACATACTAATACGCATATAGGCATACATACTGACACACACATACTGAGACATACACACATATAGAGACACACAGGCGTACATAGTGACAAACAGACACACACTAACATACATACAGACACACATGCATAAGTACATACAGACACAGACACATTCATAATGACATACAGACATACAGACATACATTCATACTGGCATACATTCATACAGACAGACATACATGCATACAGACACTGACATCCATACATACACACATTCATAATGACATGCAGACATACATACACTGACATTCATACACACATAATGATATACATACAGACAGACAGACATACATAGACACAGACATACATACATACAGACAGACATGCATACATACATACATACATACAGACATACATAGACATACATACAGACATACATACAGACAGACATAGACATACATACAGACACATACACACAGCTCATTTTCCAGCCACCCTCCTGTTTCTTACCTTTTCGTTGCAGGAGGGTGGCTGGGACTGATGGGAGTAGTCGGCTGACTCTCCCTCTTCATTGCAGGCCGCGCGCTCCTCCCGCGCGGAGTGAACTGGGAGGAAGTGACCACTTCCTCCCAGCAGCACTTGCTGCGGCTGCTTTTTTTTTTTTTTATACCACGACCACAGCGCTGACCGGGCCCCTGAAGATATAGGGCCCATGCACTTAGGGCCACCCGATGGGCCCCATCAGCGTGCGGCCCCGGTGCAACTGCACTGGCGGCAGTTCCGCCGCTACACATTGGGCCTGGTTGTGCCTCTCTTCCACTACCCCCTCCCCTGGTGGTCTCTCCCACTCCCCCCTCACCTGGTGGTCTCTCTCCCACTCCCCCCCTCCTCTAATGGTCTCTTCCACTCCCCCCTCCCCTGGTGGTCTCTCCCTTCCCTTGTGTGCCTCCTACCTCAGTGTAGCGTGGCCGAGTGGCGCAGACCGCGGTACAGGAGTTCTGTTTCCTGTACCCGGCCGGACTGACAGGAAGTGCTCACTGAGAGAGCACTTCCTTTGAGTCCGCCAGGAACAGGAAACAGAACTCCTGTACCGTGGTCTGCGCTTCCTGCCCATGCTACACTGAGTGACAGGTAGGAGGGAGCGCTGTGCGACTGCCAAAGTCTCCTATAGGACGCGCCGGCCCTGAGCTCACCCAGAGTGACCATTGGGTTCTTGGTCACCTCTCTTACCAAGGTCCTTCTCCCATGATTGCTCACTTTGAACTGGCAGCAACATCTAGGAAAAGTATTGGTCTTTCCAAACTTCCTCATTCATGAAGGCCACTGTGCTCTTGGAAACATTCAATGCAGTCAACATGTTTTTGTAGCCTTCCCCAGATCTGTGCCTCGACCAAGTCCTGTCTCTGAGCTCTGTTGACATTTCTTGTGATCTAATTCTTCGGTTTTTACTTCGATATGCATTCACGGCTGTGAAACCTTAATTAGACACGGTGGGTGCCTTTCCAAATAATGTTCAATCAATGGGAGGTGGACTCTAGTCAAAGTTTAGAAACATCTAAAAAAAAAAAGAAAATGGTTGGTGTCATAGCAAACGGTCTGAATACTTATGTCAACTGACAGTTAGTCTCTATAGTCCTCCCAAGTTCTTTGCAGGGTGTGAAACAGAGATGATGATAGAGACTGTCAGTTTTCCATTCCATTATTTTATTAAAACATAGTTTTGAGGTAACAGTTGTCATTTAACTCAATGGGATTCCCAGGTCAGTATGCCAAGTATATAATTTCAATGCTGTATAGACATCACTATTACTATAATAAACCTGCAGCAAATGTTAATTTGAAATGAAACCTTTCTTAAGCTTCCAAACTATTGCACACATATCCTTCTATAATATAGCAGATTTAGGGCTATTTTGAATATCAATGACAGATATTCATTTTCCAATTATTTGCAGTACAGTCTTTCCATTTGCTATTGTGCTTGGAAATATATATGACTGATATTTAGTTTCTGCTGTATTTTTAAAACCACTGTCAGCCAGAAGCACATAACTCTATCATCAAACTTGTGTGCCTTCACCTAACATAAAGAGAACAAACTACCCATAATTCTCAGAATGCCTGGTCTGTGAAAATGGCTGACTGAGCAGCATGGGAGCTGGACTTTAATAATGACTGAAGTCTACTGATGCGTAAGTTCAAATGTTTTGTGGCTTTCCTACCCCTATAATGAAATACTATAAGAAATTCAAAGATGCCAGACAATGGATTAACTTGGAAAAGATGCTTAATTTTAAATAAAGTAGCAACAGAACACATAGTCTCTTCCAGAGTACAAATTCCCTCAGAGTATTTCAGACTCAAATAATCTGCCAAGCACATCCAATATAAAAGAATACTTTTCAGCTCAGCTTAGCACACAAGTCAGTTCAGCCATTCTTTATGCATGTGTCCATATTAAGCCTGAGTTATTGTCACATTCTGTAAATACACAGCATTTGCATAAGTGACATTCAGCTGAGGATAGAAAAGCCAGACAATTAGTATCCCCTGCTGAGCAGAATGACAACAAGACTGTTCTGCTCTCCCATACAGATAATGAACCCTGACTGGAAAAGGAGAATACAATGAAGAAAATAAGCTTGAAAATGCTACAGACGCAAGAAAAGAGCACAAACCAGGCAATTATTTTAAGCAGATCCACATAAATGATGTCATTGCAAAGAGTTTATTTTTTTATTTATTTATTTTTTAAAGATGTACTATCACATATGGACATAGGCCATGTTTATATTTTCATACGACTAACAAAAATAGCAATTAATTGTTCTTATTTATTTTTTTACAAAACTCTATTTCTGTTTTCAATTTGAATGTAATTAAATGTATTTCTGTACTAAAATAGAAAGGAATTTAAGTCAAATATATGCTAATTCAATAACTTTCCCACAATTCCATTTGTGGGTTCCATCTGGTTTCAGCAATGATGCGATGTATAGTGCATGTCATTGTGATTCTCCACAAAGTGCCTACTGATACTGATATTGAACTTCTGTTGTGTACTTTGAACCAGGTACAGACTGGCCATCAGACAAACTGGCAAATGCCTGTTGGGTCAAATACTTAGCTCCAGTCACTGAAAGTGTTGTTGCAGGTTACCATGTTGGAGCTCAGAGAATAAACATATATTCTGCACTAGCCACAAAGTTCGCTCAGACCACTGGACCACCAAATGTCCCCCCCCACCCATGGCAAAAGGTAACAAAGTGAGGGGGGCACACGCTTATATTTTAATAATTAGTTCATTTTATTAAAATTGTTTTTATATATATATATATATATATATATATATTTTTTTTTTTAAATATCTTGCTCACCCTTGGCTTCCTGAAACCCCTATTCCCTTTACACTCTACTGGCGCTACACACTTCCACAGAACTCCGGTAGATACACATACAGCCTCTATACAAATACATACACACTACATCTAAACACATACATACATACATCCCCTATACCAACAATACCAGTGCTGGACTGGCTAATGGATGTCACGGTGGGATATCTTAGCTTGGGCTGGTCAGACTGCTGGCCGTGCTTTATGATTACGTGTCCTTATTCAGTTCACGTTAGACTGCTGGAAAAAGGTGGGGATTAAAGTTTGTTTCCTTGTTCCATCCCTTCCACCAGTCCCTTGCTTGAACTGATGTTGCTGTCTAAAATCATTGCCTTCCATCCCCTGAACTACTGCTGATGTCTGATTGACCCTCTGCAGCATGAGGGTCAAATATTTGAAGGCTAGCCAGCCACCACATTAAAAAGTTAAACAAATTAAAAGCCTGTGGGGGTCAATAAGACCACCATATTGCTGTAAGGAAGATTTTAAACCTTGTTATTTCCCACCATTTTGCCATGCGGCAGGTAGAGGGACATCTACCAATTTGGTAAAACTAGGGACTGGACAGTCATTGCTGCCCAGACACTAAAATAGACCCCATCTCATGGGGATAGAACCTGTGAAGTATTGCAGGGATCATAGTGTACCCCCGAGTGGCAAGCATTTTCCAATCCTGTAGTCACACCCTATTAAAAATAAATAACCCTACCTACCCACGTTGACCGTTCAGTATTGAGGGGAGACAATAAATATAATACCTGTTAAAAATATATAAATTCTTACCAGTATCATTGGGCATAAGGATGTTTTCTCCATTTATTTTATTAAATAGCCCCCACACGTTGCCAAGGAAGGGGGCAGTGGGTGAACAGTGATCTGTCCACCCCCATTACTTGTTTTAATGTCCCTCATCCAATGTCCATTATTTCACAGCCCTATCCCAATGAATGGGGCTTTTCTAGCAACTGGGCGGCAATGGTTTTAACAAGTTAGTAGTTGGCAGATAGGCGAATAGGGAGGTGTAAACCTCCTTACAGTAATAGGGGTCTGATTGGTCCCATAGGCTTCTATTTATAGCAAGCCCTGGACAGTCGCCACATAATTAAATCTCGCGCCATCGAGGGTTATTTAAGTATTTGTCCTCAGACTGCTAGAGCTGCCGGCAAGCCACTAGTTCAGATGTTTTTTTTTTTAAATCCAGGCAGTGGATTTGGTCCGATTTCAGCTGTCTGGCTGTGGAAGTTGATTCAATGGCATTATTCTGCAAGGGTTTGCATAGTCAATAAACAAGTTACCTGAAAAAAAAAAATAAAGTTCATGCAAAAAATAAGAATAGCAAGTGGAAATGATAATACAGCTTGTTGATGTATATTTATGTTTCAGTGGTGAAAGTTTTTTGTGGTACCTTTCTAGTTTACCTAGCAAAGCCTGTTCTATACTGTGCATCATATGCATGGTTAGTATCTGCATGATACTGTAGGTAAACTAAGGTTCTGGGAAATCACGTGGCATACCATGCAGAAATGTTTTTATAGTGATTTAATTGTTCCTAATGCCGGACCTCAGTTAACCTTACATGAGTGTCTTAAATTGGGAAAGGAAATCATGACATATGGTAAGTAAAATGGAAATTGTTTTAGATTGGGAACTTGGCATGACAAGTTTACAAAGTAAAAAGTAATGGAAAAAAGATAAGATATAGACATTATGATTTTTTTTTGGTGGAATAAATCTATTTTAGAGGACTAAATTGAAGGGTTTGAATAGATTTAGACAAAAAACTCAAAAGTGAAAATAATTCTACTAGGAGTCTACATAGGTTCACCTCTGCATGCCCTTCCAGCACTGGGAGTGTTGGTATATGGGATGTAGTGTGTATTTGTGGACATGGAAATGTATATCTCAACCATTTTAAATAAATATATAATAGTTAATACCATTATTAACCATTATTAAAACTATGACTTGAGTCCTCACTTTCTGCTAAAAAAAAATAAGCATCAATTAAAGAAAAACTATAGTGTTAGGAGAGCTGTATTCCATATATACTACTATAGTGCCCTCTACTCCACCCCTTTGGTGACCTCTCTGTGGCACATAAAGGGAAAAAAAAAAACGTTTATTCACTTACCCGATTCCAGCGCTGATGTACCTTGGTGATGGGTACGCGCTCCACCTCTCACGTCAGCCACAGGATGGACCTAATGCAGCGCCCGCATATTAGCCCTTCTTCATAGGAAAGCCTTGCCTCCATGCTTTCCTATGAGGCTTTCTCTGACGGTGGATGTCCTCATGCAGTCTTAGTACTGCAATGTAAACACTTCAGTTTAAAATTGCAGGAATAACGGGGACAAGGACACTGCCACCAGACCAATTCAACGAGACTAAGTTATCTGGGTGCCTACAGTGTCTCTTTAACTATAAAACCCTTTAACACAGTATTGTTGAGTTCTGTATAGAGAAAAGAATGGAAACCCAAATGCAAAGAAAAAATAAATTAACATAGCCTGTCTTTGAGAAACATTGGCTCCAACAGAACACATGACCATTTTATACCCTCCTGTCATTAGAGATTTCATTGTGTTTTGCTGGTTGTTTCATATAGTCACATGGCCAATTACTTGAAAGATTTTGTTTCTGACTGGACACATGCATGTCTGGAAACAGGAAGAGTGTTGTATCCTTCTCGATTTAAAAGGGGGAGCTTTCATTATCCCCATTTATTTAGATTTTTGTATTGAAATATTGCAAACAAATGTAGACTATTTTCAGCGAGAATACATTTTTGAAAAGCTATGCTTATTTGACAGTGAATGGATTAATTTGCAATGACCACATTTTTTGCGCAAATTGGACAACAAGAAACTCAATCTATTTTGTTGGAATCATATCCTTGTGGTATTGTATATCCTAATAAACCCACAAGGACAAAAGTACAGTGAGGAATTTTCGAACATCTTGCCATCTCCACAGTTACCGCAGAGCCAGACTATACAAACATGTTATGGAGGAAAGGATACCTTCAGTCTGCGTTTTCATGCAATGGATAGAGTCACTCTGAGATTAATGTACCTATATGTGCTATTTGCTCTGCACTATAGACATTTATGTAAACAGATGTATGTGAACCACTTCTAACTATAATTATATGCAGACTTTGAAAGAAAGGAAAGAAGAATCCATAGTCTAAATTTTTAGGCCGATTTGGCAAAGAACATGTTCCTGTCAAAAGAAAAAAAAAATAGAAATACATTGCCATTGCTAGAAGCAATTTGGTATTTGATGATATTATGTTTCGAAGCCAAACCTACTAATACTTTCCTTCTTTAAAAGAAAAACAAAAATAAACCAGAGACATATGGATGCAGGTCATCTTAGAATGTGTCCGAGAATACTTTAATTATACCTATATTTATACAGTGCCTTGAATAAGTACACTCTTATAGGATGTTTTCATAGTTCGTAGTATTATAGCCTGGAATAAATTCATATTTTTTTACCATTTGTTTTACACAAGATACATAAGAATCTATTGCAATATATTTTTATTGTGATGAAAGAATGTTATTAAACAATAAAAAACACATATTGATTGCATAAGCGTTCCCCCTCCCATAAATTAATCTACAGGTAGAACCATCTTTGGCAGCAGTTACAAATGTGAGTTTTTTAGGGTTAGCCTCTACTATATATTTAGTGAAAAATTGCTCTGTGTATAAAAATTGGCACTTAAGATAAAACTATTCAAAATGCCAAACTATTAGCTGCTACAACAGATCTCTCTAATCCACCAAGTATTCAGATAAAGAAAAAAAAAGGGAATTAAAAGGAAGTTAAAATGAAACATCCACCATTAATCCCTTGTTTTCCTGACACTATACAACTCTTAGGTCCCTCCCACCTGCAGGGTCCCCCTCCCTTGGCGCTGGTGACCTCTCCTCCCACTCTGACGTTGGCTACCGAGTGGAGCGGAATGCGCATGCGTGGCAAGAGCCGTGCGCTCATTCAAACAGTCCATAGGAAAGCATTTCTCAATGCTTTCCTAAGGACTTTCTGCACACTGAATGCGATTTTCACATCCAGCGTTGCAGAAGCGCCTCTAGCGGCTGTCAGGAAGACAGCCACTAGAGGCTGGATTAACCCTGCAATGTAAACATAGCAGTTTCTCTGAAACTGCTATGTTTACATCTGAAGGGTTAAAAAATGGGGGACCTGGCACCCAGATGACTTCATTGAGCTGAAGTGGTCTGGGTGACTATAGTGTCCCTTTTAAGTGGAGTGCTGTATACAAATACTTACCCCTTAATATAGGGGACATATATAAAAATGGAGAGAGAAAATTCTAATGGTGAAGTATGTTAAGTACTGTATAGCTAATACAAAAATATATAAAGAACAAACTCACAAATAAAGAGCCAAGTATAGGACTGGCTCAAATCAAAACCACTTTGGTGTATTAAGGTGACACCCTCCCTCTTCTTCTTTCTTTCCTTGTATGCTCAAAGGAAAACACAGATAAATTGCTTCTAGTGTAGTAAGCCAGATATTATGTATGGGTGAATAAACCAGATAGTAATTTGCTCACCTTTTCCAATGCCAATATAGATAACCTGGCTCTGGGTAGAAAAAACATATTACCCACTAAAGGGGGTAAACCTTCTTGTTGGAGGTAGATGGGGTCTGCAGCCAATGGGACTTTAAAAATCCAGTGGATAAATTTATTAAAACGTAAAAATACACATAAATATACAAAACAATAAAAAGTGTCCTCATACAGGGCTTGCTTGCTTCGAGGCGCGTTTCGCCCTTTCCTCGGGCTTTCTCAATCGAAGTTGTCAAATTTCCTCTCATTTCCTTTTAAATCCATGTCCCACTCCATTATTAGTCCTGCTGTTCGTTTTTTGTCCAATCAGGCTCTCAAGAAATGTGGGCGTCTTGTCAGCAGCTGGTTCCACTCAACAATCCGATTCCCGTAAGTTTAAGTTTCAGATCAGCCGCACCCTGTGGATTCTACACTCACAAACTCCAAATACTTGTCCAGCTGTTCATTCACAGTTTCTTACTTTTTGCAGTAAAGGATGTAAGCCTGTCATCAGACTACTGTGCATCATCCTATATGTAATCATCACTGCATATCTCTGTATCTTTTTTTTTTCTGTTCTTTTTCTATCGCTGTATGATTTTATAAATGTCTGGGTTATATCTATAACAAAATACATTATTTGGTAAGAAATTATGCATACAACTTTATATTTTAAGTGAAAACCAGTAATTCTTCTACATTGCTCACTATTAACAGACTGTTGTGGAAACTCAAAATGTTTGCTTCTATGTTTTTATATATAATTGCCAAAAGCCTTTCTTTTCAATAATTCAACAAAAAGCACACTGAGGAAAAAATATAATCTAAAACAAAACAAAAAGAAAAACATATACTTTTTGCTACCACATCATTTCTGAGGAAAATTGCCTAGAATATAAAGCCACACACATCATTTTTAAAGTGAATGCCATTTGAAACCTATAAAAAGTAAAGCTTTGATTACACTATTTTAATGATCCAGTGCTTGAATTTTATAGAGTGCAATTTAACCACTGTCTGACACTCCCAAACTGTAGAAAAATATTCAGAAACTCACAAAGAAAGAAAGACATGAAAAGTGAGCATAATTTTTGTTACAAAATGTTTAATCAGATTATTACACAAAAATTCCCATCTATGCATCAAAACAAAACAAAATAGCACACTGACCACAGTCCACTCTTTCAAATACTTGGGTATGTTGTTAGACCCCAATCTATCTTTTGGCCTCCACATAGAAAAACTTGCATATAAACTGTCGCTGGAATCCAAATGCACCCTTCATCTTTCCAGCCTTGTGTTTAAGAGCTTTTCTGGGAAGCTCCCACCCTACCTGAGCAGAATGCTCTCCCCAGCTGTTACCATCTCCTATAACCTCCAATCCAGTACCAGCACTTTATTTAGTCTACCTCAATACAAAAAGAAAGCGTCTCGATCCTCCTTTTCCTACAGAGCGCCGAAATTATGGAAAGACCTCCCGCACATTTTCAAATTTTCCCCAGGCCTAAAATCCTTTAAGAGATCCCACTCTACATATCTCAAAACAGAATGCACCTGTCATGGTTGATTATATATTTCCGACCTGTTCTATGTTAAATTTTGAATGTATTGAGTATTAATATTGTTTTTGTATTTCATTGTACCCTATTGTATCAATGCAATGTTTTGTGGACCCAGGACATACTTGAAAATGAGAGAAATCTGAATGTATCCTTCCTGGTAACATATTTTATAAATAAATAAATTTGCATCCATTCTCTCCCCAGGCTTAAAACTACCAGTATTCTTCCTGTGGATATCTTTCTGAGTCACACCACTAGTATGCCATATTAAGTAAAATGTCAGATTAGAAGGCGCCAGGTATGTATTATGTAGACATAATAAACTCTGAGTTTCCCCACATTAGTTGATAACTGTATTCACGTTTGGCAATTATCTTAGCTTGGTTTTACTACAAATGAAAATTAACTTCTATTGAACATTATCCCAAATTCTGTTTTAAATCTAAGGCAAACTGCTGAGTTTGACTGGACCTAGTAGGAAATAAAACCTATTTTGGTTATTCATTAGTTAAATTACATTTCTGTAAACTTATCTAATGGTATGTGTAAATACATGTTAAAAATCAATAACTGTCACCTAGACACCCCAGCCTTGTTGCTTCATAAAACTATTGTTAATAGCTCAGATTTAATTAATACAGGACATTTGGTCTTTGCAAATAATACTAATAGTCAAACAGTCAAAGAAATAAAATAAAAAAATGTATTAATCACCAGAGCCACCATCAGGGGTACAGATGATACAGCTTAACTGGCAGGTACTTCCAAATGTGCATATATACAGTTGCAATCAAAAGTATTTGTGGGGGGGGGGCCAAGCCAGCAAGCTGAGAAGTCGCAGAAAAGCTGGGCTCCCGCTGTACTTGCCAATTTCTTGTTAAAAACTCTCTAAATCGAAGCCTAAAGAATCTGGGATGAGCCACCTACAACAGGGGCAACCCGGCAGCAAACCTGAAACCCTTACTGAGTGCTCGACGAATCGGACGCCCGGAATGGAAAGTCGCTGCTAGCGGGGGACGGGAACGGGGAGAGGCGGCCGCTGTCCTCGCCCAGACACTGGAAGCACGGCCCCTCAGATGCCCTCCTTCCCTACCAGGACTGGCGGGGGTTATCCTGGTCCAACGCGGAGAAGCAACCTACCCTCAACTCCACCAACAGAGACACCTGGCGAGCAGTGGAGCGACATGAAGCGAGACAACATGGCCGCCGCCACGTGCACCTGGCCTGCAAGGAATGCGGAGCTTGAAGCAAAACTGGACGAGCTGTTCGCCAAGTTCTGGACGGAGCTGGCGTCCAGGGAGCAACAGGCAGGCACAAACATACCTGCAAAGCAGCTGACACTCACCCGCACAGAGCCGGCGCCACCGCGAGCTCCAGCGACACGCAAGGTGAGCCACAGCCAGCAGACACGTGGAGCCTACGGGCCGAAGCGACAGCAACTGCCAACAGCAGTGGCAAACCACAAAACCCACCCGGCGAACTCTACTCAGCATCCAAAGCACCCACAAACGACGCTGAGGAGACAGCACACCACCAGAGACAGGAATGGGGGGCGGCTGAAGCTATCTGCACAGGCCGCGCCAAAACCCATACGCCAACTAGGAGCAGAGGCAAGGGCCTTTCCGGGCACACTCCTGTGCAAACCCCAGGCCATCTGCCCGACGCACCTCACAGCACGGGGAGACCACGCTGTTACCAGGCCCGTGCACACTTCTTCCCAGGCCGTGCACACTTCTTCACCTGGAGGTAACCCTCCCACGCCACCCATACACCCGAGGGGACAGCCGAGCTCCGGCGGATCCTTGGGCCCACAACCCTGTTGATGGGGTCAATAAACATGTGGCAAGTGCCCCTGCTAAGGCCTCGGGCCGAAGACACACGGCACCTGGACGATGGGCACCCAGGAAGTACGGGGGGAGAGCCGCAATGCGGGGAGCCGGGTGCCTGGTGGGCTCGGACAGACACAACAACAAGGTCACCACAATGGGCCAAGGAACAGTCTACCTCCCAAAACACACTAGTGGCATCGGGTGAAGTGCCCCTGCAGCCCACACCTAAGCTCCTAGCCTAGACACCATGCAGGACTTGGGACGCTCTCACATTACTGTTACTATATGCAGGGCCGCCACCAGAAATTTTGGGGCCTCTAACTCAGCTCAGGGTCTGGGCCCCACCTCCCCCGCCTACAAATACCTCCCACAGGAATACACACACAGAAACAAACACACACACTGATACAAAAGGACACAGATACATACTAACAGACACACATACTGAAACAGACATACACGCATACAGGCATACATACTGACACACACATACTGAGACATACACACATATACAGACACACAGGCATACATAGTGACAGACAGACACATATTAACATACCATACAGACACACATGCATCTGGACATAAAGACAAATAAATACATACACACTGACATACATACATACACACATACATTCATACATACTGACAGACATACAGACCCTGACATCCATACACACATACATTCATAATGGCATACAGACATACACTCATAATGGCATACATACAGACATATATACAGACTGACATACATGCATATATACAGACATACCGACAGTCATACAAGCATAGAGACATCCATACACACATACACACAGACATACGTTCATAATGATATGCAGACATACATTCATACTGACATACAGACATACATATATACATACATTGACATACATACAGACAGACATACATGCATACAGACATACATACATAGACATACATACATAGACATACATGCATACATACAGACACGTACATACAGACTGACATACAGACAAACATACAGACAGGCATACATACATACATACAGACATACATGCATGCATACATACAGACATACATAGACAGACATACATACATAGACATACACACATAGACATACATGCATACATACAGACATACAGACAGACAGACATACATACATACATGCATGCATACATACAGACATACACAGACAGACATACATACATAGACATGCATGCATACATACAGACATACATACAGACAGACATGCATGCATACAGACATACATAAAGACAGACATACAGACAGACATACAGACATACATACAGACAGACATAGACATACATGCATACAGACAGACAGACATACATAGACGTACATGCATGCATACAGACATACAGATAGACATACAGACAGACAGACATGCATACATATATACAGACATACATACATACATATACATACATACAGACAGACATACATACATACATAAACAGACATACATACATACACAGACATACATGCATTTACAGACATACATACATACATACATACATAGACATACAGACATACATACACAGACATACATATATGCATACATACACAGACATACATACATGCATTCAGACAGACATGCATACATAGACATACATAGAGACATACAGACAGGCATACAGACAGCCATACATAGAAATACAGACACACACACACAAAGTTCATTTTCAAGCCACCCTCCTGTCTCTTACCTTGTCTTTGCAGGAGGGTGGCTGGGGCTGATGGGAGTAGTCGGCTGGCTCTCCCTCACTGCCGTGACCACTTCCTCCTAGCAGCACTTGCTGCGGCTGTTTTTTTTTTTTAAAGGGGCCCGGTGCTCCCGCGCGGAGTGAGCTGGGAGGAAGTGACCACTTCCTCCCAGCAGCACTTGCTGCGGCTGTCTTTTTTTTTTTTTTTTTTAAATGGGCCCGGTCGCGCTATTACACGGCCACAGCGCTGACCGGGCCCCTGAAGATACAGGGCCCATCGGGTGGCGCTAAGTGCATGGGCCACCTGATGTGCCCCATCAGTGTGCGGGCCCCGGTGCAAGTGCAGTTCCGCCGCTACACGTGGGGCCCGGTCGGCCAGGCCCCCCAGGGCCGCTAGGCCCTGTGACAACTGTTATGATTGTCACCCCCTGATGGCGGCCCTGACTATATGTTTGCCTAGTGCTACAAATGCCAGCTCTCATGTAACTTAGCTTAACTATATACATAGTCTTGCTAGCCGCAATACACAGCGGCAGCTCTATAAACTTGCTTTCCCTTTATGGGCTACTTACTATGTTAGCAAAAGGTACTGGGCTGCCTGAGCCAAAAGTTAACCTAACCTGTCAGCCTATATCTATCTTGTATCCTGCAGGCGCAGGGTACCCACTAGCTTCATCATATATATGTTGCCTACTACCATAGCATGCATCCTTTAGAAACAGTAGCATTGAATATGCAAGCCATAATCTCACGAGACAGTAAGCTAGTGGTTAGATTGAATACATCACAAAAAATCTGCTGCATGTTTGCCCTACAAACATTAATAGTGCTAAACATAATTCTGCTGAGCTTGATTGATTTGTTTAACTTAATGCTGTTTGGTAATCACATGTTAGTACCAGCTGGTACTGCTCAACCTATATGCTCGAGGGGAAACTCCTACAGTGGATAGGTCTCACTCGTTCAGTAGCAACCTAATTCAATACACGTTTATGTTAAGCGACTAACAAAAATAAAAAAATGAGGCATTAACAAACTGGAAATGTAAATAACAATGTTTTCATTACACCAATCTACGTTGTGAAATACCCATGCATTTCCCTCTCTCTATTCTATACCCCATATGTGCCTTAATAAAATAAAGATTGACAAAAAAAAAAGTATTTGTGGCGGCCACTTGGATAGGGACACGGGTCTCGCCGCCAAGGATGTCCTTTTCCCCCCTCTCTGGATCTCCGCTGCGCTGGCTTCAGTGATTATAGCTTTCCCCACAGACATTAGCTGAGACTTAATGGTGGGAGTAGACTGGTTTATTAGGGCATGGTACATGCAATTTATACACAGAGGTCAACAGGGTTAACAAGCCAAGAGGTGGTCTGACTATGGGGAGTATAAAAGGGAAAAATCGGGACTTCGTTCGTTTACCGAACCATAGGGGGAAAATTAACTGACAGAAAATGTTCTGTCACAGTATTTAATCCCCATTCACACACATACACTGCGTCCTTGTGTGCATATTGGGGGCCCAGACAAAATTCTTATGGCAGCTCTGAAAATCACATTAAAAAAAGTATGCAGAACTACATTGGAAACAGATAAAACATATTTAATAAACATATTTAATAAAACGAGACAACCTTAATTTCTAAACTGTGCTCTGTTATATACCAAATGTTAGTTACATAGTTACATAGACTGAAAAGAGACGTGTCCATCAAGTTCAGCTTTTTTCACACCTAAATTAGAGATATGCTGTTTAGCAAAACTTAAACACACAAATAAAAAAAATGTAGATAAATTGATAGAAACAGGGACAAATAGAGACTGTTTTTATTCATGCTATAGTAAAACATGGCCATTATCCAAAAATCCTTGTTATTATATAAAGATGGGATGGTCATTGCTGATCAGAAAGAAAGTGGCAAAACAAGAAGTTTGTGAAAAGAAATGAAAACATTACACTCATCCGCATAAAAATATAGTAAGACTCTTCGAGTTTGCTTAGAATTCGAACCCTGGTAAACAGACTTTTTCAGTTTATGCTGAAAGATTAATCTTTTCCGTCAATATCCACGATTGTATAAGAGGTTAATGTTTTTACTGCTATAGCAAATTGTGTTTTGTCATTGTGTCTTCTTTTTGTGCATTATTTGAGATCTATACCATTTATAAAGGAAAAGGCAATAGCAGTCGATGTTTATGACTGCTTTTATGAGCATTTGTGTCTTTGAAATAAAGTAATACTTTTACAGTGTTGATTTATGTTTCGATTGTATTAGTAATTGCTCCACTAGCCATTGTGAATCAAATGTTTCTGCTACATAAAGAATATAAACATATATCACAGTAATGTCTTACTTATTTGACAGACCCGGGCAAGACTTTTAAAACGGCTTTCAGTGAATCTGTATGTGAAGGCCAACTACAAGTGGTTGTTAGAAAACTTTATTCCTGGCTGTTTTTAAAGTCCTTGTTATTATATTTGGAACATGCACAGGAAAAAGCAATGCTAAGAGCTCAAGCCACATAAACCCTTTAGATCCCTCATTGAATGAATGCATTGCTTTACTGTGTAGATTATTTATCCCTCAGGCTTGAAATAAAATACTTAATATGTACTATTTCAGTGCTAAAGGAGAACCAACAAGGTCTTCAGATACAATTTTGCAAAACATTTTGGGGTTCCGCTATTTTTGTGTGGTCATCAAGAGTGTTTGAATGTTGACGGCTGCCTGTTCGATACAAAAAAGATCAAAGTTACAATTAAAATTAAATAATTTTATAGTGGCCGCTGTCTTTCTGCCACCTTGTAAATAAGAATCCTTTGCTAGGTCATATTATTGAAAACTAATGGGACCACCACTGCACTTCAAGATGCATAAAAGAAAAAAAATCCACTTTAGACAATATTCTAAAAAAAAACTATATTTTATGTAGCCAAAACAAGAAGGTACAAAACATAGACTTACATGACTAATGGGAAACTAGTGATTGATCAGTTTTGCATCCAACCAGCTGAGCCGAGTAGAATTGTAGAGGCTTGCAGTAGGGATGGTATGGAAAATGGGCCTAGGGAGGGAGTAGAGATAAACAGTTATATCAAGGTATTCACAGCCAGACAGGGCAATGAACTGGGAAACTTCAGGGATTTAAATATCCCACCTTTGACTGTGATTGGTCAGAGGGTGACCTCTGACTCCAGAACGTGTGTGTGCATCGACGTCGTGACGTCACACGCACATTCGTGTGACCCTGTGGGGCGGAGCTATCTATGGCCGTGACCGAATGGTCGGTGCCATCTTTATTTTGGGCAGGCGGCCAGGAGAACCCGGCAGAGAGGCTCCCAACTCGCTGCTGAGCAGGTAAGCTCAGTTCGTCGGCACGGTCAGCACCTCGCGGTGAGCCGGGGACCGTGACAGTGCCCCCTACTCGAAGACCACCCACGATAAGGCCTTATGTATCGAGGAGATAGTTTAATGGAAGGAACTTTGAGTTTAATATGATGCGTGGAAAGCCAGACCCTGTCCCCTACTTGATAGACAGGATTGGCACCAAGCCGCTTGTCAGCTTGGACTTTATGCTAAGAGGCTGACTGTAATGCCACATGCACCGAAGCCCAAGTCGCTCGGACAGAGGCTAAACAGGCGTCCAAAGCAGGAATATCAGTGCCCGAAAAATTAGAAGGCAATACAGTGGGGTGATAACCATTATTACAAAAAAGGGGCTAAGATTAGAGGATTCCTGAGTTGCATTGCTTCTGGCAAATTCAGCCATGGGCAAGAGTTCAGACAAGTTTGACTGATGGGCATAAATAAAACAACACAAATAGGACTCTAAGGCCTGATTGCCTCTCTCCGCTGTACCATTGGTCTGAGGGTGATACGAAGAGGAAAAAGAAAGTTCAATGCACAACTGTTTACAGAAAGCACACCAAAATCTAGAAATAAATTGGGTACCTCTGTCGGAAACTATGTTTTTTGGTACCCCGTGTAGCCTATATATATTGGATATATAGGACAAATATTTGGACAAGATCTTGAGAAGATGGCAATTTCTTGAGAGGTATAAAATGCGCGATCTTGGAGAATCTATCCACAACCATGGAGGATAGTGTTATACCAATTGGAATTAGGGAGATCCACAATAAAATCCATGGCTAGATGGGTCCATGGAGTGTCTGGTATCGGAAGTGGCTGTAGGAGGAGATTTATGAGGGGCCTTAGAAACTGCACATATTCAACATACTCCTACGTAGTCCCTGACATCACCCCTAAATGTCGGCCACCAGAATTTTCTAGCAATGGCAAAGAGGGTTTTATGTATCCCAGGATGTCCGGCTGTCAAGTTATCATGGAATAACCCAAGCACTTTAGTCTTTAATGATGGCGAAACAAACAGTTTGTTAGGTGGTCTCTGTGGGTGCGAGTTTGATCTGCTATTATGGCAAATAGGAGTGGAGATGACACCTCAGAAACTGTTGTAGCAACAAGACACTCTGGAGGTACAATCGGGAATACCTCTTGTTTGGGAACCCCATCTGTCTCAAACTGTCTGGACAGTGCATCTGCCTTTCTGTTCTTAGTACCAGGTCTATACATCTGGAGGACAATCTATTAGCATCTCCGATATAAGCCAAGTTCTTGTGATCTGTAAAAATCAAAAGTGGCTCCTTGGAACCCACTAAGAGATGCCTCCATTCGTTGAGAGCAAGAATAATGGCCAATAACTCCCTATTCCCGATGTCATAGTTTTTCTCAGCAGGAGTCAGTTTTCTAGAGAAAACCCCACAGGGATGTAAAGGTGCATCAGGACTCTCTCGTTGAGACAGAATGACCCCTACTCCTGTCTCTGACACATCCACTTCCAAAATAAAAGGTTTAGCAGGATCAGGGTGTGTTAAAACAGGTGCTGAAGCACATGAAAATTTTAATTTATCAAATGCCTCTTTTGCTTCATTGGGCCAAGAATTACATTTAGCTCCTTTTTGGGTAAGGTTGGTGATAGGAGCTATCACAGATGAGAAACCTTTAATGAATCTGCGGTAGTAGTTTGCAAATCCAATAAAGCGTTGTATGGCTTTAAGGCCTTTGGGTAACGGCCATTGCAATACTGCCTCCAGTTTGCGTGGGTCCATCTTGAAATCAGAGGGGGATATAACATACCCAAGACATTGTATTTCAGTCTTGTCAAACTGGCACTTTTCTAGCTTGCAGTATAAGCTATTTTCCAGCAGGGTTTTTAACACTGTTTTCACATCACATGTTCATGATGGGTACGCAAGTCTGGAGAATAGATGAGAATATCATCCAGGTACACCAGCACAAACATGTGGAGGTATTCTCTGAGGACATCATTTATAAAGTCCTGGAATACCGCTGGGGTGTTGCACAAACCAAACGGCATGATCAGGTACTCATAATGTCCCATTCTGGTATTGAACGCTGTCTTCCACTCCTGTCCTTAAGTCTGACTAAGTTATAAGCACTCCTAAGGTCAAGTTTGGTAAATACTCTGGCACCCTTGAGCCTGTCGAATAGTTCGGAAATAAGGCTGATTGGGTAGGCGTTCTTAATTGTTATTTTATTAAGGCCCCTATAGTTAATGCAAAGGCGTAGGTCTCCTTCTTTTTTAGAGACGAAGAAGAACCGAACCGCAGCAGGTGAAGAGGATCTCCGTATGTGGCCCTTCCTTAGAGCATCCTTTATATACATCTCCAAGCAGAGAGTTTCTTGAGGAGACAGCGCATAAACTCCCCCTTTCGGAGGCATAGTGAAACTGAACTTTATTAAAAACCTCTTTTACCCCCAGATATTGTGGTGGAATTTCTGTAGTTAAGTGAGGTGAAGTAGGTACATTGATGGTGCCAAAACTTTGTGGCATAAGGTTCTTACAATGACCCTTGCAATCCTCTCCCCTGTTTTCACAGGCAATCATATGCTTACAAAGTTCTGCAGGATCCATGACCCCGTCATAATGTCACGACTGCTAGTGAGGTCCAGCACGAAGAACTATGTAACATCTACATAAACAGAACAGAAAATGATAGAACGTAAACCGGTTCTCAGAATGGCTGGACTAATACGTTAAAGACAGAGAATGGTCAAGGAAGCCAGAAATATACAATACAGTTTAACAAGCCAAGTCAGGGAAACCAGAAATTAGAATAGTCAGGAATAGCCAAGATCAAAATACCGGGAATATATCAAAAACAGGACAAGAAAACGCACTCTTGGGAACCAGGAACAGAAACCACGACTGCAATGAACTGGGAAAATTTAGGGATTTAAATATCCCTCATTTGACTATGATTGGTCATAGGGTGACCTCTGACCCCAGAACGTGCATGTGCGTCGACATTCGTGTTACCCTGGGGGGTGGAGCTATCTATGGCCGCGACCCCATGGTCTGCGCCATCTTTATTTTGGGCAGGAGGCCAGGAGAACCCACCGGAGCAGCTCCCCACTCGCTGCTGAGCAGGTAAGCTCAGTTCGTTGGTGCGGTTGCACCGGTGGGGTGCGACTGCACCTCGCGGCGAGCCGAGGGCCGTGACATATCCTTCATAATTTTTTTTTTTTTTAACTCCTATCCAGATTATTTAGATCATATACTGCTCAAAAAAAATAAAGGGAACACTTAAACAACACAATGTAACACAATGTAACAAGTCAATCACACTTCTGTGAAATCAAACTGTCCACTTAGGAAGCAACACTGAGTGACAATCAATTTCACATGCTGCTGTGCAAATGGGATAGATAACAGGTGGAAATTATAGGCAATTTGCAAGACACCCCCAATAAAGGAGTGGTTCTGCAGGTGGTGACCACAGACCACTTCTCAGTTCCTATGCTTCCTGGCTGATGTTTTGAATGCTGGTGGTGCTTTCACTCTAGTGGTAGCATGAGACGGAGTCTACAACCCAAACAAGTGGCTCAGGTAGTGCAGCTCATCCAGGATGGCACATCAATGCAAGCTGTGGCAAGAAGGTTTGCTGTGTCTGTCAGCGTAGTGTCCAGAGCATTGAGCCGCTACCAGGAGACAGGCCACTACATCAGGAGATGTGGAGGAGGCCGTACGAGGGCAACAACCCAGCAGCAGGAGGGCAACAACCTCCGCCTTTGTGCAAGGAGGAACAGGAGGAGCACTGCCAGAGCCCTGCAAAATGACCTCCAGCAGGCCACAAATGTGCATGTGTCTGCTCAAACGGTCAGAAACAGATTCTATGAGGGTTGTATGAGGACCCGACGTCCACAGGTGGGGGTTGTGCTTACAGCCCAACACCATGCAGGACGTTTGGCATTTGCCAGAGAACACCAAAACTGGCAAATTCGCCACTGGCGCCCTGTGCTCTTCACGGATGAAAGCAGGTTCACACTGAGCACATGTGACAGACGTGACAGAGTCTGGAGACGCCGTGGAGAACGTTCTGCTGCCTGCAACATCCTCCAACATGACCGGTTTGGCAGTGGGTCAGTAATAGTGTGGGGTGGCATTTCTTTGGGGGGCCGCACAGCCCTCCATGTGGTCGCCAGAGGTAGCCTGACTGCCATTAGCTACCGAGATGAGATCCTCAGACCCCTTGTCAGACCATATGCTGGTGCGGTTGGCCCTGGGTTCCTCCTAATGCAAGACAATGCTAGACCTCATGTGGCTGGAGTGTGTCAGCAGTTCCTGCAAGATGAAGGCATTGATGCTACGGACTGGCCTGCCCGTTCCCCAGACCTGAATCCAATTGAGCACATCTGGGACATCATGTCTCGCTCCATCCACCAACGTCACATTGCACCACAGACTGTCCAGGAGTTGGCAGATGCTTTAGTCCAGGTCTGGGAGGAGATCCCTCAGGAGACCATCCGCCACCTCATCAGGAGCATGCACAGGCATTGTAGGGAGGTCATACAGGCACGTGGAGGCCACACACACTACTGAGCCTCGTTTTAAGGACATTACATCAAAGTTGGATCAGCCTGTAGTGTGTTTTTCCACTTTAATTTTGAGTGGGACTCCAAATCCAGACCTCCATGGGTTGAAAAATTTGTTTTCCATTCTTAAATTTGTGTGTGTTTTTGTTGTCAGCACATTCAACTATGTAAAGAACAAAGTATTTCAGAAGAATATTTAATTCATTCAGATCTAGGATGTGTTATTTTTTTGTTCCCTTTATTTTTTTGAGCAGTGTATTATAACTGTGAAAATGAATATCCCATTGATTTGTGCAAATATGACTTCAGCTTTAAAAGTTCTACTGAAGAAGACAAACATAAAATATCCATGGTTGTACAAAAGTATTCCTGACAGTAATTTCAGTAATTCCATTTTTATAATGAAGTGAAAATTTTACCAATAAAGAAAAAATACCCCAAAGTGAATTGTATTGTGTTACTTTTTAAAGGGCTAAAATAAAGTTGTTGCTAGTGATACCGGAGAAACTGACGGAAGCAAAGCACAGAGGGATGGACACAGGTTTCTTCAGGAAGGAAGAGATTCTTTATTGGATCACCGATCGGGACTCAGAGGGACTAATGTCACCAAAAATACAGCAAGTTCTGAGCCCTGAACAATAGTGCAGGCTCCCTATATAGGCACATAACTCCTCCCATATTAAGCTCCACCCGCACATTCTCTTGACCAATCATTACAAATAAGAATTAACTTCCTGCTTGACCGCATGGCTTGTCCAGCACAATGGAGGAGGGGAATACTACATCCTGTATTCTTGCACATGCTCCGTACACTACTGATCGTATCTTGCCTCGTGCAACCAACTGATCGATACGTCAGCATATGCACGTACACATGCCACGTGGTAATCTCGGCCTACTAAATTTATTTTTACCGAGATTCCACCACATTCCCCCCTTTGATGCCTCTTGATATTTTACAATTACTTGAGGCATCACTTAACCTTGGTTTGCATACACCACAAGTTACCTTTGAACCAGACCAGACTTATCCTACGATGTGAATCTTCAACACTCGTCTTCCTGCATTGGTTCTCCCTGATCTAGAGCCTTATATTTATAAATTGCCATTATCTGTGCAGCAGCCTTCCTCTCTGCTATATTTTCTATCAGGCTTTGCACAGACCTAACTACTAAGGGTATAAGACACGGCAGGAGTAGACACAACATTAAAATCAGTAGGACTCCACCTACCACTGCCTTAAGCCCTCCAAACCACTCATACCAGCTACCAAACCAACTACTTGGATTGTACCCTTTCCATACCTGAGTAGGCACATGCGCTAGTTTAACCATATGGCTAGTAAGCTCAGCTATTGCTTGCCCTTCGTCATCTATTTGAAGACAGCAATTGCTCAGGTTAAACTTCCCACATACACCTCCCTCTACTGCCAAAAGATAATCCAAGGCTAATCTATTTTGGTAAACTGCTGTCCTCATCCTGGTATTATGCTTCGCTAGAAGATTGAGCGCTTGTGATGTCTCGTTAGTAATGATCTCAACCACCGCCTGTAACCTTATAATGCGGTTGAGCATATAAATAGGGGTTCTATAACCAAAGGTACCATCCTCTGCCCACGTGGCTGGCCCATAATAATCTATAATACGCTGGGGAGGCCATTCATTATCTTCCCAGGCACCTATCTCTATGGGTCCCCTTTTCTTCCTATGATTCACATCATACACTTTAACACCTAAAGTCTCACCTGTTTCAATAGGCAACAAGAAGAAGGATGGTTTTAACATACCCAACACGCATGCCCCTTCCCAGTCCTGTGGTAACTCCGAATAGGCCTTCTTACCACAGATCCAGTACAAATTCGCTGGGGCTCTCCAGTTAGATGTGATGGATAGATCAAACCATACGTCCTTTAAATTGGCATATCCTGCAAACGGGTTAGATGGTTCTGAGACATTTGAAGCCGACCACCAAGTTGTATTCTTTGTATCATCATCATAAGCTTTTTGCCCTAGACAAGTTAATTCTCCTACAGAAGTATTATACATCATTCCTTTCCTCGCTATGCAAACATAACCTATGATGGAGGTCTTCAATCTCCACTCAGATTTACCTCTAACACTCATATGATAGTCGGCTTGTGTAGATATTAATTGGTCAACTGCCTCAGAACCGGACATTACCTCCTTTGCTTCCCAAGGCCATTGGTCTCCCATGTTAGTACCTCCACACACATAGCAGTTGGTAACATTAAGACTACCGGCAATACTCTCGGCTAAATCAATGAACAAGTTTTTAGCATTATGGGGATCTTATTATCTATGCTCATCTCTTCATAAAAGGAATGGTATACTTGATGAGTTTGGGAGGTTACCGTATCAGACTCTATCCCTATAAACAATATTGTCCCAGGGTCTAAACCCGTCCCATATATTTGAAACCCAAATAAATTACCATATTTATCTAAGAACTTATAGATACAGTGTTCCTTTAGCTGACAATTTCAGCAAAAAAGATACACCAAGATGGATTACAGGGGTACTAAAAAGGGCCTAACCCTTATAACAATAATTAAACAAAAAGAAGGTGAGGAGTAAGGATCCCTTAAACATGGGAGACAGAACAACTCACAGCTAGTACCCCTTGTGGAGCAATAAAGAGTGCACTTAACTCCTGTGTATTAAACAGATTAAACAAAAAATAATAATAAAGTTTTAATGTAGTCCAAAAATAATAATAAAAGTCTGTAATACACTCAACTGTTACAAATGGATAAAAAAGGACCTGGAGAGTCACTCTGGGCTGCACATAACTATATACTGTGCCTGGATACTACGTTGCCACAAAAGTAGCAACAGTGTAAAAGTAGCAGAAAAACTATTCGTAATAGGCACCAGTGCAATAATGTGCATAGATAATTGTGCTAGCAAAACAGGTGAGATCTACACTTACGGTCCTAGAAAAACACACAAACAAAATCTCCACTATTGCATATCAGGGTTGGAAATATAAAGTATAATATAGCGTCCTAATGTGAGGTATAAATATGACTATTGGCCTCAGCCAGTCTAATGACAAATGGTTAAATCGAAAGGACAGAGAGATATAGAGTTAGGAGATCGAAAAATAAAGGTGGGAAGGTAGTGAAAGTATAATTCAGTATAGGGCAAATCGCCCAAATCTGGCCCCCCACAGTTGTAGCAGAAGCCCAACGCGCGTTTCGGCGGTAAAATCCGCCTTTCTCAAGGGTAGAGTAGTGTGCAAGTTCCTCTCCTCCGTCCCCTCCCTTAAAAGCACTCACATTTGGCGCCAAACTATAGACCGCCCATCGCCGATGGGCTGTACCTCAGTTTTGCAACGCCCTTTGAGTGACTCATTCGTGGGAAAACCCTCAATTAAGTAGGTAGAACCGGGTACTACTGCGCATGCGTCAGATGCCGGCACTCGGTCCGTGCTGTGCGCATGCGTGCGCAGTCTGCCGGTATCGGAGGGGTATATTACAAAGTGTCAATTGCTTGTATCCAAGTGGCATCCAGCCAAGGGATACAAGTATATAAGTTGCATAAAATACATATATACGATCCTATTGTCTTGATCGTCCTTTTAGGATAATAGGATTCAATGTAAGGTCACATTACATATGTATATATATAGCGCTAAGTGCATAGAATTGACCAACAGGTCTAATACAAACAAGCACAATATAGATAATATACAGCTATACATTTATATACAGTACATCCATATTCCCATTGAAGGGAGGAAAATCCTAAATCGTCTATACATATTTTTTTACAGGACACATCGATGGTCCCATTAAGGGACAAAAGGGAGGAGACAAAAATAGGAGAGGTTTGTAAATAAAGTATAGACAATAGTGTAAAATATTACATCAATCATTCATATTTATGACAGGTTTTCTTAGGGTAAGAACTGCCCATAAACTACGGCTCGCATAGATGCATATATAGATGTACATATATATACAGACACATATATCCACCATAGCAGCTCAGAGGAATGGAGCAAAAGAAAAGCCCTCATTTAGACCCAAGGGTTGCAATGTCTTGAGTCTATAGATCCATCTAGACTTTTAAAAGAACACCATCGGGGTGATTCTGGTGGTTTGAAGTTCTGTGGTCTTGAATTGGTTAAAAGACATCAGAGGCGGGGGAATTATGATCGCCTATTGAGACAGAGAGAGTCTAGATGGATCTATAGACTCAAGACATTGCAACCCTTGGGTCTAAATGAGGGCTTTTCTTTTGCTCCATTCCTCTGAGCTGCTATGGTGGATATATGTGTCTGTATATATATGTACATCTATATATGCATCTATGCGAGCCGTAGTTTATGGGCAGTTCTTACCCTAAGAAAACCTGTCATAAATATGAATGATTGATGTAATATTTTACACTATTGTCTATACTTTATTTACAAACCTCTCCTATTTTTGTCTCCTCCCTTTTGTCCCTTAATGGGACCATCGATGTGTCCTGTAAAAAAATATGTATAGACGATTTAGGATTTTCCTCCCTTCAATGGGAATATGGATGTACTGTATATAAATGTATAGCTGTATATTATCTATATTGTGCTTGTTTGTATTAGACCTGTTGGTCAATTCTATGCACTTAGCGCTATATATATACATATGTAATGTGACCTTACATTGAATCCTATTATCCTAAAAGGACGATCAAGACAATAGGATCGTATATATGTATTTTATGCAACTTATATACTTGTATCCCTTGGCTGGATGCCACTTGG
Organism: Pelobates cultripes; assembly: GCA_933207985.1. NCBI lineage: Eukaryota > Metazoa > Chordata > Amphibia > Anura > Pelobatidae > Pelobates > Pelobates cultripes. Next base: position 164,301,990 of record OW240915.1, on the reverse strand, counting down.
ATACAAGCAATTGACACTTTGTAATATACCCCTCCGATACCGGCAGACTGCGCACGCATGCGCACAGCACGGACCGAGTGCCGGCATCTGACGCATGCGCAGTAGTACCCGGTTCTACCTACGTAATTGAGGGTTTTCCCACGAATGAGTCACTCAAAGGGCGTTGCAAAACTGAGGTACAGCCCATCGGCGATGGGCGGTCTATAGTTTGGCGCCAAATGTGAGTGCTTTTAAGGGAGGGGACGGAGGAGAGGAACTTGCACACTACTCTACCCTTGAGAAAGGCGGATTTTACCGCCGAAACGCGCGTTGGGCTTCTGCTACAAACTGTGGGGGGCCAGATTTGGGCGATTTGCCCTATACTGAATTATACTTTCACTACCTTCCCACCTTTATTTTTCGATCTCCTAACTCTATATCTCTCTGTCCTTTCGATTTAACCATTTGTCATTAGACTGGCTGAGGCCAATAGTCATATTTATACCTCACATTAGGACGCTATATTATACTTTATATTTCCAACCCTGATATGCAATAGTGGAGATTTTGTTTGTGTGTTTTTCTAGGACCGTAAGTGTAGATCTCACCTGTTTTGCTAGCACAATTATCTATGCACATTATTGCACTGGTGCCTATTACGAATAGTTTTTCTGCTACTTTTACACTGTTGCTACTTTTGTGGCAACGTAGTATCCAGGCACAGTATATAGTTATGTGCAGCCCAGAGTGACTCTCCAGGTCCTTTTTTATCCATTTGTAACAGTTGAGTGTATTACAGACTTTTATTATTTTTTGACTACATTAAAACTTTATTATTTTTTGTTTAATCTGTTTAATACACAGGAGTTAAGTGCACTCTTTATTGCTCCACAAGGGGTACTAGCTGTGAGTTGTTCTGTCTCCCATGTTTAAGGGATCCTTACTCCTCACCTTCTTTTTGTTTTATCTAAGAACTTGTCAGGGTTATTTATAAGTATATGGATTGGATTGCATTCCATAGACTTACAATATGGATTAGTAGGCAACTTAGTCACAATCATGTCCTTGTCTGCTGTCTGTCCCCAAGTCGCCCACCCCACACAAGACCAATATGGGCAGAAGTTATAATCTCTATTTGGGCATCTTGGACTTACATATTTATTTTTACTACTGGGACAAATATATTTATCGTTAGACCCATACGTCCTCTCCCATCTAAGATCCCCACATACATTCCACGGCTTTCTACCACTTGATATTGCTTTACACGCATCAAATAGCAGAGCACCTGAAGAATATACGGATTTTAATACCGTCTTATTAATTAGGGTCCCCTGAGAATCTCCATTTCTGAGAGTCAACCAAATTGTACGGGGTTGATACTCAGGACTGAAGCACTTAGGTTCTCCTACTCCTAAATGACACACACTATATTCTATATTTAAGTATCTACATCTTGATACATCTCCTTTACACTCATATTGCGAATGCCAAATTAGGGTCTGGGATATATGGTTACCTGTTCTTGTAGTCTTAATGCATACCTCACAGCTAGGAGTGTTGGTACCTCTACCTTCCTGAATATAAAAATACACATAAATAAACATTATTAAAAATACATCTTTCGTCGTCATCCTCAGTCTTCGTCCGTGTGAAGGCACCTCAGCTTCCAGGATGTAAGGACTGCAGGGAATGGAGTTCTGCTCGTCTTCACAGGGGTCCCCTCAAGACTTTCCCTGACTTATACACTCGTTGGTGAGTGGACAGGCTTTATTATGGCCTTCTCACTCACTTACCAAGTCTCTGAAACAATAAAATTTGTAATCTACAAGGTTCCTCGTCACTCCGACTGAGTCGTGCGTTTTAACCGGATCTTGCAGGGATTCTCTGGATTTGCTGTAACTTGCCAGGAATCGGCTGCTGCTGGTTTAACCCTGGAGTGATGTATCCACGGAGCCACTTCGGCTACTTTTATCGCTGTAGGGGTAGACAGAAGAACAACATAAGGACCTCTCCACTTGGGCCCTAACGGCACATTATTCCACTCTTTAATCCACACTTGGTCGCCTGGGTGGTAACTATGAATTGGGGGATAAATATTCACAGGTAATCTATCTTGTACCCATTTCTGTACCTCCTCCATAGTCTTACCCAACTCTACAACCTGCTGCCGGGTAATTCCTTCTCCCAACTGACTCAAATCCCCCCTTAAGTTACCAAGCACGGGAGGTGGTCGCCCGTACATGATTTCAAAAGGAGAGAGGCCCATCCTTCTGGTAGGTGTACTACGGATTCGCAATAGAGCTATGGGCAAGAGAACGTTCCACTTAAGTTGGGTTTCCTGACACATTTTAGCCAACTGATTCTTAATAGTTCTATTCATTCTCTCTACCTTACCAGAACTCTGGGGTCTATATGCCGTATGAAGCCTCCACTTTATACCAAGCATATGAGTCAATTGTTGTAGGCACTGATGAACAAAAGCTGGACCATTGTCCGATCCTATAGAGCAGGGTAGTCCATATCGGGGTATTATTTCTCGTAGCAGGAATCTCACGACTTCTCCTGCTTTCTCTGTACGAGTAGGACATGCTTCTACCCAGCCTGAATAGGTGCACACCACTACCAGCAGGTAGCGATGTCCACCCGATTTAGGCATCACTGTATAGTCAATTTGTAAATCGGACATGGGAAGTCCCCCCATAAACTGGACTCCTGGTGGCTTTACTGGTCCTTGTCTTGCATTATTTTTAGCACACGTTACACATCTACGTACAATGGCCTGAGTCAAGTTGGACAATCTTGGTATGTAGAAATGTTTTCTGAGAGATTCTTCTGTACTGTCTCTCCCAGAATGTGTCCCGTTATGATAGTTTTGGACAATTTCTACCGCTAGTGATGCTGGAATAACTATTCTTCCATCTTCTAACTGATACCATTTGTTCTCCAAATACTTTCCAGGTTCAGTCCTTAACCACTCCTCTTCTTGAGCTGTATAAATTGGAGTCCATTGAGATAGTGGAGTTGGTATAAGAGCAGCTATATTCCCCACATATTCCTGTCTTCCTGATTCAGCAGCACGCTTAGCTGCACTATCTGCCATCCGATTCCCTTTGGTTACATCACCATCTCCTCTCAGATGCGCCCGACAATGTATAATACCGACTTCTTTCGGCTCCCACACCGCTTCCAATAGTTGTAGGATCTCAGCTGCGTATTTGATTTCTTTGCCTTCTGAATTCAATAGTCCTCTTTCTTTATACAAAGCTCCGTGGGCATGAGTGGTTAAAACGCATACTTGGAGTCCGTGTAGATGTTCACTCTTAAACCTTCAGCCAATTGTAACGCTCGTGTCAGTGCTATCAATTCTGCCTTTTGTGCTGATGTTCCTTTTGCCAGTGGCCGAGCTTCTATCACCTTGTCTATCTTTGTTACTGCATATCCTGCATAGCGGATCCCTTCTTTTACATAACTACTGCCGTCGGTGTAATATTGAACATCAGGGTTCTGGATGGGAAAATCACGAAGATCTGGTCTACTTGAAAATACTTCATCCATTACTTCTAAACAATCATGTTGACTTTCAGTAGGTTGTGGCAAAAGGGTAGCTGGATTTAAGGTATTTACAGTCTCTAAATGCACTCTTGGGTTTTCACACAACATTGCTTGATACTTGGTCATACGGCTGTTACTAAACCAATGATTTCTTTTGTAATCCAACAACGTCTGTACTGCATGTGGAACTCGTACATAAAGTTCTTGACCCAGAGTGAGTTTATCGGCTTCAGCTACTAGCAGGGCGGCTGCAGCTACAGCTCTTAGACAAGGTGGAAGTCCGATGGCCACTGCATCCAGTTGCTTAGACATGTAGGCAACAGGTCTTTGCCATGATCCCAAGTACTGTGTCAATACTCCCACAGCCATTCTTCTTTGCTCAAGTACATACAGGTAGAATGGCCGTGTGTGGTCAGGTAGACCTAATGCTGGGGCACTCATCAAAGCCCTCTTCACATCTTCGAATGCCGTTTGCTGTTCTTGAGTCCATAAGAAGGGGTCGTGCTCTGTACCTTTGATAGCTGCATACAGAGGTTTTGCCAGTATCGCGTAGCTGGGAATCCATATCCTACAGTAGCCTGCTGCCCCCAAGAATTCTCGCACTTGTCTTCTATTCCTGGGTATCGGTATTTGGCACACAGCTTCTTTTCTCTCTGGCCCCATAATTCTTTGACCTTCAGAGATATGGAATCCCAGATATTTGACAGTTGGCAAACACAACTGAGCCTTCCTTCTTGACACCTTGTATCCTGCCTTCCAGAGAATGTGTGGTAGATCGTGCGTTGCTTGCTGACATACTTCCTTTGTAACTGCTGCTATCAACAAGTCATCTACATATTGTAATAATACACACTCTCCTGGGATAGACTCAAAATCTAGTAGATCTTGACTTAGAGCTGAACCAAATAGGGTTGGTGAATTTTTAAACCCCTGGGGCAATCTTGTCCAGGTCATTTGGCGTTTCGAGCCCGTTACAGCATTTTCCCATTGGAAAGCGAAGATACATTGGCTTTCTGCGGCAATTCGGAGGCAAAAGAAGGCATCTTTGAGATCTAAGACTGTAAAGTAAGTAGCCCTGCCCGGAATTAAAGCAAGCAGGTTATATGGATTGGGCACGACTGGATGTATACTAACAACCGCATCATTGACTGCTCTCAAGTCCTGCACAGGTCGATACTCATCTGTACCGGGCTTTTGAACAGGCAGCAATGGGGTGTTCCAGGGGAAGTACAGAATTTTAGGATACCATACCGTATGAACTTATCCAGATAAGATTGGATGTTCTTCTTAGCCTTCTGCGGAATATGATATTGTCTCAGGCTTACTGGATAAACCCCAAGTTTTAGTTCGATTTTAATAGGTGGAATATTGCGGGCCAGTCCTGGTGGGTTGCTCTCTGCCCAAACTCCTGGTATGTTAAATAAGGATTCATCACTCCTCGGGTTTTGGCTAGTCAACACTGTATAAAGTCGCCACTCTTCTTCCTTTGGTACGGACAATGTCATAATACCTGAGGGTCCATTAAACTTTAAGGATGTTGTTCCATTTGGTAGGAACGTAATCTGCGCTTGTAATTTGGATAGCATATCACGTCCCAGCAATTGGACTGGACACTCAGGCATATAAAGGAATTGATGTTTTACTACGTGGCTTCCCAATGTACAGAGTCGACTTTTAAGAACCGGTTTTTCAGCACTTCTTCCAGTTGCTCCTATTACAGTAATAGTTCTTCCAGATGGAGGAGCAACTTGATTAGTCACCACCGAATGTTCAGCACCAGTGTCGATCATAAACGCACTCCTTTTTCCCCCTATTGATACATCGACCATAGGCTCCGCTCGACCAAGGGGGATGGAGCCCGGTCGGTATCAATAGTCCTCCATGACCGTGTCAGCCAATCCCACAAAGTCCCTACCTTCTCTATCGCGGGACCTTTGCGCTGCTGGATAGTACCTATCTTCCCTTACACTTCCTCTGTTCCCATTACTCCCTCTATTACCATTACTCCCTCCGGGGCCTCCTCTACCTCTCGCTCTGCCTCTAAAGTTTCCGTAACCTGCCCTGGGTAAGTCTCTCTCATACTGCTCTCTTTGCGGACACTCGTTCCTCCAATGCCCTTCTTCCTTACAGTACGCGCACTGATTCCTACTCAAAGGCTCCCTATTCCATCTACTATCGCCTCTATCTGGGCCCCGTCTATCTACGCCTGCGATCGCTACCGCTAGCATATCTGCCTTTCTACGCATCTTGCGCTCTTCCTCTTTCTTACTTTCTGTTTCCCTATTCATATATACTTTGTTCGCTACCTCCATTAGTTGGGTGATAGACATACCTGCAAACCCTTCTAATTTCTGTAGCTTGCGCTTAATATCTCCGTAAGCTTGGCTGACAAAGGCGGAGTTTACCATTCGGGAATTATCAGCGCCTTCCGGATTAAAGGGGGTATACAAGCGGTATGCCTCCAATAATCGGTCATAAAAGACACTGGGCGCTTCATCACTTTTCTGAATCACCTCAACTGTCTTCTACATGTTAATAGCTTTCTTCCCTCCGGCTTTCATGCCAGCAATTATAGCATCTCTATAGGCTTTAAGTTGAGCCATATCTGCGCCATTTACATTCCAGTCAGGATCGGTGTTAGGGTAATGTGTTGCGGCCCATGCTGCCGGATTGGCTTGATTTAAAGCACGGGCTCTCTCCTCTAGCGCCTTAATGGCCGCTTGGTTAATCCTTGTCCTTTCCTCATTATTGAACAATGTCATTAATAACTGCTGGCAATCAGCCCATGTCGGGTTATGTGTCTGAACTATCGAGGTGAACAGATCGGTCATAGCTTGTGGTTTCTCAGTGTACGAGGAATTGTGGGTCTTCCAATTCAAGAGATCGGTAGTCGTGAACGGGACATATACGAAGACTGGGTCAGCATGTGCCATTTGACCTGCGGCATCGATATAGGCTGACCCAGGATTCAGACGAAGAGGCATCTGATAATGTTTTAATTGTTGGGTACCGGTCAGTTGTCGGGTTAGTATGGGGCTACGTGGAGGGGCGTCAGTTAAAGGTTCCGGTCGAGAGGTAATAGGGCATGAGGATGTGGGAACTTGATTTTGGGAAAAGTTAGTGAATAGTATACTCCGAGCCGAGCTAGAAGAAGCTTGACCGGAAGTTTGAAGTGGCGCCAAATCAGGATATTCAAATCTAATGGGGGTTGGTCCTGGTTCCGGAAGGGGAGTTTTAATACGAGGGGGGGTGGATTCTGTACTGGAGGAGGAAGCGGAAGTGGATGGGGGCAATAGGGGAAGGGGTGCAGAGCTTCCTGCATTCGCGTCACTTCCTCTTAAAGGAAAGTAAGGGGGCGGCAAAGGGATCTCGGACTCAGGGGGCGTGTCCAAAATGGGCCTAACACCAGTCCTAGTGGACAAACAAGTCCTGGCCACCATGAGGCGACATTGCTCCTCGTGGCATATCCGGATCCATTTTGGCGAGTCGTTTACGGCCTGCCCCCAACAATCAATGTATGGAAACTGTCCGTAAAGTTCAGGCCTACCTGACACAGCCACGTGTACACGCTGTACCAGGGTTGGATCCAAACTGCCACGCGGCGGCCATGCCGCAACCAAAATAGGCCACTCCCTAGTGCACAAAGTGACCAAACGTACAGGAGACATTTTAACCCCAAAATCACATGTTTTGAATCCCTTTTTAAAATTCTTTACCATACAACCTAAGGGATCCGAAATCGTTGACTCTGACGCGCCCATACTTATCAATGGAACGTCGTTGACAACGAATACTATGCACGCGTTCTTATTCAACAGTCACACCCGTTTCCTCTGGCAACAGCACCACGTGGTACAGTTACCGAGTGAAACGTACACAATAACACAATAATCACTCAGGGAATTCCCGTACACACACAGCTGTTACACCAGTCACTAAATAATCAATATTATGCCCTTTGGCGAAACTATACAGTCACCCACGCTATAATTCTCTATATATGAATTACCCGTCTATAACACACCCCAGTAACATCGTCTTTTACTAGTATCGGTTACAGTACGGTTAGCATAGGTCAAAGCACAATTTAAGGTCACAATACAATTATTAGTGGTTACGGTGTTAAACATGCAATAGACGACAATGATTAGTACTTATATACAGTGTCAGTAAATATACAGGGTTATGGTACCGTGCACTATGATACAGCAACACACTATTAACACTCTCGCTAGACGGCTGAGCTCGCGCTATCTAACAAGATATACACTTTACTAACAATCTTTAACACATTTACAATCCCAACTAAACTATTGGCCAGTACCTTGAATGGACTACCTAAAACTATATACACCCGCTTTGGTTAGCCACACTGCCCAAACACCACATATAGCGAACTAGAGGGCGAAATTTACAAAATTGCCCTTCTAGTCTATTTACTCTATCAAAAGTCTAGTGGGTTCCAAATTTACACGCCTTCCCACTTAGCCAAGATAGGTTGAGAGCTAGCGAACCGAATTTACACAGGCGCCGCTTAGTCTCCCGGTCCCTCCGACCTAGCGAACGTAATATACACCCTAGAACGCTAGTCTAGACAAGACACCGGTGTCCGGCTAGGGCTATTTACACAGGACCCCGCCTGACTAACCAGATCAAACGGTCTTACTAAAGAGCGTTCGATCGAGCGGTGCGCCTTCGCTCCTTCCCTCCGACAGAGGGGGCAGATTCCATACACAGATTTAAACCCCTTTTGGGCCTACCGCACAATCGGTATACCCCTAGTGGGTCTGCCGTCTAAAACAGCAGTTGTCTTACCTCCTCGCTCCTGAACCTGAGTTCACACTCATCGACGGGGACACCCCAGCACTTCTTACGTAGAGGCCGATGATCTCCTGGACAACAGACCAGTGGCGCCGAGACGAAGGGAGGTCCACGCAGAAGTTCAGGGGTGCAGCCGTAGAGAACGTGGGCAAAGATAGACCGTCTCACGCCTCTGCCTCTCAGCTACCGTTGAACGATGAGCTTCCCGGCCAATGCACCAAATGATACCGGAGAAACTGACGGAAGCAAAGCACAGAGGGATGGACACAGGTTTCTTCAGGAAGGAAGAGATTCTTTATTGGATCACCGATCGGGACTCAGAGGGACTAATGTCACCAAAAATACAGCAAGTTCTGAGCCCTGAACAATAGTGCAGGCTCCCTATATAGGCACATAACTCCTCCCATATTAAGCTCCACCCGCACATTCTCTTGACCAATCATTACAAATAAGAATTAACTTCCTGCTTGACCGCATGGCTTGTCCAGCACAATGGAGGAGGGGAATACTACATCCTGTATTCTTGCACATGCTCCGTACACTACTGATCGTATCTTGCCTCGTGCAACCAACTGATCGATACGTCAGCATATGCACGTACACATGCCACGTGGTAATCTCGGCCTACTAAATTTATTTTTACCGAGATTCCACCACACTAGGGCTAGTGCAAGGATACAATGAAAGCTTTGTGTAATAAGATATATTGATTTTTTTAGCACATTTGTTCTGTAATTTTGAGTTTAACATTTTGAATGCTTTGTTTTTCCATTGTTTATATTTAGTATTGTATTTTAGTGAGCTATTATAATAGTCATACCTAGGAATGCATATCTCCCTTTTTCTATTACTTTGAAAACTTTGGTGATAATACAGGGTACCAGGCAGTTGAGAAATAGCAGACAATAGTGGAACCAGTCCTTCCATGGAGCTGTTTTCTCCTCTCCACTCACCTTTCGAGTTGGGGAGAATTTTAGCTAGCAAGTCTTAAAGGTATGGTGTTAGATACATCTGTGCAAATGACCTTTGTGAGTGAGCAAGTCTGATGTGATGCCATATGATACCCATTTCCTTCATTCATTATTGTAGTGGCCTGCTGGAGGCACAATTTTGTTTCAACATTCACATTAGACTGCTAAGGAAGTGATAGAGTGGATGCATGTAAAGGTACCGCCGTACATCATGAAAATATTATGATGATATGGTACTGATGTTGAATAAGGAACACCACGCTAGAAGGAAATACAATGTTGCTTGTCCTCGAATCCTTAGTCAGACGTTGAACATATAATATAGTTACATTATGAAGCTGGATAGATTCCAAATAAGATCATGCATGTAATAAGATGGATGGAAAAGTATAACTATAAGGAAATACAAGACACATTTGCTTTGTTTATGTTAAAAAAAAAATACATTGCTATGATGAAATGTATTTATTTCCAAGAAACATCTACGAGGTGAGTTCAAGGATATTTCTGGGAAATGTTCTACCCTCTGAACTTAACCCCTTAAGGACTGAGCCAAATGTACACGTTGTGATCAAAACAAAACGTAAACAAAAACTTGAATTTGCACTATATTTCTGATCAGGCGTAATTCGCCTCTTTCATTTTATATGCAGCCACACTTATTATATATAATTTTATTCAGGGGAAACAGGGCTTTCATTTAACGTCAAGTATTTAGTTATGAAACATAATTTAATATGAATAAAATATAAAAAATTGGAGAAAATAAATATTTTAAAAAAGTTTTAGTTCTATGTGACATTTTAACTGTGAATGTCATAATACTGTTTGCTTTTACTGCAATAAAATACACATATTTGTATTCAGAGATGTCTCACATGTAAAACAGTACCCCCTATGTACAGGTTTTATGGTGTTTTGGGAGGTTACAGGGTCAAATATAGCATGTTACATTTTTCAGTTTTTTCACATTGAAATTTGCCAGATTGGTTACGTTGCCTTTGAGACCGTATGGTAGCCCAGGAATGAGAATTACCCCCATGATGGCACACCATTTGCAGTAGTAGACAACCCAAGGTATTGCAAATGGGGTATGTCCAGTCTTTTTTAGTAGCCACTTGGTCACAAACATTAGCCTTAATATTTGTTTGTGTGTGAAAAATGCAAAGAACTAATTTGAACCCCAATTTTGGCCAGTGTTTGTGACTAAGTGGCTACTAATAAAGACTGGACATACCCCATTTGCAATACCTTGGGTTGTCTACTATTGCAAATGGTATGCCATCATGGGGGTAATTTTCATTCCTGGGCTACCATACGGTCTCAAAGGCAACATAACCAACCTAGCGAATTTCAATGTGAAAAAACTGAAACGCAAGTCTTATATTAGACTCTGTAACTTTTGAAAACACCATAAAACCTGTACAAGAGGGGTACTGTTATACTCGGGAGACTTCGCTGAACACAAATACTAGTGTTTCAAAACAGTAAAACATATCACAACAATTATATCGTCCGTGTAAGTGCCATTTGTGTGTGAAAAATGCAAACAATGTCACTTTCACTGACGATATCATCATTGTAATACATTTTACTGTTTTGAAACACTAAAATTTGTGTTCAGTGAATTCTACCGAGTAAAACAGTACCCCCAAGTTAAATTCCCTGGACTTTTGGCCTGGGCTGTCAGGCACGTCCCGCAAATTGTAATTAATAAAATGACCTAATTATGTAAAATTATTACATAAATATATACGTAGAATTATATATATATATATATATATATACGTGTGTATATATACGTGTGTAAATATATATGTATATAATTTTTTAAAATTATTTTCATTTATATATAGGTATATTTATAGTGATATATACTTAGGTATATAGATATATATATATATATATATTATTTCGTTCTACATGTATTTTGATATCAATATATATACATATATATTTATTATAAAATACAGTTAGAACAAATTTACACACACACATATATATAATTTATTTATTTTATTATTTTTTTATTTTTTTAACGTATTTACATATTTATTTATTTTATATTATATATAAATATATATAATGAAAATTATATATTTATTTAATCAATAGAATTGTACATGTATTTTGATATTAATATATATATATATATATATATATATATATATAATTATATTTTTAAATATTAAAATACACTTAGACAGTGTATGTGTATGTATGTATATATATATGATCTAAGTATATATTTTATTTTAAACTGTAACTTTAACATGTATTTTACTATTTACAGGCAGCAGGGGGAGTACCTGTCATTACAGGCACTCTCCCTGCTGGCACTGCCTTGGACGGCTATGCCGTCCATGTGATGGCGAGGTCCGTGCAAGGACCTCGCCATCACATGGCCCAGGGGGGCCGAAGAGGAAGGAGGGGGACTCCCTGGGCTCCCAGGTGAGTCCCCACACCACGATCGCCGGTGTGGGATCGCTGGCGACTGGGTAAGTACATAGAACGGCTTGGGCATTCTTTGCCACCCGCCTGAGTTTAAAGCCGGGTCCCCAGGGAACACCCACCATCCTTAAGGGGTTAAATATAACACACTAATTGAAAATTATCTATCTATGGGATTTAATGTATTTTTTTCTACTATTGCTTTTCTATTCTTTTGGTTGATATAACACATTGACAAAATAACTGTTTTAACACTGACAATGGTAATAATAAGAAGAAGAAGAAGAAGAAGAAAAAGAAGAAGAAGCAGAAGAAGAAACTAATAATAATATATAATAATTGATAACACAAAACTAATATTGCATAAGAATGCATATAAGAGGGCGGAGCATGACCTTCAGGTTGTTTGTACGGGTGCAGTGAGAGCTCCCGTCTAAATCGATAAAATGGGGGTCATATGACCAACCCTCAAGCCACAAAACTCACGTGGGTGCACCACCCACATTGGGGGTGCACAGACGATTTACCCAACACCTCACTGAAACCTGTTAATGCTGGGGACCCGATACCCTGCACTGCAGCCTGTTTGCTCTGGAGTTGGATGAGGCTGCCGCTCCTCCTGCTTCTACACTCCTCGCACAGTCCTGCTGGACTTCTACCCCCCCCTGCCCCTTTGGACCGGTGGGGGTCATCCCAGTCTCCACTGGAGAGCCTCGGACTGCCTCATCTGATTATACCTGCAGAATTCAGCTTTTACCAGACAGCGCTACACAAACCAAGATGGCGGACGCACTCATGCCAACCAGGCCGGAGTTAAGCCTATGATCAGCTCATCACAACTCTATTGATCATTGATCATTGCCTACAGCGGCTGGAGGTAATATTCAAATGCTTTTGGGCTAAGCTACAAACACGGTTGGAGCCCTCCCAGAACACGCTTCAGTTAGGAGCTGGGAGAAATGGGGCTCAGAGGAGGGAAAAAGTCCCTGCCAAACAGAAACCCTAAGCAGGCACCCACCTGGCTTCCTCCCAGTATGTGTCATACAGGAGTGGGGGGCAACCTTCACTCATGGGCATGGAGAAATAAATGCTGAATACGACAGTCCAGCTCTGGTTTGGTACTGTGGGGGAGAAGGCACAAGAAGCCTTCACTCTGACCCTCATATGAGCCTTGGCTCGTCCCCATAGCGGGCAGGCAAGCAGGCACACCCTTTGTACAATCAACTTGCATCAGCTACCCACTACATAAGCTCCTGGGTCCACAAGACCTGCAGTCAGCAGCCACGGTATCCGGCCAAGAGCCAAGATGTCCTACTATGCTATTTATGTTCCCAGGTAGCAGAGAGTGGCAGTGTTTGGACCCTCCATCAGGAATCAGCTGACTGAGTTCCATACACGCTTGCAGCTTGGTGGTATCATCAGTAACCAAACTTTGCAACTTACCTGCAACTATCCAGCTGTTATTTAATGTTGATGTACCCTAATTGAGTATCTGCTATAGTTAAATCTTAAGACCCAGTGGTTTATATAACTCCTGTTAATAGTGCAGAGCCATTAAGCTTTTTCCTCTTTATTTGTTTAATAGCGATACGTGCCCAGTGGTATTAAAGCTCATTTGCTATTGTTAGCTGGATACACAGTATAATATTTAACTCAGTTTAACTGAGGTCCAGGCTACAGCATGTTGCTTTACATAAAGGTTCTTGCAGCCCATTGTGCCTACAACATGTACTTAGCATAAAAGCTTCCAGGTTATTATTTATTATTCTTAAAAATTAGGCTGTTCTGCAATAGGAGTATATTTAATTGCTATCCGATATGTGTATTATTGTTATGCTTCCTTTTTCTTTCTCTGTAACGTATACCTCTCTTGACTCAATAAAAGAAAGATTGTCAAAGAATGCATATAAGAAATTAATTTATAATCACTCAATGTGAAATGTTTTTTTTATAAAATAGATGCTGATAATCATGTGATTCTATATAACTATATAACAAAAATAAAGGTATAGCTGATTAGTTAAGGGCTACCTATTAAGATTGCTGTCCACTTTTTTCACAGCTAAAGGGATTGTCTCAATCAGCATTGTGCATATGTAATAGCCTTCTGATGCTTTCCTATAGGAAAGCAATGGAATGACTGAGATCTTTAAAATGTATGATTTCAGCCATGGAGGCGGGACATTAACACTATAATGTCCGGAATACATGTTTGTATTCCTGATACTATAGCGTGCCTGTAACACCTCTTAAAATTACTTTTTTTTTTATTCTTTATTTTTGCAGTGCATAAACAAAAATGCAAATAAGCATGCAATGCCCCAACAACCAAGGCAAGCACATCCACAATAACAGTCAAATAAACATGTGGCATTGTGAGAGTACAGCACTAATTTTATGTTTTGGTATATTCAGGCTAGGCATTTATGTATAAAGTGAGTATCTAAGTGAAAATTTTAGCAAGACTTCCCAGACATAGATATTAGTTGCATAAAGATAATGTATGAGAACATGCTTAACTACATAGTGTAGCTAAGTTAAAATAGTGTTATAAAAGATAACTCAAATTGTAGCTGGCTAGACAATTGTAGAGTAAAAAGAGTAAATACACAACAAATGGATCAGCGCTGAGTGACCAGTCAGAAAATCTGTGAATACAGGCAGCAAATCCTAAAATATGGGGCTCCCTCATAAACCTCTAAGTAAAAGGGCGTACACAATAGAATAAAATAGGTTGCACCACAGGTAAATAATATTATAATATTGATAAAAATACCGATCAGTAAAATAACAATCAGAAACTTTCAAATGCAGAAACAATGGGAAATTAAAACATAAAAAGTGAATAAAAAAGTCCAAGGTTTGAGGTACAATAAATAAGGACCTTAATCATGTTGATTTTCTTGGGGGAATCTGAAGATTCTTCCTTTTTCAGTCCATTTTAACCATGAAAAAGAAGAAAAGACTGATATAGTGTAGTATGTCACAAACAGATGATGAGTGGTGTATAGAGCGTAATAGTCCTACTCACAAACTTTGAAGCTAGTATAAGATCTGATGTGATTCACATTCAGTGGCGTTGATCTGGCGGGATATAGGTGACTACTCACAGATTTTTCAGAGTTCGGGTGTCCCAAAAAGGAAAAAAACAAGGCAAAATAGTGCTCTCTGCATAAAATGTACATAAAATACACTTTGTTGAGCAGGAACTACGGCTCAATTTTTTAGGGCGTAGGTGGTATAATCCTCACCTTGTATTCTTTGGTGAGTTGTTCTCTAAAATTCTAGGTGACCAGGTTAAAATGAATAAAAAAGGATAAAAAGAAACGGGTAAATGGCACAACAGGATAAAATGGCCAATTTTCCTTTAATAATTCATTAGGCTTTAAAAACAAACCAAACGCATTTTGCCAACACAGGGCTTTTTCAAATGGTGATAGAATCATATAACCTGTTACATTAGGGTATATATAGGCAATACATACAATATGGTAATTTCAATTTTTGTCGCCAAAATGACACCATCAGCATGAGACAGAAAATTAAAATATACATTATAAAACAAATTAGAAGAGTTATAGATGAAAACCTTGCATTATGAGTAGGTGATCCTTTCATTTTTGTTTAGAAACTAAGGTTAAAAAATAGTTATTTTGAATTTAATAGACTGATCACATGACACGCGAATATGATGCCGTGTCACGTGGCCGGCCAAAAAAGATTATGGGTGTTGTATGCCAAACGCGTTTAACCCCTTAGTGACCAGGGTGCGTGTGGCGGAACCAACCTCACCACTATGCACTGGAGAAGCCTGGTTGCCAGCCTCCTGCCATGTGACTATGGCCCCTGGGATGTATTGCCCTTTAAAGACATGATTTGGGCATAATGGATTTGTGTTGTGCTGCTCCTGGCCCTTTTAAGAACCATCTGGGGACATACTGTGGAGTTACTGGGTGGCCACCATTTCCTGTATCAGAAGCACATGGTGAGAACAATGGATGGCGGCCATTTTAACTCACAGACACTGTGTGGACTTTTCAACAAGGTGCCATCTCGCCAGTATTTGTTGCACAGAGACATCGTGCGGTGGTTTTGGACTATACAGCAGGGGACACATTATACAGTGATTGTTTTTTATTTAGCCTGTATATGTTCTGCAGAATCTGCATTAAACTGTATTTTCCAAAGTACTGAACGGATCTGGGTGAATTTTGGATATGTGGTTCACCCAGATCCCCCAGTTCCAAGGATATACTTTTTATGGGGTTATTGCATGTTTTGGGGTCCCTGTGATGTGTTTTATGAAACTGTATTTCTCTGGCTGTGATAATTAGATTACCCATTGTGTTCAGTAATCATATCACAGCCAGAGGGGAGGATTTTGTGTGGGAGTGTCTGGGTGTATTGTATGGATTGATTGGCTGTTTTGTAACGCCCTGTGGGCTGTACCATGTTTGTGGATTGGGAATAAAAGAGACTGTATGTGACAGTACAGGGAGTTCCTGCTTAACCCTCAAAGTGAAGTGTCGTCTCATTATTGGGGGAAGGATTTATTGTATGCTGTTCCAGTTTGACTGCTAGGAGAGTAAACCTATTCGTATGGTTTCTATTCAACTGTCTACAGCATTCATATGCTCCTACGGTTCGGTGGTTTTGGTGTCTGCTGCAGTGCTTGGAGTCCTCAGGAAGCGCTAGGAGCATCCTTTAACGGAGGTACCCAGTCGGGGTGCCAGGCGATCCGTTACAGTGCGCATTTCAGTTTTCCAACTTGGAATTTTCACAGCTGGTCATCATGCACCCATATCCTATTTGGGACATTTTTTAAGCTGGCCAATGTAATTTACCCCCCTCAAACTATGTATTTTTTTTAAAGTAGACAACTCACGGTATTCAAAATGGGGTATGTCCATTCTGTTTTAGTAGCAACTTAGTCACAAACCCTGTACAAAATTCGCATTTATATTTGGTTTTTTTGGGGCATTTTTTACACATAAACTGCCATTTCACCGATGTTAATAACAGTATAATACATTAACCCCTTCAGGACGGAGTCAATAGTACACGTTCTGATCAAAACAAAATGTAAACAAAAACTGGAATTTGCGCTATATGTCTGTTCAACCGTAATTCACCTCTTTTATATTATATGCACCCACACTTATTATATATCATTTTGTTCAGGAGAAACAGGGCTTTCATTTCATATCAAATATTTATATATGAAACATAATTTATTATGAATAAAATTTAAAAAAAATGTGAGAAATTTTACATTTTAAAAAAATGTTGTAGTTCCGCCTCACATTTTAGCTGTAAATGTCATAATACTGTTAGCTTTTACTGCAAAAAAAAGCACATATTTGGATTCAGCAAAGTCTCACGAGTACAACAGTAGCCCCCATTAACAGTTTATATGGTGTTTTGGAAAGTTAAAGGGTCAAATATAGCACATTCCATTTTTCAGTTTTTTCACATTGAAATTTGCCAGATTAGTAATGTTACCTTTGAGACCGTGTGGTAGCCCAGGAATGAGATTTAACCCCATGATGGCATACCATTTGCAAATGTAGACTACCCAAGGTATTGCAAGTGGGGTATGTTAAGTCTTTTGTAGTAGCCACTTAGTCACAAACACTGGCCAAAGTTAGCGTTCATATTTGTTTTTGTGTGAAAAAAGCAAAAACAATATTTGGCCAGTGTTTGTAACTAAGTGACTACTAAAAATGACTGGACATACCCCATTTGCAATACCTTGGGCTGTCTAATTTTGCAAATGGTATGTCATCATGGGGGTAATTCTTATTCCTGGGCTACCATACGGTCTCAAAAGGCAACATAACCAACCTGGCAAATTTCAATGTGAAAAAAATGAAATGCAAGTCTTATATTTGACTCTCTAACTTTCCAAAACACCAAAAAACCTGTACATGGGGGATACTGTTTTACTCAGGAGACTTCACTGAACGTAAATATTAGTGTTTCAAAATGGTAACTTGTATTACAACAATAATATCGTTAGTAAAAGTGCGGTTCATGTGTGAAAATGCAAAAAATGTCACTTTTACTAAAAATATCATTGTTGTAATACAAGTTACCATTTTGAAACACTAATATTTGTGTTCAGTGAAGTCTCCCGAGTAAAACAGTACCCCCCGTGTATAGGTTTTATGGTGTCTTGGAAAGTTACACGGTTAACTATAGTGCTTGCAATTCAAATTCTCTGCACTTTTCTTCCTGGGTTGTCAGGCATGTCAATCAAATTTTAACTAATTAAATCACATAATTATGTTAAAATATTTCTTAAATATACACGTAGAATTTTAATATATATACTTATGTATGTATTTAAAGTCTACGTGTACACTTATGTAGTTATTTATGTAATTATATATATTTATCTGTATATATATATTTGCGGTTATTTGTATTTTATATATAGATAGATATAGAATGTCATTCTAAGTGTATTTTGTTACCAATATATATATATATATATTAATAACAAAATACAGTTAGAATGAAATTACATATGTATATATAATTTATTAAAAAAATAATTTAATTTTAAAAAATTTAATTTATTTATTTATTATTGTAATTATACGTGTACATATAATATAAAATATATATAGATGTATTATATACATAATATATATATCTTATATATATGTAACGTCATTCTAAGTGTATTTTAATACTGATATATATATACTTATATTAATATTAAAATACATTACGTATGACGTTACATATATATATAAGATGTATATATATTATATATATAATATATATATTATATATATATATATACATATATATATATATATATATATATATATATATATACATTTAATTTATTTTAAAACATGTTTAATATTTTTTATTTTTTTTACACTTCCCAACAGCAGGGGGACTGTCTGACATTTCAGACAGTCCCCCTGTTGGCAGATCCACAGCCAGCTATAGGGGGCCATGTGATCGCTCTTTGAGAGCTCTTGAGAGCGATCACATGGCCCTCGGGGGCCTAATTTGCCGGGAGAGGGCTGCCTGGGCAGGCAGTCCTCCTGAAGAGGATCGCGGTGGAGGTAAGTACCTCCGATCTCCTGCCGCCGCAACGACTTTAAAGCCCATTTAATGCGGGACGGCATAGAATGCCATAATGGTGTTAAGGCGTTAAACTGCTTTAAAACACTTATATTTGTGTACAGCAATGTCGCACAAGTACAACAGTACCCCTCAAGTATATGTTTTATGTTGATTTGGGAAGTTACAGGGTCAAACATAAGATTTGCCAATTTTTATTTTTGCAAATTGTTATTTGCCAGATTGGCTTTGTTGTCTTTGAGACGGTATGGCAGCCCAGATATGAAAATAAACCCCATTATGACATACCATTTGAAAAAGTAGACAGCCCAGGGTATTCAAAATGGGGTAACTCCAGTCTTTTGTCATAGCCACTTAGTCACAAACACTGGCCAAAGTTAGCATTTATATTTGTTTGTGTGTGAAAAAGGCAAAAAACCTATATGAACGCTAACTTTGGCTAGTGTTTGTGACTAAGTGGCTACAAGAAAAAACTGGACATATCCTATTTGCAAAACCTTTGATTGTCTACCTTTGCAAATGGTATGTCATCATGGGGGTAATTCTTATTCCTGGGCTACCATACGGTCTCAAAGGCAACATAACCAATTTGGCAAATTTCAATGAAAAAAATGAAATGGGCAAGCCTTATATTTTGACTTTAGAAACCTATATAAAATCAGTACATGGGGGGTACTGTTATACTTAGGAGACTTTGCTGAACACAAATATGAGTGTTTCAAAACAATAAAACATCACAACAATGATATCATCAACATCTCCTGAGACTGGACTACTAGTTCAATCTCCACTCCTGTCTCTCCCATTAGTCACCGCTAGTCCATTCTCCCCTCCTGTCTCTACCATTAGCCACTGCTTGTCCATTCTCCCATCCTGTCTCTCCCATTAGCCACTGCTAGTCTGTTCTTCTCTCCTATCACCATTAGCCACCTCTTGTCCATTCTTCCCTCATGTCTCTCCCATTAGCCTCTGCTAGTCTATTCTTCCCTCCTGTCTCTCTCATTTGCCACCTCTTGTCCATTCTCCTCTCCCATTAACCACTGCTAGTCTATTTTCCCCTCTTGTCTCTCCTATTAGCCACTACTAGTCCATTCTCCCCTCAGCCACTAATAGTCTATTCTCCCCTCCTGTATCTCCAATTAGCCACTCCTAGTCTATTCTCCTCACCTGTCTCTCCCCATAGCCACCACTAGTCCATTCTACCCTCCTTTCCCTCCCATTAGCCACTACTGCCAGGGAAGGCAAGACAGGGGGAGGGGTGGCCCTGTATGTTAAGGGTAGCATAAAATCTAGCCTAATAAAAGTTAGTGAGGTGAACATAGTTCCGTTTGGGTTATGTTAGAATTTGGTAATCACACAGTAACTCGTGTAGGCCCCCAGGACAAATAGAAGAGTTAGATAATCTACTTGTTGAGGAAATAGCTAAAATGGCAATGAAGGGGGAAGTTATCATCGTGGGAGACTTTAATCTTCCTGATATGAATTGGAAAACCAAAATAGCTGCTTGTGCCAGGAGCACACATATACTAAACTCCCTACTGGGATTGTCTCTAAAACAGGTAGTTTAGTAGCCAACTCGTAAAAAGGCCATACTAGATTTAGTGTAAACAAATGGAGATTTGGTATCAGATATTACTGTAGGTGAAAGTTTAGGATCCAGCGATCCTCACATCAGTCAGTTTAGTTTAACATAAGAACAGTGACTGAGCCACACCACACCACACAAAAACAAAAGTTTTAGACTTTAGAAAATCAGACTTTTCTAAAATTAGAATATGTGTAAAAGAGTCATTATCAGACTGGAGCAATTTAAATGGAGTCCAAGAGAAATTTTGGTATTATTTAAAAGTTGCACTGCTGAAGACAACAGAAAATTGCATTAGGCTTGTCAGTAAAAGCAAAAAATTCAAGAAACCACTGTGGTACTCTGCAGATGTGGCCAAAATAGTAAAAAACAAAACATTAGCATTTAGTAATTATAAAAAAAACCCAGAGTGAGGAAAAAAAGAATGATCTATACGATTAGGCAGAAAGAGGCTAAGCAAGTTATAAGAGTTTCCAAATCACACACAGAAGAGAAAATAGCACAGTCAGTAAAAAAAAAGGGGACAAAACATTTTTTAGATACATAAATGAGAAAAGGAAAGTAAAATATTACATAACAGGATTAGTTAGATTAAAAATGAAAGAAGTAAGGTATGTAGAAGAGGAAAAAGGTCTAGTTGACTGCCTCAATGAATATTTTTGTTCAGTATTTATGGATGAAAATGAAGGAAAGGGGCCTCAGTTAGGAAAAAAGACAAATGAGTCATTTGTTACATGTGAGTTTACAGAGGAAGAGGTTCTATTTCAGATGTCAAACGTAAAGACATATAAATCAATGGGACCTGATGGAATACACCCAAAGTTATTAAACAAGCTTAGTGGTGTACTAGCAAAACCATTAACAGATTTATTTAACCAATCATTGTTAACAGGAGTAGTCCCAGAAGATTGGAAGTTAGCAAATGTTGTGCCCATTCACAAGAAAGGTAGTAGGGAGGAGTCAGGCAACTATAGGCCAGTAAGCCTTACTTCAGTAGTGGGGAAAGTGATGGAAACCATGTTAAAGGATAGGATTGTTGAACATCTAAAAACACATGGATTTCAAGATCAGAGACAACATGGGTTTACTTCAGGGAGATCATGCCAAACTAATCTTATTGATTTTTTTGATTGGGTAACTAAAATTATAGATCAGGGTGGTGCAGTAGACATTGCTTACCTAGATTTCAGTAAGGCTTTTGACACTATTGCACATAGAAGGCTTATCAATAAACTGCAATCTTTAAGTTTGGATTCCAATATTGTTGAATGGGTAAGGCAGTGGCTGAGTGACAGGCAACAGAGCGTTGTAGTTAATGGAATATATTTGAAGCTTGGACTTGTCACCAGTGGGGTACCTCAGGGATCTGTACTTGGGCCCATTCTCTGATATTACCAAGATATGTAACAGGGTTGATGTTCCAGGAGGGATAAGCCAAATGGCAAATGATTTCGGTAAACTAGAAAAATGGTCAGAGTTGTGGCAACTGACATTAAATGTGGATAAGTGCAAGATAATGCATCTTGGACGTAAAAACCCAAGGGCAGAGTATAGAATATTTGATAGAGTCCTTACCTCACCATCTGAGGAAAAGGATTTAGGGGTGATTATTTCTGATGACTTAAAGGTAGGCAGACAATGCAATAGAGCAGCAGGAAATGATAGCAGAATACTTGGTTTTATAGGGAGAGGTATTAGCAGTAGAAAGAGGGAAGTGCTCATGCCATTGTACAGAACACTGGTGAGACCTCACTTTGAGTATTGTACGCAGTACTGTAGACTGTATTTCCAGAAGGATATTGATACTTTAGAGAGAGTTCAGAGAAGGGCTACTAAACTGGTTCATCGATTGCAGGATAAAACTAACAAGGAAAGGTTAAAGGAACTTAACATGTATAGCTTGGAGGAAAGATGAGACGGGGGGGATATTCTAAAGGAACTGACCAAGTACCGGAGCGGCGCTGGACGACTGACTGTGCCATCTTATGGTAGTGCCTGCACTGCCTTTTTGACTGCCATTATTAAGTAATGCACTTCACACTCCAGTACTCAAATGGTTAATAATAGCGTTCAACATTTTTAAAAAAATTTTTTTTATAGATTTAGTGTTCCAGACCGCATTGCAGGAAAGTATCATCCTGGTATTTAGTACTGCAGGAGTAGTGAATCAAGGCAATAAGTTAACTTTAGCTAAGAGAGCCAAGGGAACTGCTCTACAAAATAAAATCAGATTCTAAATAGATACTTTAAATGTGTGCTGTTTAAGGGCTATGGAGTAGAAGATCCCACTGAGAAGTCCTTGTAGTGAAATAAATGGATTCATGCATTTTTTTCAACATAGACAAACCCAATTCCTCTTGCATTTGCTCATAACTAAAATTTTCCATCCTCCTTATTCCCTCTCTTGTCCTTGTCTGGATTATTTCCAGCTCTAAAATGTAACTGTATCATATGTTCAAGGTCTAACTCAGAGTTTTTGAAGACAAAAAACATTTACTATCTGGGTTTACCTCTTGGTGGCCAATTGACATTGCAGTAACGGAGACAATATTTCACATAGTTATATATTATTGTTATACTGAAGTTAACGGAACTCTTCAAGCACCAGAACTGCTGTGCTCTCACCCAATGACCACAGCCTGCACAGCAGGCTAACCTACATAGCATAAGTTTTCTGCAGCAGGGAAGGCACTGGTGGGTGCCCAGCGGTACCTTGGTAAATGGTAAAGTCTAATTTGTCTATGTTCACTTGAAGGGCACTAGATCACTCCTGACACCATAACCACTACAGGGAGTCTGTAGGGGTTTTTATAAAAATTCATGCTTTTTTACTCAGGTGCTGTTCTGATAATTGTGATGATGGGACTTGTTTTACATTGTTTATTTATTACTTGAACACTGAAAAACCCTGAGTTACTGTAATTATTATTTTATATATATATATATATATATATATATATATATATATATTAACAAGTATAATGGCATACTATGTACAGAGCATTTGTTATTGGTGTGTTTATGTTTAGTATTGTAGATTGTGAGGAACTTTAACCCCTTAAGGAACGGACTGTTTTTGCAATGTTGTACATTTGCGACCAGGCATCTTTTTACACTTTTGTGGTGTTTGTGTTTAGCTGTAATTTTCCGCTCTCTCATTTACTGTTCCCATACAAATTATATATTGTATTTTTCAGGACAAAAGGGGCTTTCTTTACATACCATATATTATTTATATAATCTCATGTAATTTAATTTAAAAAAATAAAAAAATATGATGAAAATTTTTAACAAATACATGTTTTTTTACTTTTACGTGAAAAATCTTTTACTCATCTACAAAAGCGAATGAAAAAAAATGCTAAATAGATTCAAAATTTTGTCCTGAGTTTAAAAATACCCAGTGTTTACCTGCTTTTTTGCTATTTTTTTGCAAGTTATAGGGCCATAAGTACAAGTAGGATATTGCGGTTTCAAAACATACATTTTTAAAATTTATCAATAGTGACATTGTAACACTATTATCTGTCATAAATTTCTGAATAACACCCCACATGTACATATTTTTTTTAAAGTAGACAACCCAGGGTATTCAATATGGGGTATGTCCAGTTTTTTTTAGTAGCCACCTAGTCGCAAACACTGGCCAAAGTTAGCGTTCATATTTGTATGTGTGTGAAAAAGTAAAAAACTAAATTGAATGCTAATTTTGGCCAGTATTTGTGACTAAGTGGCTACTAAAAAAGACTGGACATACCCCATTTGCAATACCTTGGGTTGTCTTCTTTTGCAAATGGTATGCCATCATGGGGGTAATTCTCATTCCTGGGCTACCATACGCTCTCAAAGGCAACGTAACCAATCTGGCCATTTTCAATGGAAAAATATTTGACCCATATATTAGACCCTGTAACTTTCGAAAACGCTATAAAACCTGTACATGGGGGGTACTGTTATACGCAGGAGACTTTGCTGAACACAAATATTAGTGTTTCAAAACTGGAAAACATATCACAACAATTATATGATCAGTAAAAGTGCTGTTTGTGTGTGAAAAATGCACAAAAAGTCACTTTCACTGACAATATCATTGCTGTGATATGTTTTACTGTTTTGAATCACTAATATTTGTGTTCAGCGAAGTCTCCCGAGTAAAACAGTACCCCCCATGTACAGGTTTTAGGGTGTCTTAGAAGGTTACAGGGTAAAATACAGTGCTAGCAAATTAAATTCTCTGGACTTTCGGCCTGGATTGGCAGGCAGGTCCCTCAAATTGCAATCAATAAAATTACTTAATTATGTAAAAATATTACATAAATACGCACGTAAAATTTAAATATATATGCATATTTATATATTTGAAGTCTACGTGTATATTTATATAATTATTTATGTAATTTTGTAAATGGACATATGTATATTTCGTATCATTTTTATTTATTTATATATACATAGATATATATATAATTTCATTTTAAGTGTATTTTGATATAAATATATATATATTAATATCAAAATATAGTTAGAATACAATTTCATATAGATATATAATTTTTTTAATTTTTATTACTATTTTAATTTTTTTAATTTAATTTAATCTACTTATTATTTGTATTTTATAATAATATATATATATATATACAATATATATAGTTATTATATATATTATATATATATATATATATGTGTGTAATTTGATTATTAGTGTATTTTTATAATAATATATGTACATACTAATATAAAAATACACTTAGTATGACATTAGATATATGATATATATATTTTTTTATTAACATTAACTTTATTTTTTTTAATGATTTTACACTAGCAGGGAGACTGCCTGTCAGCACAGGCAGTCCCCCTGCAGGCAGACACATGGACACCTATTGTGACCATGTGATTGCTGTGTTGAGCGATCACATGGCCACAGGGGTCCTAATCCGCCGCGGGGAGACTGTCTGGGCTGGAGGCAGTCTCCCCACACCGGGAGCACCGCTGATCGCTGCCGGGGGAACGACGGCGATCGGGTAAGTAACTAAGACCGTTAGGATGGTTCAGGACCGTCAGCGGTCGGCAATGTAAAAATGCCGACGACAGTCCTGAACCGTACTCGGTCCTTAAGGGGTTAAACAAGAAATAATAATGTACTATTACAGCATTGTTAACATTATCATATATCCAGGGCCGGTGCAAGGATTTCGGGCTCCCCTGACTCAAGTACACATACCCTGACCCATGCAGATACACACACACTGACTTGTGTAAGCTGACACACTAATCCAAGCAGGCACACACATAAACCCACATTGATCCATACAGACATACACATACACACACACTGGCCCATGAATACACACACTGACCAATGCAGAAATACACTGACCCATACAGACACCCACATAAACACACACTGACCCATGCAGACACCCACAGACACATACACACTGACCCATGCAGACACACACATACACAAACTCACTGACCCATGTAGACACACACATACACACAAACACTGACCCAGGCAGACACATATGCACACACTGACCTATGCATACACATGCATACACACACTCTGACCCATACAGACACACACTGACCCATTCAGACACATGCATACACACACTCGGCTGCGTACATACCGCGGGGCCCGCCACTCCAGAGGGCACGGCCACCTTGCGGACCTCTGTGACCAGGTATCCGCCGCCATCATCTTCTGCGGCCCCGGCCCACACTGCAAACCGCTGGGGCCGCCGTCCAAGGGGTCCATCGGGTGGCCCATGCTGTCACGGGCACCCGATGGATATGGATTTCCAGGGGGCCCGGTCACACTGTTAAAGCGTCCAGCGCTGACCGGGCCCCTTGTGATGACATCACATCACTCCTCCCAGCTAACACTGAGAGCCGCATGGGAGGAAGCAGAGGGAACTCTGACTCCCATCCACCTGAGCCACCACTGGACCCCAGGGAAAGTCACCCTCCTGCACCTTAAAGGTAGGAAACAGGAGGATGACTTAAACATTCTGTTTGTGTTTGTATGTATGTATGTATGTGTATCTGTCTGTATGTATGTGTGTGCCTGTCTGTATGTGTGTGTGTCTGCCTGTTTGTATGTATGCCTTTGTATTTATGTGTGTGTGTGTGTGTGTGTGTGTGTGTGTGCCTGTCTGTGTATGTCTGTATGTGTGTGTGCTTGTCTGTTTGTATGTATGAATGTGCGTCTTGTGTGTGTCTGTCTGTTTCTATGTGTGTGTCTGTCTCTGTGTGTGTGTCTGTCTGTCTGTATGTGTCTGCCTGTGTGTATGTGTGCCTGTCTTTTTTTTGTGTCTTTGTATGTATGTGTGTCTTGTGTGTGTCTGTATGTGTCTGTATGTGTGCCTGTCTGTGTGTGTGTGTGTGTCTGTATGTGTGCATGTATGTGTCTGTGTGTGTCTGTCTGTATGTGTGTGTGCCTGTCTGTTTGTATGTATGTGTCTGTATGTGTCTGTCTCTATGTATGTGTGTGTCTGTCGGGGAGGAGTAGGGAGAGGGGGGCCCACGGATCATTTTCGCACCGGGGTCCCATGGTTTGTGTGTACGCCACTGCACACACTCTAACCTATACAGACACACACATATGTTTCAGGAGATATAACTAAAGACACTGCAAGGTATTAGTGTATAGCAGCATGTTTCAGGAGTACACACCCCAACAGGAAACATGTGCAATAGAAAATAAACCATAAATAGAGTTAGTTGCATGTAAACCAAACATAACATCCATAACATCACCCTCTTTTAGTATTAATAAATCAACATTGTGAAATTTGAAGTTCAAATCACTGTCCTTGTAATAACATTCTAGAGGTTAAGTCTCTCAGGTGGTTGTGAATGTCTGCCACTACGAGTGAAGGCTGGTCCAGGTTATGCAAATAGTTTTTTAGCCCTCCCTGAGGTTACCAGACTCTTCCCACCACTTACTGGCATGCTTTGAACTTGACTGCTGTCAGGTCCTGCTTGCTCAGGGCTCTCATTAGTACTAGTCTGTGCTATCACTTCTGTACACTATTTACTGCCGACATGTGAGTGTGTCCTTGAAATACCAGGTGTGTCTGGCTTGTCAACAGGATATTGAGAATCGGGATTCTCGACCACTCGCAGATCCACATGATTGCGTTGGTAGAGAGTTCCTACGATATCCACAAGATTGGAGCATGGTGCAACCTTTTGCAGACAGGTTCCCATTCTCCAGTGACCTGTTCGATCTCCAGGAAGCGGTTTCATACGGATTTGTTTCCCAATATTCAGTTCAGGTAAATCCCTAGCATATAAGTCATATCTTGCCTTGAACACTTTCCTCTTAAGTCGTAACTTTTCTGGTACACCTTGTATCACAGAGAGTTCAAGTAGCTTGTTGGATAGAAAATAAACCAGAGTTAGTTGCATGTAAACCAAACATAACATCCATAACAACATATACACACACGCTGACCCAAGTAGACATACACATGCACACATACATTGACCCATACAGACACACACATATATATACACACACACACACACACACACTGACCCAAATAGACTGACACACACACACACACTGATCCATACAGTCACACACATACACACACATATTGACCTATGCAGACGCACACACATATACACCCACACTGATCCATGCAGACACACACTGACCTAAGCAGACTGACATACACAAACATAATGACTGAAGCAGACTGACACACATTGCGAGGTCCAGTTAACCTTCTTACCTAATTTAATTCATCCGTTTGCAGTTTGTGTTTCAGGAATGATCCGTCTTGAAGCTGCCTGGCTGTATTCAGTCTCTGTCTCCTTTCGCCCACTTGGCCTTAAATACAAAGAGCGGGAGCGAGTGAATGATGTGATCTTGCGCTGCCGCAATGGTTGTCTGGGAGGGCAGCCTAGTTCCAAGTAAACTCTTAGGTGGAAGCTGGCGAGTACTGGGTGTTAGTCTGCAGCCATGTAAGTGCTCCCTAGCACCTGGAGCCATGGTCGCTGAAGGGCAAAATATAATATGTCCAACATGATAGAAGGGTGGCCCAAAGCCACTTCAGGTGCCCCCACTTAAGATGCGCCCTTGGTGGCCGCCTATTTGGTCTATAGGAAGCGCCAGGCCTGCATATATTGCAGGATAGCAATATATTTTAAAAACAAATGAATCTTGTGTTTAACTGGTAAGAAACTGAAAACATAAAATAAAAAAAAATAAAAAAACCTTAACAATTGTATTTCTATTGTCAATAGCCTCTTTTTAACAATAAAACATGCTGACCTTAAAGATAGAGGGCATGTTATCACTGATTCCCTCTCCCCTACTGTGAGATACACAATTATTAAATATTCATGTAGTATAGTTATATGGTGGTATATTTACATTTAGCTAGTGCCTTGTTCAAAATGTTGTTTTCCTCACCAGACACATATTTTTATGAGAGGATTAATGTAATTTAAGACTGCTTCAATATTCTCTTAGTGATCTGCAATTAAAATGTAAGTAGTGTTTATTTAGCTGTTCATGCTGTTAGCACGGAGTTGTTGATTTTTGGTCAGTAACAAGTTTTTGTAGTAATCCAGCCAATCTGCAGTTTAGAATTTTGTTGATACAACATATATGACAGGTGTGCTTGGCAGAGTTTGCAAGACATAGGAAGTGAAGTGGATCACATGCTAAATGGAACTCAGAATTTCTTATGAGCATTTATTTTCTCCCTGGCATTGATTTTTCTTTCTAAGTGAACATAATTCAAAACAGTGGACATGGAAACATACAAAATAATGTTTAGAGAAAAAATGTAACTGTTTAGTTCACTTTAAAAATTGGTATATCGTTGGTGTAAAAAAATGAGAAGGGGAGGTAAATAAAATAATTTTCTTAAATCTAAAAGCTATACTAATAAATATATATTTAGTTTTAAGTTGTGATCTAGTTAACTGTGGGGAAAAGGTAGGACAAGAACATTATATATAATGAAAGAAAAACATATAGCAAATATAGTTGTAAGCAAGATTATTCAACCTCCATTTAAAATCAAGTTTATTTTCAAACATTTTCAAACATTCAAACATGAATCCATCAAAACAGCACAAATATGCAAAACACCTAATGCAGCGTATCAAGGGCTTCATTAGTTGCACCAGGTGTACTTGAGTTGGAAAACTTAAAATACATAAACTAGCCAGGGGTTTGTTGAGTGTCACATTTGACTGCATGTTAGAAATATCAAATCAAATATCAAATATCAATAAGTCAAAATAATGGTCCAAAATGTTAAGAGAAGAGATCACCACCCTTCGCAAACAAGAAACAGGATATAAAAAGATAGGGAAGTCTCTGAATTCCCTAGAGACACTGTTTGAAGCATAGTTCACACGTTCAAAGTTGGAGGAACAGTGGTTACAATACCTGGCTGGGGCAGAAAAGGAAGCTATGAATGGTTGCAACCAGATTTCTGAGAAGGCAGGTTGTGAAAAACCCTTGAGTGAAAAACCCAGCAAGACTTTGTGGCAACAGGAACTGAGCTTTCGGTGAGCACAGTAAGGTGCGTACTAAACACAGAAGGTTTCAATGCCATAACTTCAAGACATACAACACTACTTACCCAAAAGCACAAGCAAAGTCACCTCCAATATGCTCAAAATCATATAAATAAGACACAGAAGTTTTGGGATTCTGTTCTGTGGAGCGATGAAAAAAACTGACAATTTCTTTTAACCCACTGATTCAATGATATGTCTGGAGGAATAAAAAATACTTATTAGAGTTTGGCATATACTGGGCCCCTGTTCGACAGAAATGCTTGCCGTTCAAGCGCAAATCCAGAACCTAATCTTGGGAAGGGCTGTAGAATGAAGAAGGCGCAGTAGTGTGTATGAGGCTTGCAATATGTGTTTGTCAGTGGTGGAATGTGTGTGTGTGAGGGGTGCAGTGTG
>OW240915.1:164163619-164271473 GCA_933207985.1 Pelobates cultripes | reverse complement strand
AAAAAGTTTTTTGTTTTTAAATCCAAGCTATTGTGACACCAGATATAAGTGGTGGCACTGACTGGGGAAATGGGTACAGTATCCACTGTGAGCCTGACACAGATGCTGGCAGCAGTGGCAGACAACTGACTGCTATTCAATCTATAACAGTGAAAAAAGTTTTTTGTTTTTAAATCCAAGCTATTGTGACAATTGTGATGTACTATGGCACTGACTGGGGAAAATGGCACCGTGAGCCTGGACAATACTGTGCTGGCAGCAGTGGCAGACAACTATGTATTTACATTACATAGAAAAAAAAATAAAAAAAAAGCATACCCTTATCCCTAACCTAGCTATGCTTTTCCCTATCTTATGAACAGCAGCTACACTTTCCCTCCTCTTACTAAGCATGCAGCTTGAGAATGAATCTAAAATGGATGCTGTCCAGTAGGTGGGAGGGTCTGCTAGGGAGGCTGTGCTGCTAATTGGCTGGAATGTGTCTGCTGACTGTGAGGTACAGGGTCAAAGTTTACTCAATGATGACGAATAGGGGGCGGGTCGAACCGCGCATATGTTCGCCCGCCGTGGCGAACGCGAACATGCTATGTTCGCCAGGAACCGTTCGCCGGCGAACCGTTCGGTACATCACTATTCATAATGTCGTCTATCTGCTTCTTTTACCTATAAAATGTTCTAAAATGTAACATTGACTACTTGTCCATGCCACCATTGTTTGCCTCTCTGCCTCGGACCCCTTTACCATTCCAAAGAAAACTGAACTTCTTCTTCTAGCCAAAAATTGTGATAATGGTCAATTTTTTCATTTTTATGTGAGGTCCTGCACAAATGTAAAAGTCATAAAGCTCTAATTACTTTTATAGCAAGAGTATACTATTAATAAGAATGCTTTAAGTTAAATTTATCTTTAGGTCAAGGCTTTATGCACTAGAGGATATCAGAGTACAGCATGTTTTATTTCTTTAATGTTTTATGTGCTCTGCCAGATATACTTGGAAGACACCCAAGTAAGGTACATTTACAAATTTGCGTAAAACAACCAGACCACTAAGACCAGAGGACCACCCATAGTGTAAAATTAATGTTACAATACTTGTTATTTTTTTATTCTGTCAAGATGGTTTACTTAATTGTATCCTCATTAAATATTATATTTAAATATACAGACAACTTCATGTCTAAAGAGAATCATTATCATTAATGCTCTGCCCGAAAATACATATTTACCTTTAGTTATATACAATATTAAATTAGACACACACAATTAAAAAATAGTCAAAGCTATAATGTGAAAATAATTGTCCATATCTTATAGAATATAGAGATTTCCAGTTATACAGGTATGTAATTAGAAATGCTTTATCCTCATTGCTGACTTCATATGCACATTTGTCTTCAAACTTGCAGTAATTTGATGGAACAAAATTGTCCCAGTTTCATACGACTGATTTTGATGCAAAAGATTTAGTTGTTAGTTGCATTGATTATCTGCATATCTTATTATACATTTGTTAATAAGATACATCCAGAATTAGATGGAAATCCAAAATGGGGAGGAGGAGGAGGATAAGTCTTTAAGTGTCTATGTCACCTCAAAAGTTCCTTTCTCCTATTTTTTAAAATTCATTTGTGATCTATTTGTCTTTAAAACAAGGCTTGGTACTTGACGAGAATGGACGCATGTCGGCCGAGCTCCCACGGCTTACCTGATTTACACCACAATTATTACCTTTCCGTCCGCAGATACCCACATAGATCCGCTATTGATTCTTTGGGTTGACATAGGGAAAAGGGCTAAGAAGCTCAAAGTCCTGACGGGGGAAGGTTCATGCGACATTGACGACCTGCTGCCAATCGTGGCCTATAGCTAAAATGGCAGCGCAGCCAGATCCATACCTTTCCTTCCCCAAGGATAAAATACTGGATGCTCCAGACAAAATACCAAGCAGAGGGGGCCTTTGTGCTCCACTGCCGGAGGAAGATTAAATGGCTCCAGTCAACAATGGCAACTTTAAAGCACAAATGGAAAACATCAGGGCACTTTTTAACGCTGACCTGTCAGTATAGGGGAAGAGCTTACAGCGATCACTGCCAGAGTTAAGAGGACAGAGGAAGAGGTCTTCGCTAAAGACCAAAAGCAAACAGTCACCAAGGATATGATGAAAAAACTATCAGTTTCCCACCCGGCTATACAGGTCACAATGGATACTCTAAATGATGAGCGAATGCACAATAACTTGAAATTCTGCGGCACGGTCTAAACTACTGAAGGGCAGGATTTGCAACACTTTATCAGGTTTCTATTGGCAAGCCTTCCAACCCTATGCCAAAAAAAAAAGAATACAAATTGACAACTGCTTGCAGCTGCCTAATTGCTGGCTAAAGTTCCATCTGTTGGTCCCCCGTGATGTCCTGGTCCACTTTCCCCTATTTCATGATAGGATGACGGTTTAAGAGATTACGAGGAGATGCAGCTTCTATTCTTACAGCATCTCTGCCGATCTACCCTGGACTGGAGAAGGTCCTTCACATAGATCACAAACACCCTAAGATGCACAAACATCACTTACAGATAGGGGCCTTACCGCGGACTGATGGCATTCAAGCATGGCCACTCTCATCACCTGCTGCCTTCTTGCTTGCACTAGACCTCTCTCCATCCACCAACACTTCAGCTGGGCCCAGTCACTCCTGGGACATGTCCCAGGTAGTTCCCTTCACTCCTCGTACAGCATAAGAGATTGGGTGTTTCCAGTTCTCCAAGAGGAGATGGACTGGATCAGATTGTTAACACACTTCTATGGTGTCATAATGTTTTCCTGTTGAACATATATTTCTCTTTCTTTTCTATAATATATTTTATTTCCATTCATTTCCATTTTCTTTTATGTTGGTCAGTTTGTCTGCCTTCGCTACCAACATGATGCTGGTATGATTAGGCATATTACCTGCCCCCCTCCCTTGCTCTAGGATTATAGAGCACACCACTCATAGTAAAATTACTTGCTGCCTTAAAGTCTTTGATTACTTAACTGAGATCAGTGGAGCACAGATTTAATATAGCATCTTTCTATATTGTACTTCCCAAAGTAGGAATGTATACATGTATACATAATTTTATTTATGTTATCTACTTTCTTTATTGTATTTTCTTTCCTTTCCATATAAATATGCATTAACATTAACCTCAGAAAAATAAATAATATTTGAATTATTAGTATTATTTTTTTATATATAGCGCCATCAAATTCCATAGCGTTGTACAATTAAACAACTTTGTTTTACAATGAACTTTGCAATTTAATAACTACTATTTTGATTTTCCTTAGAAATGTCAGCTTGTGCCAATAGTAATAAGTCACATTTTAATAAATTCCAATATTATTGTCCTCATAAGTCTATTCAAAATGCTTATCTCATAGGGCTGTCTTATCTTGCAATGCCCTTACACATGCAGTATTTGCGTTCAGTCTTGTAGTTCATTCTGTATTTTTGCATTTACAGTGGTTTAGTCTGTCACTTACAGTGCCATCTTCTGGTTCCTATATAGATTACAAGTTAAAAAAAATAGAACAGTCCTAGATGTATTGTAGTATTAAATTAAAATGAGCAACCAGATGAAACACATATTTAAAGGAAAATATATTTTATAAGCATTTACAAGGATTTTAATATTCTGTTTACTCACCCTGTAGTTAACAAACAATGTGAGGGCACCAGATTGCCCCACAGCACTAGATATTGTACCCAGTGGTGTATCCTGGTTTTGTGCTGCCCTAGGCAGGACAAAACTCAGGCGCCCCACGCACCACGCACCACCCCCACCCAAGCCTTCCCCCCCGCCCCACCTTCTAAATACACACACACACACAGTCACACACACACAAACAGTCAGACACACACACAGTCAGACACACACACACAGTCAGACACACACACACACACAGTCAGACAGACACACACAGTCAGACACACACACACACAGTCAGACATACACACACACACACATACACAGTAAGACACAAACACACACACACACACACAGTCAGACACAAACACACACACACAGTCAGACACACACACAGTCAGACCCAAACACACCGTCAGACACACACACACACAATCACTCACATTAACACTTTTTAAAAATGTTTTATTTAACCCCCCCCCATATACCTTTGAGGAATGCTGGGGGATGGGGGGTTCCTCTCTCTCCCTGGGGGTCCAGTGGCTGCCGGTCGGGCTAATGGGCTGGCTGCTGGGCGGGCGGGCGGCTGGCGAGGGAGCACTTCCTCTGAGTGGTCTGCTCAGCTCCCTCGCGCGCCGCAGAGTGAGGCTGGGAGACGGAATATGACGTCATATTCCGGCTTCCAGCCTCACTCTGCGGCGCGCGAGGGAGCTGAGCAGACCGCTCAGAGGAAGTGCTCCCTCGCCAGCTGTCCGCCCGCCCAGCCCAGCATGTCAGTTAGCCGCAAGGCTAACTAGGCATTTGCCCTGGGCCTTTGGGGGCAGCGTTTTTTGCCGCCCCCTTAAAAATGCCTTGTTTGCCTCGCGGCTAATACGTCCTTGATTGTACCCAGTTCACCAGACTGCACTATACTTCCATGTTTCTCTCCCTCTTCCTTTCATTTCTCTCTCCTCCCTCCTTCCATGACTCTCTTCACCCTCCTTCCATGTTTCTCACTCACCCCTCCTTCCATGTCTCTCTCTTCCCCTTCTTCCATATATCCCCCCTTTCTTCCATGTCTCTCTGCCTCCCCTTCCAACTATGTCTCTTCTACCTCCTTCCTTCCATGTCTCTTCTCCCACCCCTTCCATCCATGTCTCTTCTCCCTTCCATCCATATTTCAGCCCCCTTTCCAAGCGACAGTCAGCTTCTGCCAACACGGAGTCAGTGCCCTAGGTGAAGGTAGTGCTGGCTCTGCTCACACACAGATTGGTGCCCACCTCCCTGCTGTTATACCTGTCATGGCAGGGGAAGGATAGTCACATGACACACAATGCTCCATCGCAGAGCGCGGTGTAGGGGGGACACCCCTGCTAATTTAGTGTGCATGCGGTTCCGTTATGGAGTCACATGTCACATAAAAAAAAATAAGTGTCCAGACACAGTGAGGGTGGCCAAATGCCGACCCCCTTAATGCACCACCTATTCAACACAACAAATGCTTTAAGCGGTTTGCCCAAATTCAACTGAAAATGCAACTTATAATGAATTATCCAGTCTCAAAATGATTCAACCCCTTCAATGCAAGCATCTTTAGTACATAGTAGACAAATATTTTGCTGTACTGACCTGCTACAAACGTGATACATAGCCAGACACCAGCTTCTGGCAGCGTTCTTGAGGAATCTTAGCCCATTGCTATTGAGCAATGGCCTCCAGTTTAGTGTTATTCTTGTGTTTGCATGCTGCACCCTCCTTATTCAGATCACACCAGAGATTTTCCATAGTGTTCAAGTCAGATGACTGTGATTGCTACTGCAGAAGATTTCAGGACTAAGGTCGAATCACGCCCAAGCTCCAGCTTCCTCACTGACAGCATGACGTTTTCTCCTAGGAGTTTCTGATACTTCAATGAATCCATCTTGCCTACCACATGCTGCAGGTTTCCAGTGCCAGAGGATGCAAAGCAGCTCCGGCGCATCACCGAGCCACCATTAAACATAGTGGCAGAGCATGGCCGGCTTAACATAGGGGCTGATGGGGCAGCAGCTCCATGCCCATGCTCATGAAATAGGCCCATGCCCATGAAATAGGCCCATTGCTAAAAAAAAAAAAAAAGAAAAAACTAAAAATAATTTTACTACTTTTCACATGTGGATGTAGGGAAACAAAACTTGTGTGGGCTGGCTGACAATGAAATGAGTTAAGGTAAAGCTGACTTTGCATACTATGCAAATGCTCTTTCTGCTTCAGTCTAACTGTGTGGCATGTTCCCTTGTTTCAAAATTCACCACATAGAGCTTTTCTCTGTCCTAGACTGTGTAAAAGGAGCTTCTGCCTGTTGTAAGGGTAAGGAGAGGAGTGGACAAGTGAGTGCTAGGAGACAGTCCTTAGAAAGCGTGGAGTGAGCGCATCATTAGACACATTTATGACAAGCTCAGGGTGCTGTCTGCATAGTATGCCTTTGGTTGGCCAGCCTGCATGATTGGAAGGCAGCCTGCCATGTATTCACGCCAAGCTGACCTTCTAACTCCTTCAAGATTTTTGGGGGCATGTTTGCCTTTCTGGGCAGTTTTGGTTACGTCAGTGGAACACCCTTTTACCCCACACACCGAAATCCTGCATCACCAGAAACTGCTGTAAGGGTGTATGGATTTACTTGAAAGATGAATGTGAGACATTGGCATAGGGTATGTGTTTTCTTAAAGCGATATCTTGTGAGTTTGCTTCCAGCATCACCTCCACCAGATACATGACGATTGGGAAGTATGACTGTTATAGTGTTTTTTTTGTCGATATGATTCTATAATTAGGCCCATCATTGTCAGCACCAGGCCCAATGGACTCTTAATCTGGCCCTGAGGCAGAGTTTTCTTTTCAGTGTATGCTTCAACCTCTTCCTCCAGACATACTGCTGATCCATTGGGCTGAAAAGTTCTAGTTTTGTTTCATTGCTCCACAGAACAAAATCCCAAAACTTCTGTGGCTTATTTATATAATCTTGAGCATATTGGAGCCACCTTTTATTGCCCACTAGGGTCATTAATGGTCTATGTCTTGGAGTTCCAACATGGAAACCTTCTGCATTTAGTACATGCCTTACTATGCTCACTGAAACCTCAGTGCCTGTTGCCACCAAGTCTTGCTGCAGGTCTTTTGCAATCACTCAAGGGTTTTTCACAACCTGCCTTCTCAGAAATCTGGTTGTAGCTATTTATACCTCCTTTTTTCTGCCCTGTCCAGGTAGTGTAACCACTGTTGCTTCAACTTTGAACTTGCAAACTATGCTTCCAACGGTGTCTCTAGGAACATTCACAACCTTCGCTATATTTTTGTATCCTGTTCCTTGTTTGCCAAAGGAGATAACATGCATCCAAACGTGACACTCAAGAAACCCCAGCCAGTTCATGTATTTTAAGTGTTCCAGTTCAAGCATACCTGGTGCAACTAATGAAGCCCTTGATTAATTGCAACAGATGTGCTTAGGACATCACCTGTATTGCATATTTGTACTGTTGTGAGGGAGTCTATTCAGTGGGGTTGAATACTTTTTAGACTGGAGAAGTCATTATAAGTTGCATTTTCAGTTGAATTTGGGGAAACCACTTCAAAGCATTCATTGTGTTGAGCTCTATAAATAGCTTTTGTTTGATTTGTTCATTGCAAAAAACTGAAAGTCTGTAAATGTTGACAATAAACCAGATTTCCAATGGGTGTTGAATACATTTGATTACAACAGTATACATAGTGACAATCGCTATATATATGTGCACAATGGGAATGTGGGGCATGGGCGCCCTGATGACAGCCCTGAGGGAGCAGTGATAGAACATAAAGTATATTCCTGCTCTCTTTTGCAGCTCAGACACAAAAGTGAAGAGACCTGATAGCATTCAAGCTGCCAGGATTCTCACTCCTTTGCAGTCTGGCTGCACAATGTGCAATGTAGCTGTGCACACAATAAGTAAAAAAAAAAAAAAAAGCTTACACTTGCTGCAGAGTTACAATTCAAGTACCCACTTCTGCTCACCCTGCCTGGTGTCTCTGACAAGGGCACTTGCGTTGGTGCCCTCCATGGATCCGCTCCTGACTTATGCACTTGATAAACTTTACAATAAATTGCACTAAAACATGAAATAGAATAAAAATGCAAGCAATGTGGATAACCCTTGGATACACATGCCCATCAAAAATTAGCATTTTAAATGCCTTAATGACAGGCAACAGAGGGTTGTAGTCAATGGAGTAAATTCAAAACAAAGTCTAATTACCAGTGGGGTACTTCAGGGATCTGTACTTGGACCCATTCTCTTTAATATGTTTATTAGTGATAATGCAGAAGGTCTTGATGGTAAGGTATGTCTTTTTGCTGATGATACTAAGATATGTAACAGGATTGATGTTCCACAAGGGATAAGCCAAATGGCAAATGATTTGGGTAAAGTAGAAAAATGGTCAGAGCTGTGGCAACTGACATTTAATGTGGATAAGTGCAAGATAATGCATCTTGGAAGTAAAAAAGTGTAGAGTATAGAATATTTGATACCCTACTAACCTCAACATCTGAGGAAAGGGATTTGGAGTAATTATTTCAGATGACTTAAAGGTAGGAAGACAATGTAATAGAGCAGCTAGTAGAATGCTTGGTTGTATAGGGAGAGGTATTAGCAGTAGAAAGAGAGAAGTGGTCATGCCATTGTACAGAACACTGGTGAGACCTCACGTGGAGGATTGTATGCAGTACTGGAGACCGTATCTCTAGAACGATATTGATACTTTAGAGAGAGTTCAGAGAAGGGCTGCTAAACTGGTTCATGTATTGCAGGATAAAACTTACAAGGAAAGGTTAAAGGAATTTAACATGTATAGCTTGGAGGAAAGACGAGACAGGGGGGATATGATAGAAACATTTAAATACATAAAGGGAATCAACACAGTAAAGGAGGATACTATATTTAAAAGAAGAAAAACTACAACAACAAAAGGACATAGTCTTAAATTAAAGGGGCAAAGGTTTAAAAATAATTTCAGGAAGTATTACTTTACAGAGAGGGTAGTGGACGCATGTATTAGCCTTCCATCTGATGTGGTAGAGGTTATACAGTGAGGGAGTTTAAGCATGCGTGGGATAGGCATAAGGCTATCCTAGACTTAATATAAGGACAGGCACTAAGTAAAGTATTTAAAAAATTGGGCAGACTAGATGGGCCGAATGGTTCTTATGTGCTGTCACATTCTGTGTTTCTAATAACAGATAAATTCATACAGTCGGCGAGTAGCTAATTATAATACAAGACTGTATGTAATTTTGTAGCCAATAGATCCATGCACCACAATAAACCCATTTCCCACCAAAAGATTATCGTCTATAATGACTCCACTGAGCAAATAAAAAATTCTAACATTTTAAAAAATCTTGAGGCCTGGGCTGTGCTATAATTGTAAAGCTCTGCAGAATATGTTGATGGTACATAAACACTAATATTAATTAATTAATTACAACCACAGTAGTCAAAATAGTTAGTATAGGTATACAAGAAATTCCTTGGCTACCATTCAATCATAGAGACATGTTGTATAATCCTCGACCTGTATTCTAGCATAGAGGAAAAAAAACATATGGTCTCCTCAGTATAATGGGCTCTTGTCTGAACCTGCTCTGGTCATTCTCACATAAAAGAAAGCTTAGTTAGATTAAACACAAGGTAATTAATCTAGCACAAATATGCAAACAGAAATGGAAGAAAAAAGTGAAATGGCAAGAAATAAACCGAAGAATGAGGACAAAAACAGAGCAATTAAAAAAAGAAAAAATGGTATAGATAAAAAAAACAAACATAAAAAATGTAATAAATAAATAAACTTTAAAAAAATAGTAATCCAGAGCAGAAAAACAAACAAAAAAGTTAAATAAAGAATAAATAAACAATATTAGAGTGAAAATAATAGGATTATGTTTCTAATATATGGCAAGCATACAAATTATTAGACTTGTGCAAGGTGGAAAAAATTCAGGCTGAATCGCTTATCCCGAAAATTTAATTTAGTTTGCGACATTCATTCATGCGTTGGTTCGGCTTGTCCAAATATTGTCCACGCAAATGATTCAGACAATCCAAAATTGGCAGGAAAAAGGTGCCTATTAGTGTACTGCATTGTAAAAATGGCTACAATATTGCCTATCCTATGGGCTAGAGCCGCTAGACAATGTTAGGCATTTGCAATGCCAATTCTGATTTGTCAGCTTGTCATATTATATTGCTATTAAAAAAAAAAGAAGTGAGAGTACTTTTATAATAATGATTGATTATTTTTCCTCTTGCAATCTTGTATAAATTACTAATAGGATGTAGCTGCAGTAGAAGTAATTTTTTTTTTTTTATTTAATAGGCAATTGACAACCCACTCACCTCTTCCACCCTGACAAGAGCAAAGCTTTTCTACACATGAGCATGAGTGATCATACTTCAGTTTTGTTTTCATTAAAGGAGTAACAAGAATAATTTAATTTGGCAAAAGGGATTTTTCAAACAATGAAAGGGTGAAACGGGTGACTTGGTCATCAATTGCTCGTTTACTTCCTTGCATTTTCTGAAAAAATATTTTTTGTTAAAATTGCTCCTTCTGTTTCTTTCTTATTCTTCAAATGCCTCGCTAAATATTGCAGTGCCTGCTATCTCCACAG
Organism: Pelobates cultripes; assembly: GCA_933207985.1. Taxonomy (NCBI): domain Eukaryota; kingdom Metazoa; phylum Chordata; class Amphibia; order Anura; family Pelobatidae; genus Pelobates; species Pelobates cultripes. The sequence continues at coordinate 164,261,121 of OW240915.1, read as the reverse complement.
ACGCAGTTAGGAGATAATGCTTTTTTCACACTGAAGGATTATAACTTATTCTACAGACTGGGTTTGTGGGGAAATTTTGCTCTTCTTAGGCTGTAAGGGGTGAGTGGGTCATCAATAGCCCCAATACCCACTCACTTTTTCCTGAGAAAGGAAGTGACCATCTTCCAGTGTGATAAAAAACAGCGCCCTATAAGAAGGCCTAGCCAACGCTCAGGAGTCAACAGAGTAGAGCAAAACTACTACGATAAAAAGCATGTTTAAAAGGAGGAGTACAAGCAGAAGTCATTTAATTTGAAAACAGGTGGAAAATGGGTAAACTCCTGCTTGAAAGTAGATGTTTTTAGAACTCCTCCTCCTTTTTTTGATCAGTCACTTCTCATTTGATCTGTGAATCAAATCAACATTTAGTGACTATCTATCAACTTTTTTTTTCAACCTCTTCATTGGATAGGAGATGTAACCGACATAATTGGGCAGACGTTTTGTCATTCATGGCAAACAAGACTTCTTATCTGCATTCTCTAAAAAATAAATCAGTTTCTTCTGCATTCCATCCGCCTATTCTAACAACTCAGAATTCCGAACATGCTCGTCCATCATGCTTGTCGTTTGCCCAGTTATACATTCACATGGACCTTGAGAGATAGAGAATTCGTCTGTTGCACTTATTCATCCAAATTCATCCAAACATCCAAATTCATCCAAACTGCAATTTAGACAAAACTGAATGCATAAGTCTACAAATGAATTTTTCACCAAAAGTGTTCTTCCACATTCACCTTCCAGAGAAAACAATAGCAGAAATTGGAGCAAGATAGCAGGGGTGTAACCCAAGTCAGGATGTGTCTAGACTTGGTTGCACCAACATTTGGTGAGCACAGAATTATAAAATCTAGAGACAAATGACAAACAGTAATGATTATATAATATAACATAAATATAATATAAAAATATGCAAATGTATATAATATTACTTTTGTGGACAAAAGTCCTACATAGAAATGCTAGCTGTCTTCAAAAGTTTCCAGTTAATATCAGATGCAGGTAGTGAAGAGGTTATGTATGTATTATATCCGTATAACATGATACAGGTATAACTTTGCAAAACACTTTTTTTTTTTCTAGATTTATGTAATATTTAATTGAATCCATATTTGTTATAAGAGTTAATATATTTTTAGATTTGATGAGAAATAGTTAAAAAAAAATCAAATTTAGTAGAAAAGTATCAATTTTTTAAGCATCTACTGCAATTGTACAAATTTATACAAACACTAATGGATCTCATGCCTCAGATGCTTTTAGATTTATAAGTAGTTTCAGTCATACTTTTTCAATTAATGAAAAAACTAACAAATGCTGAACTACATATCCCAAACATGTATTGGGCAGGGATTTATAGAAAAAAAATCACACAGAAAAGTACATGAAAGCATTAAGACAATTCAATTGTTGAGAAAAATTATCATTTGCTTGTTCTCTGCTGAGGAGTAGATTTGTAGTGAACCAGAGATCGTTAGTGTAAAGTTCGTTGCAAGTATTTTGGGTATTTTTGCAACTGTTCATTTTTTTTTTCTCATTTATCTTTTTTATTGGTGCATAAAGGATCAAACATTTTGCAGCGCAGTGCAATTTTGACATGCCAAACCAATCACAGGCGCAGCTGTGGATACCATGTTACAAAGGTTTACCCCGCATATTCCTCGTGCAAATCTGATTTATTTTTTTATCATCCAGGATGATATGACCTTGGGTTATCCGCACCGAGGAGCATTGGTATCGTGTAGTATGATTTGTCTTGCGTTCGTATTATGTGTCGGTTCGGTGTGGATAGGAACATCTGCTTGTGTTACACATCTGATACACTAGCAACTTTGCAATAGTTATATAACTTTTAACTAGGGGATAAGGAAGGGGTACAGAAGAAAAAGGGAGGGAGAAAGGGGGGGTGCCCTGGACAATAGATATTGCATTTGTAGTGCATTGTTGAATGTAACCCTGTGTGTGACCCTATTTCCCCTGATCAACCTGTTAACTCTCAGCCGGCCAGCTACTCCATTCTCTGTCATATCTCTCACTACAGCCGTTTGCTCTGCTTGCCATTTTCTCATACTGACTAATCAGGTCCATTCTGTTAATGATATTGGGTACAGCTGGTGTTTAATTACTCTTCCAGCTACCTGCCAACATTATTTTTGCTACCGTGAGTATGTTGAGAATTACCTTTCTGTGTGGGTGGGATGCAATGCCGGGTATTATGTGGAGAATGTAGTGTTCTGGCTTCATGGGTAGGATGAATCCTGTCTTATCTAGTATGAGGAAGTGAACTTTTTCCCAATAGTCTGTTAGTAGGGGACAGGCCCAGAAAATATGGATTATGGATCCCTCACTGATGTTGCACCTCCAGCATTTCCCGGACGTGCCCGGGTACATGTGTGCTAGTCTTTGTGGTACCAGATACCACCGCATTAAAACCTTGCAGTATGCTTCCCAGGTCGTAAGGCTTTGCGAAGCCCGTTTTGTTACTTCCAAAGCTGTCATCCAGTCTGCCCTGGGGATCTGGAGACCCAGGTCCCTTTCCCACTGTGTCATGTATGGCTGCTTATCAGGGGCTGTCGCGGTGATCAATGCTTTGTAGCACGCTAACAGTGGCTTTACATGCCTGGTGGTGAGTATCTGTGTCGTTGTTAGGCAGGGTGTGAAAGAGCGACTGGTGAGTTTGCGGATATGCGAGTGTACTATATTTTTTACTCTGAGATATAGAAAGATATCCCTCGCTGGCAAGCGTAGGTCTTTTTGCAACTCTGGAAATAGCTTAACCTTGTCCCCTACTAGGATGTCCCGAACCCTATGTGCACCTCCCTCCCTCCATCGATCCATCTTCAGGTCAGGGGAGAGTATTTCTAATGATGTCAGGGGTGCTGAGTGGAAGAGCGATTTGGAGTCTGCTATGTGTGGGCTCCATTTATTCCAGGCCATCAGTAAGAACTTTGTGCTCTGCAGTTGTTTTCCTGTCGCCACTCGCGTTTGCCTTCCCGCCCATAGATAACTTGACAGATCGTGGGTATTCAGACAGGCACTCTCCATTGCAAACCATATAGGGCGTCGGAGTGTGCATGTGGGGCGCAATAGACAGAGACCCTGTGCTAGAGCGGACACCCTGTAGTAAGCCTTAATGTCTGGCATATTCAGACCCCCGTCAGTGCTTGATAGCACTAGAGTACCTTTTGCTACTCTCGGGGGCTTCCGCTTCCATACATGTGCGTTTATGGTGCTTTGATAGAGTTTTAGTAATTTGGTCGGTAGCGCGATGGGTAGGGTTCTGAACAGGTACAAAATGTGCGGCAAGGCCATCATTTTCACAAGATTGATTCGGCCTAACCAGGACACTTCAAGACCCTCCCATTTCTCTAGTGTGAGTTTAAGTTTCTGAATGAACGGGTGATGGTTTTCCCTTGTGATGGTTTGGGTGGTTTTCGTGAGTTTGATCCCTAGGTATTGTAGGGAGTCCTTCCGCCAATCGAATGAGTGTTGTGATTTTAGTGTTGTGACAGTGGTACTTGGCAGATTTATGGGCAGTGCTTGTGTCTTCAGGGAATTGTTTCTATAGTAAGATACCTGCCTATATGTGTCGAGTCTATGTAGGAGTTGTGGTAGAGAGGATTCTGGGTGTGTTATAAACACTAAAACATCGTCTGCGAATAATGCCAGTTTCTGTGTGCCACCTGGTGTTTGGAGACCCTGTATCGCCGAGTCGCTTTTAATGAGGCGAATCAAGGGTTCCAGGCTCAGTATGAAAATGAGGGGTGAGAGAGGGCATCCCTGCCTTGTGCCATTCCTTATCTCTATTTGGTTGGATACGAAGCCTGTGCTGAACACTCTGGCTGTTGGGTGTCGGTATAGGGCAAGAATGCTTGCCAGGATTTTTGGGGTGAACCCCATTTTGGATAGTGTCAGTGACATGTAGTCCCAATGGAGGCGATCAAAAGCCTTTTCGGCGTCCAGCGCCAAAATCAGGCCGGACTGAGACGTTAGATTTGCCCAATCTATAAGGTTCATAAAATGTCGTGTGTTGTCCCCCACCTGTCTCCCTGGTACGAAACCCGCTTGTTCTGTGGAAATGAGATCCGGGAGTATCGTTTTGAGCCTCGTTGCTATCAATTTGGCATACAATTTTGTGTCTGCGTTCAGAAGGGAAATCGGGCGTAAATTAGCGCAGTGGGTGGGGGGTTTATTTGGTTTGGGCAGCGTTACAATGAAGGCTTCCAGCATTTCCTTGGGCATTATCCCAGAGTCTTTTATGTTATTGAAGAGTTTGGTGAGGGGGGTGACCAGTTGTGGGGATAGTTTTATGTAATAATAGTTTGATAAGCCATCTGGGCAAGGGGCTTTGTGTTTGGGTAGGGTCTTAATGGCGTTCTCTATTTCTTCCTCTGAGAAGGGTTCTTCCAGAGAGGAGCATTGTGCGTGAGACAGACATGGAAGCTCAACTTGTTCAATGAAGCGCTCTATTTCCGATATGTTTGGTTGATATGTGCTATGATCATTGACTAATTGATAGAGGGATTCATAATACCTTGCTAATTCGTTGACTATATCTTGGGGGTTATATAATTTTACTCCTCGTTCCGAGGTAATGTAGGGAATTTTTGTTTGTAGTTTGATTTGATGGACCTTTCTAGCCAGGAGCTTCCCCGCCTTATTTCCCATGGTGTAGTATGATTGCTTAAGGGACCGCATTCTCTTTTCTGTTTCTATTAGCTGAAGTGAGTTCAGTTTTGCTCTAATTCCTGCTACTTTTTCGTGTGTGCTGCTTGTGGGATTCCGTTTGTGTGCCTCTTCATTTGCAATTAAATCTTGTTCTAATTGTGTTTTATCGTTGTTATGTTGCTTTTTTGCCCTCGCCCCTAATTGAATTATACCACCCCTTAAGACTGACTTGTGGGCTACCCATTGGGTTGTTATTGGCGTCTGGCATTTTTCGTGGTTCTTAAAGTAATCCTCTGCCTGGGCTCGTATCTGGCTAAGATATTCAGGGATGTCGAGAAGGCGTTCGTTGAGACACCACGTACCTCGTCCCCTAGCCGGGTATGGGATCTGTATTGTTACAATTTGTGGAGCGTGATCGGACCACGTGATCGGTCCAATGTGTACACTGAGCGCAAAGGGTAGCGTTTTAATGTCAAGGAGACATAAATCTATTCTGGTGTGTGTCATATGAACGGGCGAGTAGTAGGTGAAATCTCTCTCTTGTGGGTGTAAATTTCGCCACGTGTCATAATAATCGTGTTCGTGCATGAGTTTGCTTAGATGTTGGCCTAAGGCCAAGGAGGCTGGTTTTGGCGATTCATTGTTAACCCTTCTGATGTCTAGGGAGGGGTCGGGAGTGCAATTAAAGTCCCCGCAAATTATGGTGTGACCCTCTCTGTATTGTGCTATTATACGGAAGGTCATGTTTAAAAAGGTTTTCTGCGAGTCATTCGGTGCATATAGCGAGACTAAGGTAATTTTTAGGCCATTCAGCGATCCCACCAAGATCAGTAACCTCCCATCCCGTCTGGCGTATTGTTTGGAGAGGACGAACGCCCAGTCGTTATGGAAATATAAGGCTACTCCCCTGGATTTAGTCGGAGCTAAGGCGTGGTAGCATTGATTATAGTGTTTAACATTGAATTTCGGTGGTTTCCGGGCGCAAAAGTGTGTTTCCTGCAAACATACTATTGCTGCTTTAGCCTTGATCATTTCCTGTGCCGCCATTCTACGCTTGTGGGGACTATTAAGGCCTTTCACATTCAGGGTTAAAATTTTCATAGCATTAGCCATTCTAATTCTTTTGTAGGATGCATATATGGTGCGTACGTATTCGAGTGGTTGTGTTCAGCACCTATCTTTAGTATTGCCCAGAGGCGGGGAAAGAGAGGGGTAAACAACATTAACAAAAAAAGGTATAACAAAATGAAGTATGTACATAGCGCCATTCGTTTTTTCAGCGCTTTACTTGAATTGAGTGTGAGCCGGGCAAACAGTCCCGTCTCTGCTCTCAAGTCCTAGGGGTTCGTCTGACGTAGAGAGACCGGCAATTTACGACCTCTGTCAGGACTAGGTGAACCGCCTTTCTCGCAAGCGTATTCTGCCCCTGTGAGGCGGAGAATTAAAAGTACCTGGCCCTTTGGATGTATGGGAGTGTACCTTAGGCTATATATCACTCTAAACTTTTGCTTGTTACCCTTTTAATCCGCCTATCCGTTTGTGTGGGTGTCTGGGACTTCCCTTTGTTCTGATGATCCCCGGCTCAAGTTGTACTCATCCCCGAAAACCTTAGGTTTCTCCCTTCTCCACCTGATTTTGTCTCAAATGGGTATTGCTAGCACTGTAGTGTTGTAGGTCTAGACATGTGTGCATATGCATTATACTCACAACACCTTGTCAGTTCGTTTTGCAAAAAGCAAGCAGGACAGTCACTATGAGACACTATCACAGTCTTAGTTGGAAGGGCCCAGTGGACTTTTAGGGTAGAGAGGGTGACCCCGCCATCTGCCATTCTCTCTGTGGACGGCTTGGCGATTCTGCCGGCGTTTTTTCTGGTGAGCGTAACGGAAAGAGACCCCATTCCTTTAGAAGCCGCATGCCCACCTCCGGTTCGTTTGCTGTATGTGATCTTCCGTTCCTCCAGACAATGATCTTGGTCGGATATCCCCAGCGATATTGAATGTTGTTGTTCCTCAGTGTTTTTGTAATTGTTATAAACTCTCGTCTCCTGCTCATGGTCAAGGCCGAGAGATCTGCGTATAGCTGGACATTTTCATATGGTGTAGGCAGGTTTGTTCTTTTTCTAGCCGCCGCCAGTACTGCATCCTTTGTTTTGAAGTAGTGGAAACGCACGACTATGTCTCGCGGCGTATCTGGTGTTAGCCTTTGGGGCCTTGGTAGGCGGTGCGCCCGGTCCATAAGCCATTCTGAGTCTGGTATTGTTGGGACCAGGGATTTGCATATGGACATTATGCTCTCTGCGAGGTTGTCATTTGTAACGGATTCCGGGATTCCTCGGAACCTGACGTTGTTTCGCCTTGAGTGATCTTCCATGTCGGCCATCTTCTTTTTGAGGGACATGTGTTCTTCAGTTAGGTGCTGTACAGCTGTCGCCAATGTGTCATGTGCCGAGCATAGCTCGTCTTGTCTGGCTTCCAGGCTATTGGTTCTCTCCCCCAATTCTGAGATTTCCTTTTTAATATCATTAGTAGCCTGTCTCAGGTCTTTTTGCAGCGTAATCCTGAAGTCCTGCAGCATGGAGAAAAGCTTTCTCTCTGTAACTGGAGCGTCTGTATAGGTGCCTGCCTCATTATCCTGTTCTTGTGTGGAGTCTGAGGCTTGGGAAAGCGCGGGTCCCTCGCCGCCATCTTGGGTGGACCGGGATCTCTCTTTTTTTTGTTGGCGGATTGGGTCTGTGAGCTTCATTTGTTTAGCAGGGGCCATCACAGCAGTAGTAGGTATATACCTTTATTTGTGTCGGTTTTCGAGCGGTATGCTTCGAGTTATCAGGCTTAGAGATCATATGCCGCCGGTGCTCTCACGCCATGCGGCCGCTCACTTCGGCCGTCAGCCCCGCCCGCAACTGTTCATTTTTAATATTTTCTCTGCAATGCCTGGAAAATACTGTCAAACTTTGATTGGAGTTTCTATTTAAGACTACCACTTGGAGATTATATATTATCACTATCATAAAAAGTAGAGTGATGTAGGTGAGTGGTAGGGAGATCATACCTATCTTTTGTTTCAAGGCCATCTGAGTTCTCTGAGTTGTGTCTATCTTGTATTGCAGCCATCTTGGTCTGGTAGCCACAATGAAGTTTACATTTGTGTGGCTTGTGATCCATTGTTATAGGGAGCTTATAATATTAATAATAATAATAATAACATATATAGCATCTTAAAGGTATAGTGCCAGGAAAACATACTTGTTTTCCTGGCACTATAGTGCCCTGAGGGTGCCCCCACCCTCAGGGTCCCACTCCCGTGGTGCTGAAGGGGGAGGAAGGGGTTAATCCCCTTACCTTTTCTCCAGCACCAGGCTCCCTCGGCGCTGGGACTCTCCTCTCTCTTCTTCCGTCATCGGCTGAATGCGCATGCGCGGCAAGAGCCGCGCACACATTCAGCCAGTCCATAGGAAAGTGTAACCGTGTGTGGTTCCCTTATTTACCACTATAATGTCTTAAAGCATAGAACTTAGTAGGGCTAACCATACAGATATCTTAGCCATAATTTTATATAGTGTAAGAGATCCTCTATTTAACATATATAAATAATTGAGAATACAATATAAAATAAGGATTGTCTTGGAAGCAAGATTGTCTTTTGGATATTTATTATATAAAAATATAAAATCCATTATAGCAGAGTTTATAAGATTAAATTACATGCTTGCAAATATCATTAATAGGTTAACATACCCTTCTGAACATGTCATCATGTCAGCCTCTCTGTCATTTTAAGATGGAGCAGCGTCTGTCTCCAAGTCTCTCCTCTGTATCTTAACATTTAAAAGTACACCTATTTATACCTTAGGTGTCTCCATTTTAGGTTACTGTAGTTCAAATATGAAAAAGTAACACTTCTTTTACTTTATTCAATTTAGGACCTCCCTTAATTTGGCAAACATACAAGGCCATAACTAAAGGGTGTATACGTCATGGAAATTTTCCTGACTTAGTTCAAGATGGCATCTTAAAGTCTGAATAGGTTATCTGTTGTTTATACTAAGTCGTAAGTGTACAGTCGTGGGAGATTCCCGGATTTGGGGAAGTTCCATTAACTTGGGGTTACCACAGTATATTGTGTACTGCAAGAGTCGTAGTATAGCCTTGAAGCTTGTTTATGCATTATTGTTATTGTAATTCGTCTGGGACAAAATGGCGCAAACATATTATGCACTGAGGTTATTGCTTAAAGAAACAGTTATGAAAAACAATATGTTCCATTTCTAACACCTTGTCAGTTTGCAATATCTCTTAAAGACAAAGTACACAGTTTAAGAAATACAACATTTCATTCTAAAACTTGTAATATTTGCATTTGCCCGTAACACCCTCTCCATTAAACTGTGGGCATTGTAGCGCATTTCTTCCTTAAATTAGTAAACCAAAGTTCTCCAACTGTCTTTAGGTTTTTTATGCTCCCAGCATCTTTGATCATTGTTGTAACAGTAAAATATCCGTAGTGTGATCTTTGCCTGTAAAGGTGGTTGATTAAAATGAGCAAAGCTTTTGTCTGGGAAAGAATTGAAAAGAACACCAAGTTCCAGAGTAAGATATACTTGGATGGATCCGGATACGAATTGTAATCCAAAGTTAAAAATAGTAATTGTATTTGTAATCCAAAGTCTTTAAAGGCCTGTAGAAGTTTACATTCCTTAGATACATTGCTGGAGGTTGTGTTTGTAGAATACCCGGGTATTTGTTGTAGAGTATAGGTTGTAGAGTCCAGCCTTCCAAATATTTGGCTAGAATTGTTTGCAGATATTGATCAGCATCATCTGTTATCACCGTGGTGATGGTGTTGGTATTTGTCTTTGCCTTTTATTTTGTTTTTTCCATGAAACATTTTTTAACAGTTTATGATGTGTATAGATTGGATACTCTCCGATATTCTTTTACGGAATCAATTAATTGACATAATTTCCAAGACATTGTCTTAAGTGACATGGATCCCATTATAGTAAATGTTATGTTGATACAGCAATTGAAGTGGATTCCCAAGAACGCCTCTTTTTGCGGTGTTTGAATCTTTGTAACATCTCAGTGATAGACATCTCACTGACATCAGGTGCTGTTGTGCTAAAAATGTTAACAGGTAAAATCTGTGGAAAAATCTTTACATTTGTTATAGTTTGTATAATAATGATAGATGAAATAGTAACATAGTTAATCTTTCTAGTGTTTTGTATTAAAGATAAACACCCCTGTATATGATTTAGATATATAAGGATAATTTGAAGCAGCAAAGTATTTACCGCCCTTGTTCACAATGGTATGTAAAATTACATTCTCTTTAAATGTTAAAAATACTCCTTTATTCAAAATCTCTCAATATATTTAAAATAGTTGCTAATTGGAAATATGACATTATTCATCTTTCTTTGTCCTGTTAGGGAGAAGACAACTTATTCCCTAAGTTATAATTAGTAAATATAATAACTACAGTTATTAGTGGCTTAAAATACCAGAAACACCCCAAAATTGTCTTCAAACCATTTTTTTAACCAAGATCTGACAGCCATTGTGGAAAGTTACATTCGTGAGATTGGATGCTCAACAATGAGAATCTTAATTGTTTAAGTATATTTTTCAGTGGCTGTTGGGTGTAGCTTAAGATGGTTAGAATGTATTATTATTTCTAAAAGTGAGTTAAGAAAGCACTCCGATACAATATTGAAGGTGTTTATATTTTAACACTACCTTTGTATAGGTGGTTTTATGTACCTTTAACCATCACAAACCAAATAACATTTTCTTTGTATTTAAAAAACTGATAAAATATTTGATTACGTGTATTTTAATATATATATATATAGAGTGGTATGGATGTTGAATTTATATCTTTGACATCTTTTCACCAGTTTGCAATAGGTGACCTAAATGATCAATTTCCAAATTCATCATGTATATCACCTGGATGGGTTAATCCCTAATACTCTTTTACTTTCCATTGACTGGCCTTGGCTCTGGCAGACTGAATATTTTTATCATTATAAATAAACTTTATGATAGTTGAAGTAAAGTTTCTGCCTGTCTTAACTGTTTTTAACTGTTGAAGTATTTCACTTATATTAATTATACCACTCTGCAAACTTAAACGAATATCGAGTAGTTTCTGTTTTAATAAAAACATTTCACATTTTCTTTTAAGGTTTAAACCTTATTCATTATTGCAGTTGTTATTGCAATCATATGATCTTTAACTATCATGATTCAATTATTCATCTGGGTAATTAGCTGTTATGCTCTTATACGCAAGTTTAATATATTTGTTTGTAGGCCAGACTGCAGCTGCATATGGCATTTTAGCAATAATCTTCAATTGCGTTTCAGATATTCACAAAGTCTATCCACCTTTGTAATTAACACATAATGTGTTTATTTTATACCATTAATTATAGTATCTGTATTATATTACACATCGTCACTGACACATTTCTGATACAGGGACAAAAATAGCATGATTGCTTTAGTAATTATAATTTTCTGTCCATGCACCACATTCCTGGAAGTCCAGAATATAGCAATAATCCGTTGTCGTTTGATTCTATGGAGCCATTTAACGTTTCATTGGTATAGTTATACCAAAAGAGCAAGGAGTACGACGGTAGATCACATCTGCAACAGAACCATTACAGATTCCTTGTTGTATCAATGTCTCTGTCTTTATGTTTACAGGAGGTCCTTGCTTTGCAGGTATGTACAAGTTTAAGAAAAGCTGCAAATCGTGCTTTAGTACAAGTGTCCCATGATGTCAGGTTTCTGAAAGATTTTGCTGGTCTTTTTATATTCCATTCTCTTGGCAGGGCATCTGCTCTTAGTAGGCCGGTATTGTTATTATTTATTAATTGCATCAAGGTTTCTTTCGTTAATTGATGTGTTTCTTCCAAATTCAAATTCATATGCCACCAAATGTCATTGTAAAGTTCAATGTTACAGAATATTGTTCCAGGATGGTTTTTCTCTCTAGTAGGAAATCTATATTCCTCTTCTTCTGATCCTTCCTATCAACCACTTTTTCTGAGTTGTAGTTAACAATCTGTGTCTTGTACTGTGAGGTGCTTTGATAGTCAATCTGGTTTTGTCAGTACCATGTTCCATCTTGAAAAACAGCTGGGTGTTGACAGTTATCAGCCTTTATTTCTTTTTCCGGTCATCTTCTGTCTGGAGACATAATAACAATGTCCAGAATTAGCATAGCACTTCTTTTCAGCATAAGAAGGCTGTTTGCAGTAGTCACTTAATGATAAACTATACGGCAAAGTCTTTTCTTAATCACCTTCATAGGTGCATCCAAAGTCTTTCACAAGCATCTATCTCGTCTTTTTCTGTTTTCAGCATGCTTTGCCATCATCGTTGAGTCCATTATTAGGATTTGAAATAGTTCAATCACATCTTTCTCACGTATAATCGTTTTTTGGAATGATCTCAATAGGTTCCTTGTGAAATACCAGTGTAGGTCACATTAGCAATCATTTCACTGTGAGCTGTGTCTCTCCTTTTGAGATAGTTCTTGGAGGTAGTCCTCACGATCAAAGAACTTGTATAGTGTGTTATATAGTCCTGCTTGTTAACATAATCCCAATGCAGTTTTAAAACGACAGCTAGGGTTGATGTTATGATAATACTGCAGATTGTAAGAAGGAGACACCATAACCAATTTTCTAGCATCCTTTTGCTTCCATCTTTGCATTTCTTTCTTACTGTACAAGATAATTCAGGTTCAGTCTGTTTTCTCCAGAGTCTTTCTTATAATGATGTTGATGATTCATTTTTCATTCATTCCATGTTAACTGTGAATGTATCACGTCTGTCTGTTCATCCTTCTCCTTCACATTTGCAGGTTCAGATGTCAGATCATGATTCAGTCTGTCTATGATTCTGGTGGCTTTTCTGTCGTCCTCTGTTTGTTTTATCTTGCCATCTTTAACAGCATCCATTGTGTCAGTCAGTGGTTCTGTGAATGTCCTTTTAATATTTAGCAGGTTGTAAAATATCAAAACTTACTGTTCTCTGTTGGGTCTGATTGTTCTCTGTAGTAAAAGTTCTTGGTATCACCCTCTCCAGGACAAACTGGCCAACAGAAGGAAATAGGTGGTGGTGCAAGGCGAAGTGGACTGGAAAAAAAAAATTCCCTAAATTTCTCTAATAGAACCAATGGTTCTAAGCTCTCCCTGGTGCAGAAATATATTTGTCAGTGAAAAACATGTAACATTTCATATGGTGTCTCACCATTTGTATCATCAGGTATGTTGTGAATGCTCATCTGTACCATAGGAATAAATAGATACCACTGTGTGGGGCAAGCAACTAGTAACTTGGTTAATAATCATTTAACCTCAGCATTCTCCCAGACCACAACCCCACATCTTTGGGGGTGGTTGGGGCACTGAAATCCCAAACTAACCCAAATGTGGTTGCCCAGTTTTAGGTTTCCTTTGCAGTAACTGCAGGACCACCATCCAAATGGATGGTCCTGGGATTATCAAATGCATACTAAGGAAGTGAGACTAGAAAACGTGGCATCAGAGGTTGCACTTCGCACAGGATATATCCAAGTAAACCTGGTACATGCATCAACACATACAAAAACATATTTATAACCATGAGATGTTGGCAGACTTTCAATATATAGTAATTCAAAAGTATGTTGGATATTAATATTTCAATAAACAATACATCAGTAATGTGGCAATAAGCAAATGCTTATGATTACTAAACACATGAATTACAGTATTTCCCATATTGTGACCACCAATATTCCTTTTCAGGAGTCAAAAGTACATTACCTCTCTCTATAAGAGCTTGTCCTAGCCATGAAAAAGCTTTTAGGGCAAGTCCATCTTTCCTCTATAGGAAGAACAACCAACATATTACCTTCAATGGTTATTATGTAATTAACCCCTCTAAACGATAGGAGTATTTATGCGGATACCAGGTGGATAAGGTCTGGATATCCTTGCAAGCATAAACTCTGCATCATGACTGAGAGATAGGGTATGCGATGTGATCCAGTGACCACAGAAAAGCGTTGGTAGACACATTGCATCAAAGTGCCTGTTAACGACATGAGGAGAGGGACCATGCTTTGTTATAAGCATGTCCATACACGTATTACAATGCCAGGCTTTCAATTTGTTATCACAAAGCAAAACGCAGTTGTGGATATAAACCCACGACGTATCGTAAGAAAAACTGTTTGAACACCAGACTGAGACTCGAGATCAGTGAACAGTGGACCAAAATAGATAAATTAAATCTTATCAATTAATATAGTTTCAATATACTTTCTTTAAATTACTTTATCCTCTGTATTAACTATGAAATATTAAAGTTAAAACAATAACATTTAAAAGCCAACTTTTAGTGTGGATAGGAATTACAAGGCCGTTCATAATGGGAGATAAAGAACAGCTTTTTAAAACCGAATAGTCTGTGAACACAAAATGACCTTGCGCCGAAAATTCACTTGCAGGGGAAAAACAAAACCTTCTTTTTTTCTTTTTTCTTTAGTAAGTTAATTAATTAATTAAATGTAGTTAGAACCTCCCTCAAAGACCCGATGACTTTGCAAGAAACATGTCGTCCTTAAATACTGGGTAAGTCTATTAAACAGTGACATAGCATTGCTACCCTGTGTATTATGTTGTCACAGCTATAATGTGCAGTATTACAAACTATTTATAAGTGTTGTGCAAACTATTCATTAAAAGCTAGTGGTCTAGTGAGCTATAGAACATTTATTTATTTATTCTTTAAACCTCTGACCTCAATCGGCAAAGCAATATTGTAATGGTGTCCATTGCAATCTGCTGTCTTACTTGCTGCTCTCAAAAATTCTGAATATGTTCAGAGATTTCTTGGGCAATAATAAATCCCCAAAAAACAACAACTTTGCATTTATGCTAAACCTGCCTGTTGTAAACGTATTCTGTATATTTCTTGACATAAGTACTTGTACTTAAATCTGTTTAACAAAGCTGTTTATATTGTGGTGTAATTTTTTTTTTTTTATTATTATTTATTTTATTTATTTATTTTTTAACTTTGCTTAATTTTTAAAGATACCTGCATATTTAATTAAATATCCTTTATATGTCTTTAAGGCATAAAATATCTGCAAATTAAGATTATATACAAAAATGCATGTTCTGGGTGTTCCCGTGATTCCTTTTCTATCATTTATTTATTTTTCAAAAAAAATTTAAGTCTGGAATCTGATTTCTTTTGGGATGAGCACCCCTCTGAGCCCCCCAATTTCAGAGGCTTCTTTGGAGGTGACCACTGAAAAGTATAGATTCTATAAAATAGATGTGAGGGGGCTTTGGACAGTAATGTCACTTTAATTATACTTTTCATATAGCAGATATGTGATATGCAATGTGATTTAATATATCAGAGTATTATCACTTTAATTGACACTGCATTTTTTTATGCATTATTCTTTATGCATTATTATTTTTCTTTTTTCTTAAATTTTAATGTCTGTTTAGAATATTGCAGGCTTTGCAATATCAAATTAATTTTGCATTATATATATTCACAATGCCCTTACAACATATTATTAAAATTAGCCTCTTTCAGAATTGTAGAATATGTGGTGGAACTGAATCCCCATATATGAGATTTGAAACTGTATTTTTATTTCTACTCTGTGCCCTAATCAGTATTTATATACATAATTGCAGCAGCATATAGCTTTTAAAGAAGCAATTATTTCACCCTTCATGTGTGCTTGACTGTGGACTTTTTAAAACCTACTCTTTATATTTATTTATTTTAATCCGTTTCTGGCTCTGAGAGAGCAGGCTGCTGAATGCATGTAACTGCTGTTATTGCCTAGTCTACATACTTTTATTTATAAACAACATTGATATATTGAAATATAAACAACTTTGATATTTAATCTTATTTTATGAAATTCACTGAGATTACATGTGTCTGATCGAATTACAGTCAGTAGTACAATATAATTGTTCTAATTTCCTTAGAGCTAGTACGGTGGGATTGTACCAATGATTTAAGTAAGCTTTCCCTTTTAAAATTGGTGGACTTTAATCCTGCCATTGCAATAGACTAAAGACTGTACCTGAGTAAGCAAAGTCATTATGTGCAGGAATTGTGCACTTTAAATAGTAGAATACTTATGCTATTCTAGTGAATTGGGCTGGCTAATTAACACATCATTTAGTATCGTTTGGTCACAGTTAAAGCTGTAAATGTATTTAACATTTTATTTAAATAAGCCTTTAATAATTTCGGTTTAAAAGTTATCAGAGATCCTGTCTAGTTACCATTTTATTTTGCCCTGATTTATCTTACATATATATTATTTGTAATTATTTTATAAATAGTTATTTTTGCAGAGGATTTAGAGAAGCAAAGGATGTATAACCACCTGTTGCCCTTTTTTCTAGAAGGGTAGTATAATTTCAACTCTGTTTAGGAAAAAATATAAGCTAGTTATCTTATATTATATAACATATATGCTGCAGTATACTGCATTGTACTGCACTCAATGTATTTAAAAGCCATGTCTTTCTCTTTATGGCTGTATGTAATAATGTTGTTCATAATTTGGAATATAAAACAACGACTTCTCAATTCCTTGGAATGTTTACATGTCTCTGTATCTCTGCAACCTTGGCTGGAAATTCCAGACTCCAAAAATAGTTATGCTGTTATAATTCCTGATTTTCAATCAACAGCTAGCCTAACTGACAATATGGAAAATATCACTGTTTTATAAAACTTTTCTTATATAGTGGACATTAGAATCCAGAATGCAGTAATGCAATAATTAAAAATCCTGTCTGTCTGTTGCATGAATGTTTTCATGAAGCCATAATGCATTTTTTCTTTGCATTCTTGGAATTAGACTTCAAATTTCATCGCTCTGTCTTATCACTTTTCTTTTGACAACATTTTGCATTAATCTTTTTCCTGCGCATGCATACTAAGCAGCTACAAAGAGAACATATCCCCCTGTCTGCAATCCACTGTCCTGGAACTAACGGGCCATGCTATGCTGGTGTATTAGGCATTTGTTCTATTATGATATTAGTTAAGATCCACAATTTCAGCATTGTATGCTAATTACGTTGTACCTGGCACCTAAACTCACAGTGCCTTGTTCACATTAAAATCATCTCTAATGATCTCTCTCTGAGTCTGGGCTACAAGTAGCTCAATAGATTCTTGATATTTCAAGACTTGTGCCATGACAAAGTATTGTGTCTTCTCTTACGTATAAGAGGTTACCTAGGTATTTATTTTATATTTAAATCTTCCAAGTACAAAGTCCCTTCGTGGTCGCCAATTGTAACCGTGTGTGGTTCCCTTATTTACCACTATAATGTCTTAAAGCATAGAACTTAGTAGGGCTAACCATACAGATATCTTAGCCATAATTTTATATAGTGTAAGAGATCCTCTATTTAACATATATAAATAATTGAGAATACAATATAAAATAAGGATTGTCTTGGAAGCAAGATTGTCTTTTGGATATTTATTATATAAAAATATAAAATCCATTATAGCAGAGTTTATAAGATTAAATTACATGCTTGCAAATATCATTAATAGGTTAACATACCCTTCTGAACATGTCATCATGTCAGCCTCTCTGTCATTTTAAGATGGAGCAGCGTCTGTCTCCAAGTCTCTCCTCTGTATCTTAACATTTAAAAGTACACCTATTTATACCTTAGGTGTCTCCATTTTAGGTTAATGTAGTTCAAATATGAAAAAGTAACACTTCTTTTACTTTATTCAATTTAGGTCCTCCCTTAATTTGGCAAACATACAAGGCCATAACTAAAGGGTAAATTTTCCTGACTTAGTTCAAGATGGCATCTTAAAGTCTGAATAGGTTATCTGTTGTTTATACTAAGTCGTAAGTGTACAGTCGCGGGAGATTCCGGATTTGGGGAAGTTCCATTAACTTGGGGTTACCACAGTATATTGTGTACTGCAAGAGTCGTAGTATAGCCTTGAAGCTTGTTTATGCATTATTGTTATTGTAATTCGTCTGGGACAAAATGGTGCAAACATATTATGCACTGAGGTTATTGCTTAAAGAAACAGTTATGAAAAATAATATGTTCCATTTCTAACACCTTGTCAGTTTGCAATATCTCTTAAAGACAAAGTACACAGTTTAAGAAATACAACATTTCATTCTAAAACTTGTAATATTTGCATTTGCCCGTAACAAAAGCATTTTCAATAGACTACGGAATAGGTGGCCCTGTCCGTCCTGGTTATATACAGTGATGTTCAAGGTGGCTTACACACGGATAAATAACTTTAAGTAATTTGTGTTTTGGTTAACTAAGAAATTGAAAAGATGCAAGATGGTCTCTATCAAACAGGTTTTCTCCTATGTGGATATCTAGCTTGAAGTCATGCCTGCAAATTGAATGATGCTACAAAAAAGGATTAACCCACAAAGGCAAATCTTCATAGAGCAGTCAGTGGCATGGAACAGACTTAAAGCAGTGTTTCTCAACCTTTTATGGGGAAATATCCCTGGAGGTCTAAAATAATCCCTATGTACGCCTACCTTGAGAAAGGTAATCCCATATGGGGAACAAGTCACACTCACTAACAGACACACTTTCACTGATTTCACGCACACTGACAGGCACACATTCGGTGACAAACTCTCACTGATTTGACACATGCTCTCAAATAGTTGACACACAGTAACAGACACACACTAACGGACAGACACATACACATGCTCTCACACACACTCACAAATAACTAGTTTTTTATTATTTCTATTTAAGTCCACCCAAATTCCTTACCTTTTGGAGAGGTGAACTTTCCCTGGGTCAAATATGCGTTCTCTTGCAAAAGTGCTCTCTCGGATGCTTTTAGTGATGCCAGGGCCGATGTGATGTCATAACCCAGCTCTGGGCATCAGCACATGGTACGCGGGGGAACAGAGCTGGAAGATCATGAAGAGAACAGCTCCCTCACCACCTCCATTCTCCATCAGCCGTCTGCCATCTGGGGGGCGCGTGGTGTGAGCTTGCCTCTGGGTATTCATACCATGGATTGAGAAACTATGACTTAAAGGACAACTGTCACCTTAAAACTATTTTTACTATTATATTCCTGTCATTAAGTTTTGAAAGGAATTTTATAATATATATATATGTGGAAGGCTATGCCTGAAATTGTGGGAGGGACTATTGGTCCGATTTAAACCCAGTAGCCCCTGCTTACCTGTCGTCAATGATTTTGGAAGTTCCACTGTTCTACTTCTGGTTCACAGGACCCTGACGTAATTTTCCCGCCCGCCGGCAGTCAGTACGAACTACTAGCCCAATTGCTTTTGAGCAAAGTTTCGTGTGTATTGAGAAAAAACGAACCCAGCCAGCAAACGAACGGGCTAACTGTAAGTAGTTTTTTCTTACACGAACGCACTCAATATCATTTCGTTAGTCGAATTAATTTTGTTTAAAATTTCGTGTATTTTACCCCTGTCGGTTAAATAATGTTTTAGTCTGCTCCATTCATGTATTACGGAAAAATTTTAATTCGTATGGGAAACAGATGAACGACAGGCTATGGGTCTCATGTACTGATATACAAACACTTCACATGATAATAGGCTATTGCGTTTGTGCCCAAAATCACAGTATTAATTTGTATAAAAGGCTCAGTTCGAGTAAACCCCTTGCTATTCATTCCCTAAAAGTTAAATTTGTTTCCTTCACACATTATAGTTTGGCAATTGTTGGCTGCAATTTAGGTCAGTTAAACTACCATAAATTCATTCCCATCAGAGGGTTACGTTTTATCCTTCCTATTATAAGCCAACCTAGTTTCTGTCATTTTCACTACGTTAGTCCAGTCACGTACATTTTATCGCTTCCACAATATGTAACAGTTGC
Source organism: Pelobates cultripes (assembly GCA_933207985.1). Classification (NCBI taxonomy): domain Eukaryota; kingdom Metazoa; phylum Chordata; class Amphibia; order Anura; family Pelobatidae; genus Pelobates; species Pelobates cultripes. The sequence continues at coordinate 164,241,461 of OW240915.1, read as the reverse complement.
ATATATTCTACTCTCATATTCTTAAATGGATCACGTTTTCTTTTATTGTATTATTATTATTTGTTCAGTTAGATGCCTGATTTAATAAATTTAAGCAATAGTCGAGTTAACTCTAATTATGCCAGTTCAAGTTAAATAGATTAAAAGTTATTTTCTTCTTCCCTTAAAATATATTACAATTACAGATATTGGTTTGCCGCGATCCAATCATTAAAAAACTAATTCAGAAATTATTTAAAGAGGTAGGCCTCTAGGTTGCTATCTCCCTTTCCCTCCTTTTTTTTTTCTCTCTCCCTCTCTTTATTTTATTTTCCTTTTCCTCTCTTTCTTGTCTTTTCTCTCCTCCTTACAGTCATTTCATCTGTTATAACCAGGGCTATTAATAAGAGAAATACTGGTTTGTTTCCCGATAAATAGTTTCAAGTTACCACGCTTCCAAGGACAAGTCCAAGCTCCCTCAATTCTATCTAAATAGCTAAAGTCGGTTAGTATCTAGTTTCTCTTTCACAGTTATTATTTCGTCATTTCTCTACAACTACTTTGGGGGTATCAGGTTATAACTCATTCATTATGACATGTTTTAGGAACAAGTGGGGGTCATCTTACCAAATACGCCCTACCAGTCCACTTGCAGGTATGTAAAAAAAAAAAAACCCAGATAGGAAGTAACCTTTTATGAAAAAAACCTTGCCAATTACAAATAATTTTTTATAGGCCTCTTTGCCTTTAGTTGAGCTGTCCCGCAAGGCCAACTCCCATTGGGACTTATACCTACACAAGCTGATAGACTTAGCTTGTAAATATGGAGGCTGTGCATTCTTCTCAGCAAGATCTGATGCGTCACTGGCCCAATACAATACTCCTACTGACTGGGGCCAGTTAGACACAGAGTTGTTTTGTTGTCATTTTGCGGGTCTTAAAACACCAGCAGGTGCAATATGTTCCTCAGCTTCACATACTGTTAATTTCTGTCCAAATAACATGGCGATACCTTCCACTAGCAATGCCAACCCAGAGTTTCAACCCAATATGGCTCAAAGAGAATTGGAAAATAAATTAGGCAGGCCTATAATTTTTCTCGGGAAAGCTCAAGTGTGTAATAACTTCAATGCAGGGGGATGTAGTTACAGTGCTTGCAGACTTCTTCACGTGTGCTCACTTTGTTTCAGAGCACATGCCAAAACAATGTGTCCGGACAAATTGTTTCCTAAAAAATCTCTAACCCCAATAAACGTACCCAATTTGCAACGTTACCTGACTGATTATCCTTCTTCAAATCTTGTAGACTTTCTCACCACTGGTTTCTCCAATGGGTTTCATACTGGCTTTGTTGCACTCCCCACAGGTATTCTAGAATGCCCCAACCTACAATCCGCACTCACAGACCCTATTAGTCTGCAGGAACTCCTCAATAAAGAAATTGAGAATGGTTTCATGATAGGGCCTTTCATTACCGGAGAATGAACCCTCTAGGCATAGCTACAGGAAAGTGTAACAATAAAAAGAGACTCATCATCGATTTCTCAGCACCTCACTCTTCTACCACACCTTAAATGCACTAATACCATCGGAGGATTTCTCGTTACAATATGCAAAAATAGACAATGCCATACAAGCTATTATTAACTCCGGCAAGGCAGCTTGGTTAAGTAAAACAGACATTACAAATACATTTCAATTATTACCAATTCATCAATCACTCTGGCATCTGCATGGCGTTAAGTGGGAAAATAAATATTATTTGGCGACTAGACTAACTTTTGGCTCCAAAAGTAGCCCAAAAATCTTCCATATTTTCGCAGAAACCTTGACTTAGCTCTTACTTAACAAAAGCAGATGTCCAGTAGTGATTCACTATCTGGACGATTTTCTCTCCATTGAACCACACTACTTCACACCATGCAGTCTACAACACATGCTTTCACTATTTGAAGATCTGGGAGTTCCGGTAGCCCCAGATAAAACAGAAGGTCCCAGCACTGAGATAACATTCCTGGGTATCACGTTAAATTCAGTTTCCATGCCAGCTAGCCTGCCTCAGCAAAAGGAAGATAGGATTTTAACATATATTAAAATCTGCACTACACAGGGGTCATGCACCAGGAAGGAACTACAGTCACCAGGGCCGGTGCAAAGAATTTTGGGTACATAGGCAAAGATGCATTTTTGCGCCCCCCCAAAAACATATTCGCCCATGTGCCTCTTAACCTCCCTTTTGTGTTTCTTATCCCGTCTTTTAAATATCTGACTCCCTTTAGTGTATTTTATCTCCTATTTTTTCCTTTGTGTGTCTCCTATCTCTCCTCTTTGTATGACTCTTACATCCTCCCACATTTTGTGTCTTACTCCTCCCAGCCCCTTTGTGTGACTCCTTTTCTCCCAGCCCCTTCGTGTCTTTTATTCTTCCCAGCTCCTTTGTGTGTCTCTTTCCTTCTCAAGCCCCGCTGTGTGTTCTTTTACATCCAGCCCCTCTCCCTGTCCCTTAATGGTCCCCTCTCTTCTCTGACCCTTACTGTTCCTCTCCCCTCTCTCCTCCTTTCCCTGTTCCTCAGTGTTCCTTTCCCTTCCCCCCTCCTTTCCCTGTCCCTTAGTGTTCTTCTCCCCTCCCCCCTCTGTTCCCTGTCGCTTAGTGTTCCTCTCCCCCCCTCCCTCCTTTTTCTGTACCTTAGGGTATCTCTCTCCTCCTCTCCCTGTCCCTTGGTGCGCCACCCACCCCCATAGTGGTCCCCTCCCCTTCCTGGTGTGCCTCCTACCTTTCTTGTAGCGTGGCTGAGTGGAGCGAATCCCGGTACAGTGAGCTTTTCCTGTCAGTCCTGCTAGGTACAGGAAACAGAAGTTCCTGTACCACGGTACACTCCGCTTGGCCACGCTACAGTCAAGGGTGTAGAAACACTGACAGTCACACACACTCAATGACAAACACACAGACATCTCTGACAGCCAGACTCACTTATCTGACACACTCATTCATTGACAGACACTCACACGCACACTGACAGACACACAAACACTGACAGACTCATTGACAAACACACACTGACACACACACACACACAAACTCACAGACACTGACAGACACACATACTCACATGCACACACGCACATACTGACACAGACACACTCACTCACACACACACACACACTGACAGACACACTCACTCACACATATACACTGACAGAACCACACACACACATATTCACATGCACACACACACACACACACTGACAGACACACTCACTCACACACACACACACTGACAGACACACTCACTCACACACTGACAGACACACATACTCACATGCACACACACACACTCACAGTAATTAATAATCTAAATTAAATAAAAATTTCTCACCCAGCCTCCCTACCTGGAGAACTGGTGTGGGTCTCTCATTGGTGGTCCAGTGGGGCTGCTGGGAGGCGTGCGACTGAATTGGATGCCGAGGTGGCGAGGGAGCTCTGATCTCTCTGATCTGCTCCCTCGCAGGCTGTTTACTGGTGCCGCGGGAGCCGGAATATGACGTCATCAGTAAACAGCCTGCGAGGGAGCAGATCAGAGAGATCAGAGCTCCCTCGCCACCTCAGCATCCAATTCAGCCGCACGCCGCGCAGGGGATCCAGAAGGTGACCTGGCAGGAGGGAGCACTTCCCTCCTGCCGGTCACTGGAATTTTGCGCCCCCTGAGCTGGTGCGCCCTAAGGCGGCCGCCTGTGCCGCCTTATGGACGCGCAGGCCCTGACAGTCACTTCTAGGTTCACTCAACTTCGCCATGAGGATTATTCCTCATCTCGAGAATACTCTCTCTTCTACACGGTCTCCCTGACGACCATTCTAGAACTAGTTTAGATGAACGATTCTAGAACTAGTTTAGATGAACTAGCTAGGGCCAACCTAAGAATGTGGCATCTCTTTTTATCCTCCTGGAATGGCATGTCCTTATTCGTTCCCCCCATGTCTGACGATTCCACTGTAATTTGGACTGACGCGGCAGGAGCCATAGGTTACACTGCTATTTTTGGCAACGACTGGATATATGACACTTGGCCACCAGAAACCTCCTCTATAGAAAATTTCAACAAGACCTCAGCACTGTTCAAAATATTACCAGTAGTAGCTGCAGCACACATATGGGGCAAGGAATTGAAAGGTAAAACAGTTAGGTGCTTTTCAGACAACTTAGCAGCATGTAACATTATCAACAAAGGCAGCTCTCAATCCCTTACAATAATGAACTTAGTAAGGAAACTTACCTAGTTACCTGCAAATCTACAGTTCTGTGTATGTTGTATCCACGTACCAGGCATTCTGAACAACGCAGCTGACGCTCTGTCACATTCTAATTTACAGGAGTTTTTCAGAATACATCCTACAGCGAACGTTCAGCCCAAAGAACCTCCACAGTACAAAGACCTAATTATGCTTTGAATACGCTGTTAGAACACAGTAGGTCATTAGCACAAGCTGGTTTGTCAATCAATACAAAAAAAAAAGCCTACGCTAGAGCATATTATTTGTTTAAAATGTTTGTGCGTGAATATAATATATAAAAAAAATTCTATAGAAACCATGGTTGCATTCACAACCTTTTGCCACATCTCTTTGAGACTAGCATACAATACAATCAAACGTTACTTAACAGGCATACAACATTACATGTTAACTATTTACCCAAACAAAGCTCCAATCTTAGCCTCATATCCAGTCAAATGTGTCTTGAGAGATATTCAGAGACTAACACATCAGAATCCCCTTAAAAGACTTCCAATAGATAGTAACATATTTAGGAAGATCTCTGATTTATTAGATAACAACCCTTTTGACAGCCTCACTAATATGGTAATCAAGTCAGCGGCCTATCTAGCATTTTACGGTTTCTTGAGACCCAAAGAATTTTCAGTGGAAAAAAACATCAGACTTTAAGTCATGCCTTAAGCAAAAACACCTTGCAAAAGTGGACGACCATTATATACTGTCAATCCCTCATACCAAAACTAGCCAGTCTGGCCCCCCAGGAGAAATTAAGTATTATCCTAACTCTTCCAAATGGTGTCCAATATTAATATTGGATAACTTAATTAAGAAGCAGTTTACAACAAACCCCCAAATACCCACAATTATCCCTTCAAGGGAAACCTCTGACCACCAAACAATTCATGCTATACATACACACACTATTATTCAGGCTAGGCCACAATCCACATTCATTCTCTGGCCATCATTCCATATTGGGGCAGCCACTGCAGCTTCCAGTAGTCACGTCCCATCACATATCATTAAGAATATGGGACGATGGAAATCCTCTGCATACAACAGGTACATTCCAAACCCAGAAAAGGAAATCAGACTTGCTTTCCATGAAATGTCTAAATAATGTCTTGCGAAAGAAATCTAATAATTTTTCATAACTTTTGCCCTCATTTTTACAAGTCTAACCTAACGTTGGTTTTGGCACACCTCAACCGACTTTGTTCTTACATTATATTACAACCACACGTTCCACTATTATCCCGTACACAAGTGGAAGGCTATGCCTGAAATTGTGGGAGGGGCTATTGATCCTATTTAACCCAGAAGCCCCTTCTTACCTGTCATTGACGATTTCGAAAGTTCCCCTCCCCTTTATTATTTCATATCAATTTATCCAGGTGTGCCCTGTTTTTTACAGGTCTATCCTCACGTCGGTTTCGGCACACCTCAACCGACTTTGTTCTTATCAAATTACATTATATTACAACCATACGTTCCACTATTATCTCGAACACAAATATATATTATATATATATATATATATATATATATAAACAAGGGATGACCGCACTCTCAGGTCTTTTGTAGAGTATAATAAAATATAACTTTTAATTTACATCATTTAAAAGAATCATCAACGTATCAGCCCCATACATGGGTTTTCATCAGGATTGCAACAAATCACACAATACCATACATAACACAGTTATATGGATAGAAATAAAGTGTACTTACTGCCTTCATGTGTGGGGAGACACTTTTGAACCTTCATTGTTCTTTTAAATAAATATAAGAATTCTGCCAAGACTGACATTTTGATTACAGCACATCTGCCTGGCCATAAAATATACTGTTCTTGCCAGTGAATTAAGCCTTCCTTGATTTTTTTCCCAGATATTTTTTTCATACCACTAGATGTTTTAACTCTAAACATGCGCAGGAGGTGGGTTACTAAGTTGGCATGTACTTGGCATTTTTTTTGGTTTACGCTGTGGTATGAGACAGAACCGGTGTTCTTTAGGACCATCTGCAGATTAAGCAGATTAAGACACGTGATAGAGATTATGAGTGTCAATATAATGTTATTTTAAATTAAAGTAACACAATTATAGTCACCAAAACTTTAACTTAATGAGGCAGGTTGTGTGTTTAGATCATGCTTCTGAAGTTTCACTGCTCAATTCACCGCCATTTAGGAGTTAAATCACTTTTGTTTCTGTTTATTGAGCCTTAGCCACACCTTTTGTGGCTATAACTGACACAGCCTGCATGAAAACAAAATGGCTTAACTTTAAATCAGATATATCTTACTTTAAAAGATTTTTTTATCTCCTACTCTGTAAATTGAACTTACTTGCTATTAACGCAACAGGAGATAATAAATTATAAAAAAAAAATAACTTTGCAATAAAGGAAGTGTAAACATTAGAGGACTTTTAACAGGAAGTGTTTAGGATGGCTGGGAAAGTCACATGCAGGAAGGTGGGACTAGGGCTTCATAAAAAAAAGTGATTTAACTCCCAAACGACAGAGAATTGAGAATTGAGATTGCAAGGACATGATGTATACACCAAACCGTCTTCATTAAGCTAAGTTGTTTTGATAACTATAGTTTCCTTTTAACCTTTTATTGCCCTAGGGTTTCAATAATGTTAAGATAAACTTTAATGACACAATCAAGGGGCACTTCTGCCTTGAGAAATTTAGCATATTAAATTTCCTAGGTGGCTTCCTTGGGGCTATAATATTACAGATATTAATTTTGTAAGGACTTTCTGAATAATAATATAAACTAAAGTATACTTTACTATGACTTTAAAAAATTAACTTTCATTATGTTCTTAAAGGGACACTGTAGTCACTATAACCACTTTGTCTCTTTGAATTGGTTATAGTGCCTGGAGTGCCCTGGCACTGTCCCTCCATTCAGTGTTGCACCATGTTTGTGCAGTATGCCACAAAATAAGAGTCCCTTGCCACCCACAGTCCAGCCCCTTCTGTATGTGTAGCTAAGGCAGAGATTACACACTTCTTTGTTGTCATACCCATTCATACCGTCAGTTGGAGCTCTGACAGGTTAAAAGCAGTCAGCTGACACTCTCAGCCAATCACAGCTGCCCATTGCTGCTCAGGGTAACACTTCCTTATTAGCCAAAGCAGCACAGAGGGGATGGACTGCCGTGGACTCTTGTTTAGCATTAAAACATTACAACATTAAAAACTGTTTAATGCTGAAAGAAATGATGGCACCAGGGGACTCCATACACTATAACCAGTTTAATGAGATGAAGCAGATACAGTGCCTACAGTGTCCCTTTAACATTTTATTTGCCCCTTCATACAATGACTTTGCACCTCACACTTAGATCAGGGCTCGAGTCCTGCAGGAACGCATGGGAACGGCGTTCCTGCACTTTTTCCAAAGCAGGAACGCCGTTCCCGTTACCTGTCCTGCAGGACCGGCCCTGCTACCTGCACAGAGGAGCCATAACACGCTGTGTTCCCTCTCCAGCTATAACTCTTGCGAGACCCGCGGCTGTTACCATGGCAACGCTCCGCACAGGCGAGTCTCGCGAGAGTTAGAGCTGGAGAGGGAACACAGCGTGTGATGGCCCCTGTGTGCAGCGGCTGGCTCCCTCCACCGGACCACCAGGCGATCTCCCCCCTCCCTGACAAGGTAAGAAGCAGGGAGGGGGGAATAAAATAAAAAATATACATACACATAAAGTTAAAAAAAAAAGGCTCCCCCCCCATCATCCAGCAGCACACACACACACCCATCATCCAGCACACACACACCCATCATCCAGCACACACACACCCATCATCCAGCACTCACACACCCATCATCCAGCACACACACACCCATCATCCAGCACTCACACACCCATCATCCAGCACACACACACCCATCATCCAGCACACACACACCCATCATCCAGCACACACACACCCATCATCCAGCACACACACACCCATCATCCAGCACACACACACCCATCATCCAGCACACACACACCCATCATCCAGCACACACACACCCATCATCCAGCACACACACACACATCATCCAGCACACACACACCCATCATCCAGCACACACACCCATCATCCAGCACACACACACACATTATCACTCACACACCCATCATCCATCACTCACACACCCATCATCCAGCACTCACACACCCATCATCCAGCACTCACACACCCATCATCCAGCACTCCCACACACATCATCCAGCACTCACACACACATCATCAACACTCACACACCCATCATCCAGCACTCACACACCCATCATCCAGCACACACACACCCATCATCCAGCACACACACACCCATCATCCAGCACACACACACCCATCATCCAGCACACACACACCCATCATCCAGCACTCACACACACATCATCCAGCACTCACACACACACACCCATCATCCAGCACACACACACACACATCATCCAGTACTCACACACCCATCATCCAGTACTCACACACACATCATCCAGCACTCACACACCCATCATCCAGCACTCACACCCATCATCCAGCACACACACACACCCATCATCCAGCACTCACACACACCCATCATCCAGCACTCACACCCATCATCCAGCACACACACACACCCATCATCCAGCACTCACACACACCCATCATCATCCAGCACTCACACACACACACACATCATCCAGCACTCACACACACACATCATCCAGCACTCACACACACACATCATCCTGCACTCACACACACACATCATCCTGCACTCACACACACGTCATCCAGCGCACTCACACACATCATCCAGCGCACTCACACACATCATCCAGCGCACACTGCATTCATTATACACACTCTTCACTCATTACAAACTATCTACATTCACTATAAACTCACTACAAACACACTACATTCACTATACACCCTCTGCATTCACTATACACACTCTGCATTCATTATACACATTCTGCACTCACTACACACTACATTCACTATACACACTCTGCATTCACTACAAACACACTACATACACTGCATTCATTGTACACACTCTGCACTCACTACAAACACACTAAATTCATTATACACAATTTGCACTTACTACAAACACACTACATTCATTATACACACTCTGCACTCACTACAAAAACACTACATTCACTATACACACTGCACTCACTACAAACACACTACATTATACACACTGCACTCACTACAAATACACTACATTTATTATACACACTGCATTCACTACAAATACACTACATTCATTATACACACTCTGCACTCACTAAAAACACACTGCATTCATTATACACACTCTGCACTCACTACAAATACACTACAATTATTATTCATACTCTGCACTCACTACAAACACACTACATTCATTATACACACCTGCACTGCACTATATGCATAGGAGTGTAATTTTTAAGGGGTGGGATTCTTGGGTGAGTTCCCACACTTTTTTTCCCCAGGACTTGACCCCTGACTTAGATGACATGTGCATACACATTCGCTCACACTTAGCTTACACTTAAATGAGCTCTCATACATATTACACACATGCCCATCTAAAATATACTGTCATGCTTACACTAACATCCAAAAAGGAACACTTTAATATTCTCGCATGCACAGCACAATATAACAGACAGTAATCCTAAAGAAAGGAATACTTGTTAAAAGGTAAACTTACAGTAACAATATAGCATTTAGGAATACAAACATGTATTCCTAACACTATAATGTCCTGTTACCATGGGTGTCCGCCGGGTGGGAAGGGGGGGGCACTTGCCCTCGCCTCATTTTGTAGCTGGTGTTGATATCTTTCTTTTGAGATTGAGAATACACTGCAATACCGGCGCCGACCAGTAGGCTGTGTATGGAGAAAGGCAGGGATAGGAAGCTACATCTTATCCCTGCTTCTCTCTCATGACTGAATCCGCAGGGGAGCAGCACATGCAGCCAGTAACTCCCAGACTGCAGAGACAGCCTACAGATCAGGTAAGTGAGGGATGGGGGGGGGCAGCCTAAAAATCAGGTAAGTGAGAGATGGGGGCAGCCTACAGATTAGGTGAGTGTGGGATGGAGGGGCAGCCTTCAGATCAGGTAAGTGAGGGATAAGAGAGACAGCCTACAGATCAGGTAAATGAGGAATGGGGGGCAGACTATAGAACAGGTAAGTGAGGCATGGGGGCAGCCTACAGATCAGGTAAGTGAGGGATTGGGGGCAGCCTACAGATCGGGTAAGTGAGGCATGGGGGGGTCAGCCTACAGACCAGGTAAGTGAGGGATGGGGTGCAGCCTACAGATCAGGTAAGTGAGGGATGGTGGGTAGCCTACAGATCAGGTAAGTGAGGCATTGGGGGGAAGACTACAGATCAGGTAAGTGAGGGATGGTGGGGCAGCCTACATATCAGGTAAGTGAGGGATGGGGGGAAGACTACAGATCAGGTATGGGAGGGATGGGGTGGCAGACTACAGATCAGGTAAGTGAGGGATGGGGGGCAGCCTACAGATCAGGTAAGGGAGGCATGAGGGGGCCAGCCTACATATCAGGTAAGTGAGGCATGGCAGGGGGGCAGTCTACAGATCAGGTAAGTGAGGCATGGGGGGGCAGCCTACAGTTCAGGTAAGTGAGGCATGGGGGAAGCTTACAGGAAGGGTCAGAAAGGAGCAGGAAGGTAAGTAGAAGAAAGAGCAGAAAGGAGAAGGAGCAAATATGAGCAGGAAGGGACATTAAAGGAACACTAAAGGGCCAGGAACACAAACATGTATTCCTGACCCTATAGTGCAAAACCCACCATTTAGGTGGCTTGCCCTCCTTAGCCCACTTAAAAGTTAAGAAAACTCACCTTATTTCCAGAGCCGCACGGGTTTGCCGGCGCTGGCCCCACCCCACATTTGAATCAATGGTTCTCTATGAGAACAATTCTGCGTCCCCATGCAGAACGTGGAGATGCGGAATGGCACTGCTGCCTATTGTGCAGCACTGAGCCAGGAGGAGAAGAAGCACAAAGGTAAAATAGCAGAAATAATCAGATGGAGCACAAAGGTAACGTAGGAGAAGGAGCAGAAAGGGTCAGCAAGGAATAAGAAGGGTCAGCAAGGAGCAGAAACGTCAGAAGGGACAGAAGGAGCACAAAAGTAAAGGAGCAGAAAGAATCAGAAGTTGCACAAAGGTAAAGTAGGAGAAGGAGCAGAAAGGGGTAGCAAGGAGCAGACAGGGTCAGCAAAAAGCAGGAAGGGTCAGCAAGGAGCAGAAAGGGACAGAAGGAGCACAATGGTAAAGTAGGAGAAGACTCAGAAAGGGTCAGCAAGGAGCTGTAAAGGGCAGCAAGGAGCAGAAAGGGTCAACATGGAGCTGAAAGGGGCAGAAGGAGCACAAAGGTAAAGTAGGAGAAGTTGCAGAAAGGAACAGAAATGAGCTATGCAAGTAGCAGGGAGGGTCATAAGGAGCAGAAGGGAGCAAAAGTAGCAGAAAGGGATCAGAAAGAGAAAGGAGCAGAAGGGCACAAAAGAAGCTGAAAGGTAAAGGAGTAGAAGTAGCCAAGGAGAAGAGAAGACAGTGTCAGAATAAAAAGAAGACTGAGTTAAATGAAGGAGAAGAAAAGAAGATTGGAGCAGGAAGGACAAGTGAAGTGATCCCTCCACTTCATTCTGGACACCACATCACAAGGCTTTGTTCCCTGGGCCTGGCAGGAAAACTTTGGACCTTCTCATCTCCCCTGGTAAAAAAAAATATCAGTGTTAATGTGTTCACTTTTATTTAGTAAGTGTCAGGAAGCACAGAGTGCCGCTGGTAGGGGTGCTGCAGAGTGGTCAGCTGGCAATCTAAGCCAATCACTAGATCCCCATTCTTAAAAAACTAAAATATTTTTATGAACCGAGAACTAGCGATTGGCTTAGAGCATCAGCTGACCACTCTAGCCAATCAGCGGCACCCATGCCTGACATCAATCTGCACTTCCTGACACTCCGTTTCAGAAGCCGAATACTACTGAGCAACCTGGAGATCTGGAGCAGGAGGAAGCCTTTGGGTTTAAACCATGAGAGTGGTTTAACCCCTTAAAGGAAAGAGAGTGCCCAGGGGCCTCCTGGCATCATAGCATTTTCATTTAGATGAAGTTGTTATGGTAACCAGAATGTTCCTTTAATTTTCTTAAAGGAACACTTTGTCAGAATTACAAACATGTATTCCTGACACCATAGTTGTGAAAACGCTATTTACATATCCTGCCCACCCCACTCCCTCTCCCCCCCCCAATGGGTGTCCTATTTTTTTTATTTCCAAAATCTGGTCACCCTGGCTTTATGTGATAATGACTATGCCCTTCCCCTTTATGACACTGTCAAAAAGGGGCCAAGCATGGATGTCATTACAATTATGCCCCCCACCCCTTCCCCCATGAAAAATTATTGAGGATTAGTTACCTACCTATCTAGAATTCCCCTCTCCCTTGTGTGAGGGTTTGAAAGGTGAGTATTGCTTACCTTTCAGCCCTCTCCACACTGCTCCTTTTGCAACTGGTCCTGCCTCTTTGGCTGAGATCATCAATGTTGGTGATCTCAGCTAATCCAATGTTTCCCTATAGAAAGACTAGGAGCAAAATGTTGCACTGCGCCTATACAATTCGGCTCCAGGGGCAGAATTTGATCAATACCAAAATTTGTATGTTTGTTTTTTTGCTCAGTAATAGCAGAGGATGCATCTCCAGTTGCTGTCAGGTATGTTAATCTTTACTTTAGTAAACACTAACATTCCGGAAGAATAGCAATGTTTTATTTCAAGGGTTTTACATTGAGATGGTACTATAATAGAATCTAGCCCAATATCTGGACTTTACAGGCCGATTTGTGGGCTTCTTAAATACAATGTCAAGAATGCTGAAATAATCCACATATGTAGGAGGGATTACTCTGTTAAATATGGGTTTGAAAGCATTCCATTAGTGCTTCAATGTGCAGACACTAATAGTTCGCATGATCCCACATACTCTGTTCAGTAGACAAATTCCTTAAGATTGTTTTATGGTCATCTTGTCAGGGTGGTTACCTAAGTTATGTTAAAGCTTTTAAAGAAAAGAGGTGTTTGAGTCATTCTAGTGGGGCACCTAATTAATATTAGGGATTATGAATTGTGAAAACCAATACGTATACACTGTTAAAAGTCATTCTTTTACAGGTTTTGACTTTCCACTCACTTACTATGAGTTAAAGAAAGTAGAAAACATCACTAAATAATGACTTTTTATAATATGAATGGCTGCCTCTGTTTATATGTTACTATGTACAGTTTGGTTACTACAACAATAGCCTACTGAACGGAAAAGATAATATGCCTATGACAAAAAACTTCTTACATTTGATGATCATTAAAATGGACTCAGAAAGCTAATTTGTACAAAAATACAATTAAATGTTGCCAATTATTATGCCATTAAAACTCACAAAGGTCTTTTATTTTATTCAAATACACATATGATACTTTATAATTACATTACATTATGGAGAGTCAAGATCCAAGTATAATATTCTAACTCATTTATTTATAGCACAATAGCCAAGATTCACTGAATAATTATTTTGGATCAAACCTCTCAGACATACATCCCATTAAAATACATGGCATTATGTCAGGGCTGAACCTTTCTGGGCATCAATGAATTAGAAGGCAAAAAATTTGAAAATCATGTCTATTAATTACCCCTTTTTTTTCTTTCAGTTGTTATAGTCCTTTCTCTGCCATACTCTGATGCAGCTATGTATTGTATACACTAACAATCTATATTGGGAAATATAAAATAACTGAATAAAATAACACAACATTAAAAAGTAAATAAATGGTCAAACAGAATTATTTAGACTTTACATCCCAAGTTATTCATGAACAGGTAATAAAATACTAAAAGACTGTAGGCATGCTGTATAATTAAAATAAATCAATGAATAAAAACAAAAATATCAATAAACATGTTTTTGATATAAGTTAATGGTTAAACAAAGCAATATCAATAAAAGTGAAAATTGCAAAAAGGGGATACTAAGGTATAAATGTATATCATATGCAATACTACAAATAAAGTGGTTCATAAATATCAATAAATACATTAAACTTTTCTAAATTAACAGTAAGTATCTGATTTTATGTGGTTGTAAGTGCTGGGTTACCATAACATAAGGACGCAACATCACAGAAGTAACTTAGTACAGCTGCAAATCCAAGCTGCTTGTGGGATTGCACATGTCCAGAGGAGGCTGCGTGTGGTGTATGTGTAAATAGGCAAGACTGTGTTTGTAATTTTTTTAGTGTGGCTATGGGTTGTAGACAGTGTGTGTCTAGGGGGCTTGAAAGAGAAATAGTGTGTGTATGCACAGGGGCTGTAGTATGTGTATGTGTGTTTACAGGGTATGTGGTGTGTATGTGTATAGGGGATGTAGTGGATGTCTGTATAATAGGGGGTATAGTGCCTGTGTGTATAGAGGATGCAGTGTATGTTTGTATAGGGGATGCAATGTGTCTGTGTTTGTAGTGTGTGTACTGTGTGTAGGAGATGCAGTGTTAGTATGTGATGCACTGATTGTGTTTAGGGGATGTAGTATGTAAGAGTGTATGGGGGATGTAGTGTGTGTCTGTCTTTATAGAGGATGTTTAGTATGTATGTATGAGATGCAGTCTGTGTAGGAGATGCAGTGTGCATTTGTAGGAGATGCAGTTTGTCTGTAGGGGATGCTTTGTGTGTGTTTGCAAAAGTAATGTGGGATGGAATAGGGGATGAACTGTGTGTGTGTGTGTGTGTGTGTGTGTGTGTGTGTGTGTAAGATAGGAATTTCATTTGCTGGAGCAATTTCATTTTTTCATTATTAGAATTAAAATTATGTTTATTCCCTCTTGTTACCTTGAGCAAGGGAAGGAGGGAATGTTGATCCCTGATGGTCTATTAGTAAGATCTTCTGCCGCTCTACCTGGTACAGACCTTGTGTAGTGCTCCCACTAGGTCTGGCCCTGTTATTCCCAGAGTGCTGCTGTGGTAACCCATGTAAATGCTCTAAATAGCTGGAGGTCCTGGAATATTACACATGGTTTACACCCAGCAGAGGTGAAGACAACCTGATTTTGCTCCCTGTGGCTGTACTGGAAAGACAGAGAGATCTTTGATCTTCCCATTGGCCCATGAAGGGACACAGCACCCTCTGCATATACCAGCTGGGGTGCACTCCAAGCGCCACTGATGGAGTGCCCTAAGGTCTTTATGCAGTACCGACCTTGCACTCAGAATTACTTTAAAATAGCAACATAATTGATATAGCTAATGCCGACATGAAACAGCAGGACCATATGGTTAGGCTGTAAGTGCTTTGGATGCCCTTAGTTTTGCATAAACCACCTGAAAACGTTCTGACAAAAAAATGGGGTGGCATTTGCAGTCTAATGGCCAGTATAGTGGCATGTAGTGGTTATGGAACTTTTAATGTAAAGAAAAGACTTGTACATGTTGGTAAAATTTGGTTTGGTCAAATCATTTAGTCAGAAGAAAAAAATATTCTGTCAGACTGAATTTCATGAGTTCAGCTTATCCATACACACGATTCAGGAAAACCTATTCATATAAACTAAAATGGCACAAAAATGAACCTTTCACTATACTGTAAAATATATACATAATATAATAATAATTAAAAACGTAAGGGAGTGAGTGAGGAAAGAAAGACGACAAAGGCTGAAGATGCATACTAGTCACAGCCAATACTGGGTTGGAAATAAAGGTATAAATGTGGATATCATAATAAATCAATTGTTATCTCTAAAAGAGGACATATGTAAAAGTAATAATGGTTACTAGATTACTTTTAGATTAAAATAAAATATACATTGCTTGTGAAGACTCCGTTTACATTTTTATCACAGTTGCCTTTTATATTGATAATCGGGCCGGCCTTTACATGCCCATTGTGAAAAATCTTCAAAAGCGCCTCTCATACTCCTTCATCAATGTAAAGCAAACAAACAATCAAAAAACACAGCGAAGGCATGCTGATCACTTGTGGTCCAGTGTGCTCTGAATCTGGTCTGAGCCTCCGCTGGGTGCAGTCCATGAGCAACTGTCTCCAGAGCTCTGGCACTTACAGTGTCAGAGCTTTGCTATGGTAATCCAGAGCTCAGAAGACTGCTTATGGTCTGCAGCCAACAGAGGTGCAGACAGAGATGCCAGACTGCCTCCCAAGCATTATAGAAGCACAGACTAAGTATTATGTGCACTGTCACATAACAATGAATCGTATTCCATTTGAATTATATATTTTCCATCATTACCTAGACCTACTTGGAATAAAAACTCACTGTAATGTTAGGTGTATCTATTTATAGCAGAGCTCGACAAAATAAACCCTCACTGTACTATGTGGTGTGTATTAGTTTATCACAGAACTCCACAATAATAAAACTCACAGTAATGCGCCGTGTATGAGTATGTCACAGAGCTCCACGACAATAAAACTTCCAGTGATGTGTCTATTAGTGTATCACAGAGCTCCACAACTATAAAAAAGTAATGTAGCTCCCCTGTAATAAATTGCATAATAATATGATGTCATATGTGTGCTGTCTATGTGTGATAGGCATGATGACTGTGTGTGATATGTATATTATGTGTTGACTGTGTGTGATATTTGTGCTGGATTTATTGCCTGTGTGTGATAGATATTTAATTCAGATACAATATACATGTAGGCCCATGTATGATGTGTGTCTTTGCAGAGTCACATGCACACAGTCCCATAGTCAGATCCACACAGTTATACATATTATACACTGTCAAATACAACCGCATGCACACAGTCCCAGGAACATAGTCACATACAGCTACAGGCAGCCTCACACAAAGTTACAGGTAGTCAGACACACACTCCTCTCTCTTTCTCTCGCTCTCTCTTTCTCTCTCTCGTCTAGTTGTTAGGGATGCAGAGACTCCTTTCTGCTTCTCCCTCAGCCTACAGCATTTACCTCTTTTAGTCACAGCTTGCACACGCCTAAGACAAGCCCTGTCTATAAAGATAATCCTCTTTCCTCCAGTTTAAATAGGGTGATCATTAATAGTGAATTCATAGTAGGTCTTGTACTGATGTGATGTCAAACATAACTGCTGGTAACACTGCTTCAGCATTTTATTTCTTCCCAGTTATATCTGAGGCTCTTACAGAGCTTTACCATATGTCCACTTTCTTAAAACATTTCAGTAGCATAAACACCAACCTCAATTTGGAAGTGTCTGAAGACTTTGGACTTCACTACCGTTAATATGCTCTTGAAGTTCTAGCCGTGGGCCTTCAATTTGTAGTTGCTCCTTGTATAACTCAAGCATTGGAGTCTTTTCACAGGAGAAGAACACAATTATGTATGCACTATGATGAACGGATTAGAAATGAGAATGTAAATATACCTGTTTGTTGGTCTGTTTAAATGTCTGTCTGAAGGATTCTATTCCGGGGGTTGAATAATTTTGAGACTGGAGACGTCATTATAAGTTGCCTTATCAGTTGAATTTTGGGAAACAACTTGAAGCATTCATTGTGTTGAGCTATTTTAATTGCTGTTGTTTATTTAGTTCATTGCATACAGCTGAAAGTCTGTACATTTTGAAAATGAACCTGATTTTTAATGGGAGTTGAATAATTTAGATTACAACGATGTATCAACCATGCCCCTTACCCAATGCTTGCATTAACTCTAACCAATCCATATACCTACCCTAATCTTAACCTTAAACTGACTCCATACATAATTCTAAAAGAGCAATAATGTTAACCTTACCCTGAAACTAACCCCAACCCTGCAACTAACCAGAACCATATCCTAACTCTAACTTTAACCCTACACTTCCCATACCCATAAATCTAACCCTACCCTAACCCAAATTTCGCCACTAACACCAACCCTAACCCTAAGGAAACCCTCTGCTAATATCAATTCTGATATTAGAAAATAGGTTTTCTACTTATAACAGTAGTTAGTGGTCTGTGACTGCCATCTACTGGCTGTTTTTGTAATTCTGTGACAATTACCTGGGGACAGGCAGGGAGACCCTGTAAATTCCATTAACAATTCTGCTCATCGATTAGTCTGGGATCACTTAAAATGGCAGCAGCTGATAGAAGGGAGCCTCAGGTATCCATACCTGGGCCTTCTGTATTTAACTCTGCTCACACCGCACACAATTTAAATGCCTAGGGCCACTAAAGCCACTTAGTCACAAACACTGGCCAAAATTGGCGTTCAAATTAGTTTTTTGCATTTTTCACACACAAACAAAGATTAACACTAACTTTTGGCCAGTGTTTGTGACCAAGTGGCTACTAAAAAAGACTGGACATACCCCATTTACAATACCTTGGGTTGTCTACTTTTGCAAATGGTATGCCATCATGGGGATAATTCTCATTCCTGGGCTACCATACGGTCTCAAAGGCAACTTCACCAATCTGGCGAATATCATTGTGAAAAAACTGAAAAATGTAACATGCTATATTTGACCCCTTAACTTCCCAAAACATCATAAAACCTGTACATAGAGGGTACTGTTTTACATGTGAGACATCGCTGAATGCAAATGTGTATTTTATTATGACATTCACAGTTAAAATGTCATGTAGAACTAAAAAAATAACATTTCATTTGTTTTATATTTTTTAATTCATATTAAATTATGTTTCATAGCTAAATATTTGATGTTAAATGAAAGCCCTGTTTCCCCTGAATAAAATGATAGATAATTAGTGTGGGTGCACTTAATATGAAAGAGATGAATTACGGTTGAACAGACACATAGTCAAATTCCAGGTTTTGTTTACGTTTTGTTTTGATCACAACGTGTGGCTCAGTCCTTAAGGGGTTAAAGGAACACTCTACTGCCCAAACACTGTTTAGTAGATATACCCCAATGAATGCATGCATCTTAAGAGAGCTTGCAAAGGCTGTAGATCTTATGAACTGCAGCCTTAGCAAGCCATTCAAATTTTTCCTGGAAGAGACATTCAGTATCTTCACAGGGAAATAACCAATCAGAGACTTCTCATTGAGAAACTTCTGAATTGGTGCCCATGGCCACACCCGTGCACTGTTGCATGTGCCCGCTGGTCGTACATGCGCGCACATGTAGTCTGAGATCGGGAGTGTGCCTGCCACTTCCATAAGCTCAGGGGAGCTAGTGGAAGGTGGCTGCAAACTTTCCTGGTTGTTTGATTGACAGTCCGGGAGGTGTCTCCTAGTTAAATTATAAAATGCCGATTTCTCATAGAAATCTGCACTTTCATAAATTGGTTTTAAACTAGTACTAATACTCCTCACCCATAAAGCTTTTTGGGGTGCCGAGTGGTGCTTTATGCAATATCTAACATACGAGATATAAGATTTATAGATTTAATATTTTTGGATAAGCTTTTGAAATGCTGTAATATTTGTGCATAAACTTTTAATATTATTTGATATTTTAAAACATATTTTGACTTATTGATTTTTTTTAATATCGATGAATTTATTTTATATATATTTTTTATACTTTTATAAAAATCATTTAAAAGTGTATCCAAAAATGTTAAAGTATTTGAAAATCCTATCTGAAATTATTAAATTGAGGCCAGAATGCAAAAAAATTTTCTAGAAAAATGTGTGGCAACTGACCGGAGGATAAAGTTCAGTTTCCCAAGTGTCTAGTACAGATTGTGGTAGTGTTGTTGTCCTTATCCAATCGATGTGCTGCTCCAACTTTCCTGAAACTGTTAGAAAAGCTTTGCAAATTATTTATCTATAAAAATCTCACTTGTATTTGGTTACTTCTGTAGATACATCATTTAAAAAATATTATTTTATCATTTAAATCTATTGGAAAGTTTATTAACTTGAGGCCAAAGTGTGGTGTTTGCATGCATCTACAGATTTATCAATCATGTGGAATTTAAAGGACAACTGTTGCCTTAACACTGTGGATGGTCTCTGTCACTGTGTTGTAAGCCAGACGTTCCTCCAAATCTTTGTTGGAGGAAAACCGCACATTTTATGATGCTACATTGTATGATGCTACTGATTTAGGCCTCCTGGCCACAATAGGAGATTCCAAATATCCCTCCAAGGGATTCACCGTTTTCTGTATGGAAATGTCTCCCATGAGATTTGCGAGTATATTTGTGGTAGTCAAGGTGGTTTTGACCTATAATACTGATATAGAGGTATAAAATGCTGATGTACAACACACCTCTGCTCATGTTTGTCAGCTTGGCTGGTTTGCTCCCCCTGTACCTCAGGATTACATTATTTATAAATAGAAGATATATCCTTAAAACGCACCTTATTGTTTTCCATTTAGTTTTGATTTGATTTTTAGCGTGCTTCATATCCGTTACATGGTTACATGCGTAGTACAGCGAGTGAAGCATAATGACATTTGTGTTGCATTGCATACAATATCCAACACGATTTGATAACAATTGTGTTACACTTGGATATCAATATCATGATCACACATCGTTAAGCAATGACACTGGCATAGTTGTATAAGTTAACAGTTATCAAAGCGGAAAAACAATCAAAAATAATGAAATAACTAAACAATAACAAAAGTGTTGGGAAGTAAATCATAAGAAAGGAATCCATATGCCATCCCAGTTGTTTTTATGAGAACCTGAGGAGTCACTTCTTGCTTGAGGTAAGTACTGCATTGCCAACATGTCAGAGATGTGATCATACCCTCAGAGTGTGGGAGTCAGCAGGAGACCTGGGCAACAACATGAAGCAAACTACAGCCAAAAATATCAGCCATGGCTGTGCTGCTTCTCCCATGCTTCCCAAGTGGTCAGGAATAGCTGTATCCTTTTGCTAGAAGTTTGTGACATGCGCTTGTAAATGTAAAACTGTTAACTCTTATCTCGTATTTTTGAAAGAGAGGGGCATACAATGGACTTCCAATTAAAAACGCACTTTACTTTTAAAGAATGCTGTTTCTGCTTTTCAGGCATATATGAGGAAAACTACAAAATCAGCATTTACTGTATCTCTCTTGCTAAGCATATTCTTTAAGTGGCACCTATGAAAACACTGCTTGTTAAAAGGATGAACAGACAATCGATTTAACTGATAACTGTTTATATAACACTTTAGAACCGGTGTTATTGCAAGAAGAACTCATCAATTTCTGACTTGCTATAGTACCACTCAAGACAACATTGTTCCTTTCTGAGTAATGAAACATTGCCTGGCCAAAACATTGTTTCTATTATTGGGAGCGCTTAATGCATGCTAATGACTCAGTCTGCCGTCCAGAGTATTCTCTAATGCAATAACATTCCTCATTACACACACAATGCTCGCCATATAAAATACCCTCTACGGACATCATATATCTATTCAAGAGAATATTTAATAACTTAAACAAATAAAAAAAAATGATGTGATAAATCTACTTGTATGATAAATTGCTTAGCTGCATGTGTGATGGGAACGTTTTCATTTATTGCTGACTTACAACAAGCACACATTGTACAATAGAAGGTTACTTATTTTTATTTACGCAATCGTTGATGGCTCATTGTTTAAAAATCTTATTAATGCAGAAGAGTCCTGAAAACATATTCTTCTAGATCGGTTATTAACAAGTGATATTTTTAAAAGTATTCATTTAAATTAGATTATCGGATTACATAATGAATGACTCATGATCAGTTGTTCCATCTGTAACTATTTATACTAACCATTTAAGATAACAGCTTCAGTACAATTTTGGCATTTTTGCATTGTGTGTATTTAATTGCAATTTCCATCTTTCTCACTTATTGCACAATCACATATTATATACTGTTTTTAAAGAACAAAACTGTCTTTAAATTCAATGTGATATATAATTATATATATACAGGGAGTGCAGAATTATTAGGCAAATGAGTATTTTGACCACATCATCCTCTTTATGCATGTTGTCTTACTCCAAGCTGTATAGGCTCGAAAGCCTACTACCAATTAAGCATATTAGGTGATGTGCATCTCTGTAATGAGAAGGGGTGTGGTCTAATGACATCAACACCCTATATCAGGTGTGCATAATTATTAGGCAACTTCCTTTCCTTTGGCAAAATGGGTCAAAAGAAGGACTTGACAGGCTCAGAAAAGTCAAAAATAGTGAGATATCTTGCAGAGGGATGCAGCACTCTTAAAATTGCAAAGCTTCTGAAGCGTGATCATCGAACAATCAAGCGTTTCATTCAAAATAGTCAACAGGGTCGCAAGAAGCGTGTGGAAAAACCAAGGCGCAAAATAACTGCCCATGAACTGAGAAAAGTCAAGCGTGCAGCTGCCACGATGCCACTTGCCACCAGTTTGGCCATATTTCAGAGCTGCAACATCACTGGAGTGCCCAAAAGCACAAGGTGTGCAATACTCAGAGACATGGCCAAGGTAAGAAAGGCTGAAAGACGACCACCACTGAACAAGACACACAAGCTGAAACGTCAAGACTGGGCCAAGAAATATCTCAAGACTGATTTTTCTAGGTTTTATGGACTGATGAAATGAGAGTGAGTCTTGATGGGCCAGATGGATGGGCCCGTGGCTGGATTGGTAAAGGGCAGAGAGCTCCAGTCCGACTCAGACGCCAGCAAGGTGGAGGTGGAGTACTGGTTTGGGCTGGTATCATCAAAGATGAGCTTGTGGGGCCTTTTCGGGTTGAGGATGGAGTCAAGCTCAACTCCCAGTCCTACTGCCAGTTTCTGGAAGACACCTTCTTCAAGCAGTGGTACAGGAAGAAGTCTGCATCCTTCAAGAAAAACATGATTTTCATGCAGGACAATGCTCCATCACACGCGTCCAAGTACTCCACAGCGTGGCTGGCAAGAAAGGGTATAAAAGAAGAAAAATCTAATGACATGGCCTCCTTGTTCACCTGATCTGAACCCCATTGAGAACCTGTAGTCCATCATCAAATGTGAGATTTACAAGGAGGGAAAACAGTACACCTCTCTGAACAGTGTCTGGGAGGCTGTGGTTGCTGCTGCACGCAATGTTGATTGTGAACAGATCAAAACACTGACAGAATCCATGGATGGCAGGCTTTTGAGTGTCCTTGCAAAGAAAGGTGGCTATATTGGTCACTGATTTGTTTTTGTTTTGTTTTTGAATGTCAGAAATGTATATTTGTGAATGTTGAGATGTTATATTGGTTTCACTGGTAATAATAAATAATTGAAATGGGTATATATTTGTTTTTTGTTAAGTTGCCTAATAATTATGCACAGTAATAGTCACCTGCACACACAGATATCCCCCTAACATAGCTATAACTAAAAACAAACTAAAAACTACTTCCAAAAATATTCAGCTTTGATATTAATGAGTTTTTTGGGTTCATTGAGAACATGGTTGTTGTTCAATAATAAAATTAATCCTCAAAAATACAACTTGCCTAATAATTCTGCACTCCCTGTATTTATATACATATCTATACATTCTCATTTATTTTACAGTGTTAACAATAATAAGTAGCCATTTAACTTACAAATTCTTTAAAAAAATTGCGGTCAAATTTTCTATTTTTTTTATATACACACAGGACAAGATTTTTTTTAAAATGAAATAATGAAAAGAAGGCTTTAGAAGAAATAAGACATAAGATCGTAAGTATAGTTTGTTTTCCATGGGTTATTAAATATATTGCTCCCACTGAGTATTATTAGGGTGAGGGGGGTTACTCAGAGGGAAGGTGGCTAGAAGCTTGAGGGCCACCTTACAGGGGGAGACAATGGAACATATTTGGAGGTGGTGAAAAATTGTATTTTGTTGACTGATCGGTTCTCTGTCATTTGGGAGTTAAAACCGTTTGTGCACCCTAGTCACAGCTCTGTACATGTGACTGCACAGCCTTTTTAAACACTTCCTGTAAAGAGTCATTTAATGTTTATACTTCCTTCAATGCAAATTCTGTTTAATTGAAAATGTCTCCTGTGTGTGATTAAAGTTCAATTTGCAGTGCAGGAGATAAAAACTTTTAAAGTAAGTTACATCTGATTG
The DNA here is from genome assembly GCA_933207985.1 of Pelobates cultripes. Classification (NCBI taxonomy): domain Eukaryota; kingdom Metazoa; phylum Chordata; class Amphibia; order Anura; family Pelobatidae; genus Pelobates; species Pelobates cultripes. The sequence goes on along the minus strand of OW240915.1, from coordinate 164,217,147 downwards.
ATAGGGAAACCAATTTTTTTCATGCAGACTGTGTGAGTCGCAGCCAGGAGACATGTGGCTGGGGCTGCATCAACAGAAACAAAAGTGATTTGGCTCCTGGATGGCAGAAAGTTTAGTGGTGGGGCTTCAGGGGCATGACCTATGCACCGGGGCTGCTTCTTTGGGCTAAAGTTGTTTTGAACACTATAGTGTCCCTTTAATCTGGGATGTAGTGCTCAGCATGATCGAAAATTAGGGGATCTGAAGAAATTCGATCCACAGCCAATGCGGTTTCAGTAAATGATGAAATAGAGCCCTAGAACAAGCCGACAGGCCTTACCAAGCTACAAAACAGACTTGGACAGGTGGGCATGCTTTTTGCCGTCTCTGCCAATATGTGTTCCTCCCTGGCATAAATAAATAAGCTATCAATATTCACACTAAACCCAGCACTATGCAAGTGTAAATGAGAACAAGCAATGGACTGAAAGTCATTTAAACCAATTAAACGAACGGTTTGCAGATAAAAAAAAAAATGATTAAAAAAAAGTGAACCTACGTGTTGCTCATGGGAGAGTCCTGGGTAAGGCATTAGGTTCCTGAGTGCTTATAGTCAAGCAGCAACTGAATAAGGCTGTAGGTCAGTGGGTGCTATTCACCACATATTTATGGAGTGCTCCTAGTGGCCAGCTTGCCTTCCTTTCCTTCATGACTCCATGGTGGCAGCATCTGGTGCCTGGGCAGCATGGTGGCAGTGGAGTAGATCAATCTCTTTTGCTTTATACTAAAGTAATGGATGAAAAGAACACTTCAGCAAACATATTGCAATCAAATTGTGTCAAATTAGTTGGGAGATCAGGCAGGCACCAAACTGCAAATTTGACCGAACTGCTAACATGGTCAAAGATCTTCAAGATGATTGCTTTGTAGGAGTGCACTGTTATGGTACAAACCATACTTGAGCTTTGCAGGAGGTTTGCTGGGCATTTCCATGGTAGTGCAATGGCTATCCAACTCTTGAGGCAGGAGCAATAGAAACTAGGACTTCCCACCTATTGTCTTTGAGAGGATGTCGACAGTATAACAGCACATAGTGGAACTCCAGTGTAGATTTGCTTAAAGAATTGTGTAACAGCAGAGAACAATGCATATTCACAATAATAGGAAAACCCCATTAACCATCCCTTTGTGAAGAATAAAGTGATCCAAAAACAGGTAACCTGCCTAGGAACATCTGGGATCAAGAGATGTCTTCCTGGAAAACAGGGAAATAGTTTCTTGTGGTACTTCACACAAATGTAGCAGTAGTCTTCAGAAATTAGTAATTGCCCTGACCTTGGATCCTTGTGTGATCCAAGGATTAATGGCACCTGATCCAACAACTTGATATATTAGAGGGACAGATTTATTAACACGGTCCAAGATTTACTGCAAAAGAAAAGCATGCTGGTCGAGGTAAATGTGCTTATTGAACCTACCATTTTGCCATTAAATACTATGCCCATTAGTAGTGCCAGCAGCATAAAGCAAAGAGAGGAGAATGGAGCAGTTACGTTTTGGCTTAATGCTGCTGGCAGTTTAGTGGAAACAAGTGAAGCAGCAAATTGCCAAAAGAAGAGTAGTGCTTATCTGCCTGAATTTAAAGGGACACTCCAGAAACCAAGATAACGTAATATAAATGAAGTTGTTATGGTGCCATGAAGCTTCTGGAGGCACTGAAGGGATTAAACCATTCTTGATGTCCACTCCTCCTTTGGCAGGGCCAGGCAGGTGTGGTGCTGATTAACTGATGCTCTCAGCCAATCAGTGACTCCCCATTCACTAAACCCGCTTGGAAAGAAAACATACCTTCTACAAGCCAGTTGTGGTCAAGGAATGCAGATATATACATATATGATAAACTAGGCCAAGTCAGGGTGAAACAGAAGGCAGTAATGTCAAGAAGAGCTGAGTCAAAAACCAGAATGTAAGACAGAATACATACATGTTATTGGAATCACAGGCAAACTACTAGAGGGTAATTTGTCTGAATGCAAAACACATTTCCTTAATTTCTTATGGCATTCATATTCAACTGTATGTGATAGCAGAATGGTACAATCATAAAACAAAACATGACAACAAAGAAAAAAATGAAATAACCCCTGTTCAAAAGTCTTCATACCCGTAGTTCTTAATACTGTGTACTGCCCCCTTTAGCATCAATGACAGTGTGCAGTCTTTTGTAATAGTATGTGTTTTGTCGTATTGTGCTCCTTGGAACAACCACACAGTCTTTTTCCAGAGCAGCCTGTATTTCTCCTGAAGGTTACCTGTGGGTTTTTCTTTGTATCCAGAACAATTCTTCTGGCAGTTGTGACTATAATCTTGCTTGGTCTACCTGACCATGGCTTGTTATCAAGAGATCTCTGCATTTTCCACTTCTTAATAAGATATTGAACAGTACTGACTGGCATTTTCAAGGCTTTGTACTTTTTACATCTTTTTATATCTTTTCCATCTTTCCAAAGTTCTATTATGCGGGTCTTTTGACAGTTCTTTTCTGAGTTCTTTTCTGTGATAATAAAATGATTTTTTTTTGTGCATGATCAGTCATATAATTTTAAAATCAATGCCAACATTTCACAATTTCTGTCACGGTATGCAAACTTTTCAGCACAACTGTATGTATATATATATTTATTTAAAAAAATAAAAATTCAGAGCCACCTGGACTGACAGAGACAGAATGATGCACATACTGGTAAGTGCTGTAAACACAGGTAACCTTAGCCTCTGCTATTTAATGTATAGTAAATGTGTTAGAACCTATGCAAATTGTAGAGCAAGGCATTTAGTTAAAACTCAACTCTGTGGTAATTTTTTACATTTTATTCTACTTGAGTCCTGTTTTACTGGAACATGCCATCAACTTTGCTTTTTGCCCTGCATCATGATTATGATTATAGCACCTTGCATCGTGAAAAGTTATTTTTTAAGTTATTTAGTACACGTCTGTCTCCTTCATTGTATTCTGTGTTTATTGACAGGAAAACAGTAATGTCAACCTTTCGTTTTCACATTGACCTCTTTGAACCCCTCTTGCTCATAGGGCATTTTATTATTTGTGGAGATCAGGGTTCTGGTACATTCTGCTGCTTTCTATAAAGACTTTACCTTCTGAAGTATCATGACTGTTCAGCCACCTTAGTGTTTAGTATTATTTCTTTATTATATATGCATTTGTCAGGTAGCTATAGATTATTAACTTGAATGTATAGATTACTGTCTGGTATTGAAAGGATCAGGAAGGGTGAGGAAGGATATGTGGGTGAGAATGTCCTTTTATTTTCTGAGCTGCTCTGCATACAAACCAATTCACATATTTTTGTCTTTACTTTGAATTTGTTTCTCCATTTATTTGTAACTATTTGTAATTATCTCTTGATCATCGCCCTGATTAATTAAAAAGACAATCATAGGAGCAAAAATGCATCTAAAAGTACAATATGTTTTTTTTTTTTTTTAAAACATCAAAAAGCACAATAGCTCTTCAACGATGTCCATACCATTTACAAGAGATTGTAGGGACAATTCTGTCTGTATATGCATTTCAGGGGTTTATTTGAAATAAACATGTTTTCAGAAACAAACATTTCAAATACTATTGGTCATCACAAAGCATTTGTAAAAAAATATATATTTTATACTATTTTATAGAGCATGTTAGATACCTAGAATGTCATTCTGGTTGGTTGAGCAGTTGGATATATGGTCAAAACTACTGATATGTTTCCTTAGGCATGAACTTTATTTATTATTTATTTATAAAATATTTTACCAGGAAAGATACATTGAGATTTCTCTCGTTTTCAAGTATGTCCTGGGTCCACAAATCATTGCATTGTTACATTAGGGCACAATAAAATACAAAAACAATATATACAAAATTTACATTGAACAGGCAGGAAATATATAATCAACCATGACAGGTGCATTCTGTTTTGAGGTATGTAGAGAAGGGATCTCTTAAATGACTTTAGGCTTAGGGAAGATTTTAAATTGTGCGGGAGGTCTATAGGAAAAGGGAAATCATTCCCTTTCATTCTATATTTCCTGCACTGCAGAGACAATGGGCAGACTCTGCTTGTTCAGTGGAGCTTTATATATTGCGATAACATTTTTACATTACTCTAGATTTTGCTCAGGCCATGATTTTTAAATATAAAGTGATAAAGAAGATAGTTCATTTTGCTGGAGAGGAAGAGGAACACCATCTCTTCCCTTTGGGTGGAGATCTCAAAATCTGAACACTTTCTCTAAAGACTCAGGAACTACTGTATTTATTTGAATCTAATGTGCATCTTTTTTTGGAAAATAACATTTTGATTGAGCATTACATTTGGGGCAAAATTAAACATTTTCTCTTGAATTGTATTCCAGCAAGTTCACACAAGCGAATTAAAACTAGTGAATTGAAATAGGTGAATTTCATTCCGGCAAATTCACACAGGCAAATTTCATTCCTGAAAGAGGGCTTAGAAAGAATAGACTTACCATTTAACACTAAAATTGAAATACTATCAATGTTACTGTGGTATATGGCAATAAACATTTTCATTGTAGCACAATGTTGTATAGTCGTATCTCCTTGTATAAATGTGCATTACATTCGCCAGCAAAAACATTTTTCACCTTCCAGGTTTCAAAAATTGAGGTGCACATTACATTCAATAGCACATTTACCGTAGAGTAAATACGGTATTTTGTAGCAAGCACATGTGAGCACACCTAACACAATCCGTGAGATACTTTGTTATCACAATGCTAATAAAGAAAGTGTTATTGAAATAGTAGTGGCCTCAATAAAATACACATCTGTGATTTTAAAAGATCTAATAATAGTTAAACTTCCCAACCTGAAATAACACATTCGTTGTTGAAATAATGCATTGCTGAATTCTCATAATGCCTTAAATCATTATACAAAAATAATATTAAAACAATGTAAGGTTTGCATGCCAGCAGAAATACGACAAATTATAATCTTGACCAAATAACTCTGTCAATAACATTCCTTTTACTAAAGAGAATCTTGGATTTTTCTGTGTAAACTGAAGCCAAATCTGTCAGGCCCCTTATTCTACATTATAGCAATTTAATAATTTCTGTATGATGGCCAGGGAGTCTTATGATGTTGAGCAACAGGGAATTCACACTTCTCTTTAGTTTTCTAATTAAATATGGTGAAAATTCACTTGCATTGCATGCTATTAACACATTGCTGGATCTGTAGTTTCTATATGTGAATTACTTTGTGTGTATATATATATATATATGTATATATATAAAACAAGAGGGGGGTTGGCTGCACTCACCTTAACATGCATAAATGGGGGTGCTGCTGGGGGCCAAATAATACAATACACAAGATCCAGCGCACTCACCTATCCACTAAACAGCAACTTCAATGTTGAAAGATTTTATTTGTTTTTTTAAAAACCCCTAATCTAGGCAAAAATAATGGGGGTTTAGTTACATTATATGATCATACAGTGCATAAGCCTGCCACAACGTCAATGTACCCCATCTTTGGCAGGTCCTACACTAACAGCCTAATGTCTGCTCTTATGAGATTAACCTACTTGGGGAAAGAAATTCCATCTGGGGCTCTCTGCAGTACAAAGCTAAATAGGGCCCTGGGATGAGGGCTTTCTTTCCCCAAGTAGGTTAATCTCATAAGAGCAGACATTAGGCTGTTAGTGTAGGACCTGCCAAAGATGGGGTACATTGACGTTGGGGCAGGCTTATGCACTGTATGATCATATAATGTAACTAAACCCCCATTATTTTTGCCTAGATTATTAGGTGTTTTTAAAAAAAACAATAAAATCTTTCAACATTGAAGTTGCTGTTTAGTGGATAGGTGAGTGCGCTGGATCTTGTGTATTATATGTATATATATATATATATACATATATCTGTATGTGACAAGAGCAATCTCGCCACATTGCATTGGAGAAGCCTGGTTGCTCGCCTGCTGCCTTTGGACTATGGCCCCATGTTAAAAGACATCTTTTTCCCTGCAGAAAAGACTTATTCGTGCTTTTCTGCCTGGTGTTCGGTAGATTCAATCTACTGAACAACCGCACGAATGACTAGACCACCTGGGAGCTGGAGTGTGCCAGCAATTAGCCTCCCTGAAGCTGCGGTTAACCGCAGCTTAATTGACGAATGCTGGGTGGCCGCCATTCGTATCACGAACTCGAGGTCGCGGCCATTTTAAACTGGCGAACACACAGCGGTGTTCAACGCTCAATTCATGGAACTAAAATCGGACACAGTTTTGCGTGAACACCGCTGAAGCCGCCGACCTCCCTTCTTGTTCGGTGAAAGTGCACGAACGGCCCAGTGTTCGGTAGTTTTACTTGAATATGTTATACCCCAGATAGGAATCCCATGGAGCCCATTCGCATGAGAACTGACTGTGTAAAGACTTTGGCTTCATGGTGATTAAACTGTATTCGTGTGGTCTGAGCGCCATTCGCTTAATAATGTGCGCTCAGACCTGAGCTATCATTCTGTGTATTTTAATAGTAATTCCTGTTTTAGTATCCCCACGTGCATAATGGCGATTTGCCTTTGTCTTGGGAGATAATTGAATTACTTCTCAATTATCTCCAAGGCAGAAGGGAGGAAGCCAGGATGCATTGTGGGAATATAATGTGACTGTGTGTCCTATTTGTCTACTTGTCTATCTTTTGTCACAGTCTTCCATTTGGTCCCCTCGGGGAGTGTCCACCAGGTGGGAGACCTGCATAAATACTGGGCAGGTAGCCCTCATTAAACTGTTCACTGCTTGACCCTCAACACAGAGCTTTGTCTCATTCTTGGGGGGATTTATTGTATGCTGTTCCAGTTTGACTGCTAGGAGTGTTTACCTATTCGTATGGTTTTTCCTATTCGGCTGTTTACGGCATTCATATGGTTTCCTGTTCTGCGGATTGGTGTTCTGCAGTAGCTGTGCCTGTGTCTCTGGAAGGGGAATATCTACTAAACGGCGGTTTAACCCTTTTATGCTGAGGGTGTCGTTACACTGTATATATGCTAACACCTTCATATGCTAATGCCTTCATGTACATATTTGAACGTACACATATTTTACAAAGGTTTGGTAAACATATTAGACACTATTATCGTTTTGTGGATGATATATTTCTAATTTGGACAGGTACATCCAAGGAATTAGAGCAAATGGTAATGGACATCAACCAATTACCATCATCAGTGACTCTAAGCACCAACTACGACCGGCAGTCAATACAATTTTTTGGATGCTACAATTTACAAGAAACAAGGTAGATTGGAATTTACCTTGTAACGGAAAAACACTGATCGGAATAATCTACTAATGGCCTCAAGTTTTCATCCTCAACAGTTCAAAAAATCTCTACCTATATCTCAATTTTTGAGAGTATATAGGTACAACAGTGAAATAGACAACTGTGACACTCAATTAAGAGAGATGTCGAACAGATTTAGAGCCAGAGGCTACCAACCGTGTACATTGGAATTAGCGCAAAAAGGAGCAGTTGAGATTTGGATTCTCGAAAGATCTAATGAGAGAACCAAAAAAGAACCATTGGAACTGAAGATCTACTTACCAATAATATTTCACACAGGCACATACAAAGTCAGAGACTCGATTAACAAACATTGGGGACTTTTACGTTCAGATAAATCGATGCCGAAAACGTTTCAAGATTTACCCGTGTTTCATTATAAAAGGAACATAAATCTGAAGGATATGTTAGTAAGAAATGATCCATTATAGTGCCACCGTAAACCCATGGCAGTTTTGAAGAAAGGATGATACAGATCCAGTGGATGTGTGACGTGCAGACACATAGTCAGTGGTGCGACTTTTGTACATCCTCATAGTGATCAGAGAATCAAGATATCTCAATATATAACTTGCACCACTGACCATGTGATATATAGACTGTTTTATGTTGGCAAAACTAACCTCACATTGAGGGATCGAATACGTGGACATCGATCCACCATCATCACTGCGTTCCAGGATCAGCAAGGCGACAAACCAGTTCCCAAACACTTTCTTACCATGGAACATAGACTACCCATCCTACATTTCACAGCCATAGACCATATTGGCACATTGGATACATCGTCTGGACCATGGGTTGTCAACCTGGTCCCTACTGCCCACTAGTGGGCATTTCAGGATTCCAGGTGGGCGGTAGGGATTTCTTCAATTTCAGAGATTGGGTGGGCGTGAGGGCGGGTGTGATCCGGCAGTACCCCTACGACCGGGTACTGCCGTCACCATTTGCGGCCCCATCCCGCGTGGCAAACCACTGGGGCCGCCGTCCAAGGGATCCATCGGGTGGCACATGCTGTCAGGGCCACCCGATGGATGTGGATTGTAAGGGGGCCTGGTCAGCGCTGGGTGCTTTAAAAGCGCGACCGGGCCCCCTGTTATTACATCACACGCTGGGAGGAAGTGACTGCATGTCACTCCTCCCAGCTAACACACAGACCGCGCGGGAGGAACACCAGGGAGTCAGAGTAGGAACTCTGACTCCCATCCACCTGAGCCACCACTGGACCCCAGGGAAAGTCACCCTCCTGCACCTAAAAGGTAGGAAACAGGAGGGTGACTAAAATATTTTGTGTGTGTTTGTTTGTGTGTATGTGCCTTTGTATGTATATCTTGTGTGTGTGTGTATGTGTCTATGTATGTATGTCTTGTGTGTGTGTGTGTGTGTGTCTGTCTGCATATATGTGTGTATGTATGTGTGTCTTGTCTTTGTATGTATGTGTGTCTTATGTATGTGTCTTTATATGTGTGTCTTGTGTCGGTCTCTATGTGTGTATGTGTCTATGTATGCCTTATGTGTGTGTCTGTATGTATGTGTACCTGTCTGTTTGTATTTATGTGTCGTGTGTGTGTGTTTCTGTATGTGTGCACGTGTGTGTGTCTGTATGTATGTGTGCCTGTCTGTTTGTATGTATGTGTCTTGTGTGCCTTGTGTGTGTCTGTATGTGTGCCTGTTTGTCTGCATGTATGTGTGCCTGTCTGTGTGTCTGTATGTGTCTTTGTGTGTGTGTCTGTATGTGTGTGTCTTATGTTTGTGTGTCTGTATGTGTGCCTGTCTGTGTGTCTGTATGTATGTATGTGTGTCTGTCTGTTTGTATGTATGTGTCTTTGTATGCGTGTCTTGTGTGTGTGTGTGTGTGTGTGTGTGTGTGTCTGTATGTCTGTATGTATGTATGCCTGTCTGTTATAGTGGGCAAGTGGGCTACCTAGCTCAGCCTTCCTACTGGGCATTGCTAAAAAATAGAAAAAAGGAATAAAAAAGGTGGGGAGGGGAATTGAGGAGGGAGAGAAGATGAGCTGACGCACAGATGAGAAATCATATTATGCGCAAACAGAGAAGCCGTCTGAATATCACTGAAAGAGGAGATCTTCGTTTGTTCCTTACGAAAATCTAACCAGATATCAAATATTTAGTCTCGCAGCATCAACCTCAAGGATCTCATTAATCACTTGTAAAGGTAATTTCAATTTATTTTATTGTTTTCTCATTAAACTTTATAAAGTTAAAAACATTATAAACATGCATTAAGTAGAAATAAAAAGATAAATGTACGTACATTTATTTTTTTTAAAACACCCTCCTTTCTAAAAAATATTCTGCACTTGCGCAAAAACTGGTGGGCGGTAAGGAAATTTTTCCATCAAGAAAGATGCATTAGTGGGTGGTAGGTAGAAAAAGGTTGACTACCACTGGTCTGGACGCTGTAGCACCCAGAACACTGAATGAAAATATAGTGTTCTCTGTGTTCCTTTGAATATATACTAGAACAGGGGATCCTGTTTCTGCCTGTATAAATACTTTATTCGGTTAACTAATGATCACTACAATAGTATGTCCTATTTGTTAGTTTTCTAGATATTATTCTTTTTTTAGTAGTTGTGATTAGGATACTACTTAGGACATACTTTAGTATAATTTATTCTCCAATGTTCTACTTCTTATCTTTCAGCATCCTTTTATCTCTATAGATATTATAATGGTTCTTATGTACTATACTATAACACTATAAGATGTAAGGATGTTCCTGTGTAGACATACAGATTCAATCTTTAACTATAGTAGATATATGTACAATTTTTGGGAACTTATAGTAGTGCTTTAAGGTAGTATGTCTTTAACCCCTTAAGGACACATGACATGTGTCCCTTTTATTCCAGACGATTGGTCCTTATGGGGTTAAGTAGGGTCGGCTCTTTGATACAGAATATGCTGTTAATATGCTGTTAACATTTCTTTCCAGGTCTTTCCATGGCATATAAAATGCTAAGATGCTAAAATATAAAATGCACCAATATTGGGGTACTGTAGAATGCTGTAGATGCACCAATATTGGGGTACTGTAGAATACTGTAGATGCACCAATATTGGGGTACTGTAGAATATGTGGTGGAACTGAATCCCCATATATGAGATTTAAAATTGTATTTTTATTTCTATGCTGTTCCCTAGTCTGTATTTATATGTATATAACTGTGGCAGCATATAGCTTTTATAGAAGCAATTATTTTATCTATCATGTGGTTGTGGTTTACCTATCACCGTGGGGTTTTCTCTAGATTTTTAAACCTCTTTTTTTTATTTTTTATAAATCAGCCCTGGCTGCTGGAGCCCCATACAGCATGTAAATGCTTTTATTACCTAGTATATATATATATATATATAAACAACATTGATATTTAATCTTATTTTATGTTATTTTATGAAAACCTAGTTTATGACATTCACTGAAATGTGTCTGATCTGATTACAGTCAGTAGTACAGTATCATTGTTCTAATTTCCATACTGCTACCACAGCAGGTACAGTAAGAAAGTAAGCTTTCCCTTTTAAAATTGCTGCTGCCCAGGAGTGATGGGAGTTTGAGCGCAAGACTTGTTTTTTTGTAAGAAAAAAAATAAAGAAAACATGAGACCTGACCTTTTGATAGACCTATCCCACAAAGATGTTGCTGGAAAAGAGCACATAATATTTTCTAAATGGCTGATGATAATGTGTCTGTTATGTCTTCATACATGGATGAGAACACACCACCAACGGAGGAACAGGGTACAATCAAAAAGGCCCTTGTAAAATTACAGAAATCCTACAAGGTATGTGTGCATGTTAAAGACCAAACCGATTTATGTGCAAGGGTGTGGGACATAATAAGAGTAATTTCATAAAGTAAAACAAAGAGAATAAAGGCCACAGATGTGTGCTTACTCAAAACCTCAATCACTGGGTTTGGATTTTAGAAAGACTAAGTCATGGAAAAACATTGTAGAATTAGCAAAGCTGTGATGGACATTTCAGTAATTCCTTTATATGCGAGCAGCCTGCCAATGTCCTTGTTAACTCTTTATTACAAAAATTGCATTAGTGAATGGGAAAGTTATTCTGGCTTCAGCACCTTGGGTGCGTAAATGATGTATTTTTTTCTTTTTGGCATACTCCTGAACTCATTTAACTAATAAACATAAATAAACATATAATATAGCTTTCGATTGTTGTAAATACACTGTTGAGTTATTCATTTTGATCCAAATGAATTGCAAATTTGAATGAAAATTCCAAAATGTGACAAGAAATTCTAAGTATGTTGTTTGTTACATTTAGTAGTTTTAAAGCTACGCAGGGTAATCACCACTAGAGTAAAATGAAAAAAAAAGAGGACACACTCGTCACACATAAAGCATTTCAGAAAACTAAAATGACTTTTCAGGTTTACACATTAAAATTTTCTAGTTTCGTTTTTTTGGGTCTATGTACTGTAACTAAACCCCCATTATTTTTGCCTAGGTGAGGTGTTCTTAAATAAATCTATTATACTCTGTGAACTTTAAAATTGCCGTTTAGAGAATGAGTGAGTGTGTTAGATTTTGTATATTATATATAATTTCATTCCAAGTATATTTTGATATTAATATATATTGATATCAAAGTACACTAAGAATGAAATTATATATCTAAAAAATGTCATTCTTGCTATATAAAAATATATTTGTGAGGCTTATATAATGATTTTAAAAATATATATATATATTTCTATTTTTGGGAAATGTCTGACAACCCAACAGTTCCACTGCAGACAGTGTCTCAAACTGATAATCTGGCTACTTGATCGCAAAGTCAATAATAATTATTTATTTTACATTTTTAAAACTTTCATTATTTTGCTTGATCTGTAAATAGAAATGAATTAACATTATCAGGGTTATTCACTAAAGATCGGACTTTGTTCGCAGTATTTAACAGTGTCTGGACTTTGCAATTCAGGTATGGAATGGGCTTGAATTTGGTCCAAAATTTAGCTGGACAGAAAACCACCGGACAGCTGAAATTCTGACCTGACTGTTTTAAATCCAGGCCCTATGCCTGGAGTGGAGGATCAGTATAAGTCCTATGTTATTATAATGGATGGTTTTAAATTCAGTAATTTGACCGATCACGTGATCAGCACATATTTGGATGATTTGCAGTTTGGAATGAAAGTCTAATTAGTGATATATGCATGGTATCTGCAGATATTTTTATGAATGCCGAATTTGTTTCCTTAAACTGTGTGCTTTTGTGAAAAGGTCGTCTGAGAAAATAGTGTTCTTTGCTGTGTGCCTATCAGTGTATGAGATGTGCACTAATTGGGAAGATATTTTACAAGGGACATTGTTAGCAAAGAAGTGACCAAGTAACCTTTATTTTATCACTGTGATAAAGAAAAATGTAGATGATTAGAAATAAAAATATGCAAGATTTGTACACCTATTTACTATGAAAAATATTCCTGTAAACGGAATTCTTTTTTTATTTCTCTCCTGAAGGTTTCTAAAACTGGAATATTTATTAATGCCTAAATGCTACAGGCAACTGCATCTTGTTATTGTCCGCCCTCACTTTTACTATAGGTCAGGTTTTATTGTGGTTGTGGATGTTTTACTGAGCACTTAAATAAAATTATGATGTAGTCTCGCAGGTTAACATATGTTTAATACAAACTCTTTTATTTTTCCGCATGTCTCTTTTGAAAGAGATTAGAAAGATCAAGCTTGATTTACTGAAGAGAAAGAACCATACTGCTGCTGATAAAAAGAGTTATGCTCAGAATTTATTTTAAAGACCTATGATATTCTAGATCAGTGATGGCGAACCTTTTTGAGCCCGAGTGCCCAAACCGCAATACATGCCAACTTTTTGTCTCCTTAAAGTGCCAACACGGCAATTAAACCCAAATACTGAGGTTTAAGTTTAGAAAAAACAACTCGTACTCTTGTCCGAACTAATAACTTTTGTTTTAAAAGAACACAGAAAGTTCAATGATACAAATTTTAAATAATGATTTAAATAGATAAAATTAAGCTTATATTTATTAGTATCTCCAACAAATGCAATACATACACACAGATGACTGCTGAATACAGAGACTGATGAATACACACAGTCTGCTGAATACACATACATACAGACTGCTGAGTACACACACAGACTGCTGAGTACAAACACACACAGACTGCTGAGTACACACACACACACACAGACTGCTGAGTACACACACACACTGCTGAGTACACACACACACACTGCTGAGTAGTCACACACACAGTCCGCTGAATACACGCAAACACACACAGTCCGCTGAATACACGCACACACACACACAGACTGCTGAATACACGCACACACACTGCTGAATACACACATACTGCATTGAGGTGGGGGGTGCTGTGTGTGGAGGGGTGCTTGTGTGGGGGGTGCGTGTGTGTGTGAGTGCTGTATGTGAGGGGTGCTGTGTGTGTGTGTGCTGTATGTGTAAGGGTGCTGCGGGGGGGTAGGGTACTGCTGGGGGGGGGGGGTACTGCTGGGGGTACTGCTGGGGGGGTAGGAGTACTGGGGGTGGAGTACCGCTGGGGGTAGGGTACCGCTGGGGCTGGGGCTGGGGGGAGGGGGTACTGCTGGGGGTAGGGGTACTGTGTGTGGGGGTGGGGGTACTGTGTGTGGGGGTAGGGGTACTGGGGTGGGGGGGGGGGGTAGTACCGCTGGGGGTAGTGTACTGCTGGGGGTAGGGGTACTGCTGGGGGGTAGGGGTACTGTGTGTGGGGGGGGTAGGAGTACTGCTGGGGGTAGGGTACTGTGGGGTAGGTACTGTGTGTGGGGGGTAGGAGTACTGCTGGGGGGGTAGGGGTACTGCTGGGGGGGTAAGGGTGCTGTGTGTAAGTATACCCCCCCCTCCCTCCTTCTTACCTTTAATGAAGTAAGGGGGGGGCACAGCCATCCCTGGTGGTCCGGTGGTGGTAAGCACTGCAGGGGGAGGGCTCTGTAATGCAGCTCCCCTGTCCTCCCGCGCAATGCTGTGTGGAGCGTTGCCATGGCAACGCGCTGCAACGCTCCACACAGCATCGCGCGGGAGGACAGGGGAGCTGCATTACAGAGCCCTCCCCCTGCCTCCCGACCCGGAAGCAGAGTAGGCGCCTGCCGTTTCGGGCAGGCAGGCGCCTACTCTGCATTGATGGTGAACCTGTGGCCGCGTGCCCACAGAAAGGGCCCCGCGTGCCACCTGTGGCACGCGTGCCATAGGTTCGCCATCACTGTTCTAGATCATAGTTCACAGGCTGGTTCAGGAGTGTTAATGGCTCAACCGGCGAATCTATTTGCAGCTCTTCTCTGTAGCATTGTAAAAATGTTCCGCCCTCCCATGTGATATTGAAAGTTTAAAGTTTGTTACTCTAACAACAATAACCACTTCAACTTGCTGGAGTGGTTATGGTTAAAAGGCCTGTCTGTGCAGCTTTATTGGGATTCAATGGTCACTTTTTTATTTTAATTATTTATTTTTAAGAAAGAGAACCAATTGGCTTTCTGGATGTGAGTGATTAGAGGTTTTCTAATCAATTAATTTCTTAGGTTTCACAGACCCCAGCATGCATTCATACAATAGTTTTTTTGTTCCCTTTATAAATACAGCTGCATAGAAGTGATGCTTCTGTCTTACTATGGCACAATCCTCGGACATACCTTATTCAGCTTCTCCCTCCCTTCCACGTGATCCCTCAGTTTTAATTTCCTTAACTTTATCATAAACAATAACCCTCAGCTCTTCTAAAAATCCTCACAGATTTTTTGATTATTTTTGCCAAAATGGCCACACTACATAATCTCAGTTCTTCCACACATTTTATTGTTTCCATGTAACTATTTGACAAATGCAAAAAACACCAATTTCTCAAGTACTAAGAAACTTTAAAAAAAAAATGCAAATCATTTTAACAATGGAAATACATTTTAAAAACATCTGTTTATATTTAGAAACATAATTACCTTTGGGATTAGAATTTACAGATGTTTGTTTCATTGTAGACCTCTGCTGGGGGTAATGTCGGAATGTAGCCTTCTGTTCTACATTGACTCACACTCGGCTCCTTTGAATATAAGCTGCAGTGATTAGTATTTAGTCATGTTTGTTGACTGATGTAATTGTGTCCAACATTTGCTATATTGGAATTATTTTCAACTACGTGTCACTACATAAATACAGTGAGCTCATTGAACCGTCTGAATGGAGAAAACAAAGATAATCAATAATTATATGAGCATATATTGTTAAATGATTAAAGGGACACTATAGTCACCAGCAAAACTTTATCTTGATTAATCAGTTTTGATGTATAGATCAAGCCACTGCAATTTCACTGTTAAATTCTTTGCCATATAGGAGTTAAATCACTTTATTTATGCAGCCTTCCTAAACACTTCCTGTAAAGAGTATGGCAAATTCTGTTTAATTTAGAATTTATCATTGTTTTCTCTTTTAATAGCAGCAAGACCCTGTAGAAGCCTCCTGTCTGTGATTAAAGTTCAATTTACAGAGCACGAGATAAAAAACTTTAAAAGTAAGTTACATCTGATTGAAAATGAAACCATTTTGTTTTCATGCAGGCTGTGTCAGTCACAGCCAGGGGAGGTTTAACCAGCGCTGCATAAACACAAACAAAAGTGATTTAACTCCTAAATAACAGAGAATTGAGCAGTGAGGCGGCAAGGGCATGACCTACACACTAAAACTGGTTCATTAAGCTAAAGTTGTATTGGTAACTATTGTGTCCCTTTAAAATCATTAAATCTTATTTTTTACTACAATAAAGAACCCAGGCAACAGTGAAGCCATTATACAGTCAGATGCAGGGAAACAAACATTTTATGCGTTTTACTTCAATTATGATGGCAGTGTTTTTTGTTTTTTTTTATTACTATAATGTCTGTACTTTAAAAAACTGATTAATGGGGCACTATAGGGTCAGGAACACAAACATGTATTCCTGATCCTACAGGGTTAAAACCACCATCTAAGCATCTAAACCCCCTGCCCACACCTTGCCCTCCTAAATATAGTAAAATCTTACTTGTATTCCAGTCTGCTGATGCTGATTCTGATGCCCCTGATCTGCCTGCGTGACTGTCATTATCAGTAGTGATTATCTGAGCCAATCACAATGCTTTCTGAGTTGGCAAAATAGCGGAGTTGGAGAATTTTTCAAATTGAGCAGGCAACAGCAATATATTGTTGGGTGGTTGACGTTACAGGGACCAAGAGTTAGTTAAATGTGTCTTACCAAACGATTTTACATTTGTAGTTTTTTTTCCCTAAGGAAGCAACTCACCACTGTGAATATAATTTTCTAAGAAACTAAGACTGGCAAGATTATATTCCCAATGATGTGCAACCCATGGTTGCTTATCTTTAATATTCTATAATAATTTCCCTTTAATGTGGTTAATGAAACTGGAAAAAAGTTCTGACAGGACTGTCTGTATGTCCATATTCATTTAAAAGAAGATTATTGATGAAGATGTTGACCACACTTTTATTTCTTCTCCATATCATCCCTCAGAATGCAGACATGTAAATGTACTTTCATTGTGTTTTGTCCTAAATAAATTATCCAAAGAAAAGATCCAAAATTGTCAAGGAATCAGAGTTAATTCCAAAGCAAGAGGCTATTGACCAGAGACTGAAATAAGATATTGCAATGTATGGTTTAGTCTGAGGTGGCACAGTGCCTTATCCTCACTGCCTAAAGACAACGATCTTTACAACTATTTAACTTAACCACAGCATTCCTTCCACATAGTCTGACACATGCTGGAAATGTCTTTGTATATATTTCTATAATTATTTTGTAATATTCATTAAACAATCTGTCTTTCGAGTTTATTTAGACTGTTGCTTTTTAATAAGTTATGTGCATTGTGATTGAATAGAGGAAGCAGCATCACTGTTTTACCATACAATTAGAGAAAGACAAATGTCAAATTAGCCTAATAATGGCCTCAATTGAATATTGTTAAATAAGCTTTTCAAATGACTTAGTCTTTTTGGAGAAACTTTTAAAATGATTTTATATTCTGAAAAAAGATATAAAGTGTTAATATTTTGATATTTTTGGATATATTCATATTTGTTTTTGTAATTTAATAATTTTTTTAAAAAAATCACAATTACATTTAATTAAAAAATGTTAATATCAATTTAAAACCTTATCCAACAATATTAAATCAAAGTCAATATTATGTACTAGACATGCAAAACCCCAAGAAAGAACCAGCATGGTTCAGGAAGCAAAAAGAGAAATTAAAAACCTTGGGAAACCGATAATTTCTGATGACATTAAAGGAGCAATAAATAAGTTACAGATCAACAAAGCCCCTGGCCCGGACGGTTACTCAAATAAATTCTATAAGATATTCAGAGATACTCTTTCAGTGCGTCTTGCTAGGATATTTAATGAGATAGTGGTTAATCGTACATTTCCTAAAGAGATGCTTCAAGCAAATATTGTCCCAATCTTGAAGCCGGACAAAGATCCAGCTAAATTGGTGAATTACCACCCTATATCTCTCCTCAATGGAGATGTAAAGATCTATGCCTCGATCATAGCAGACCACTTAAAAATCTGTGTTCCCGCCCTGATACATCAGGACCAGGCCGGATTCATTCCTGGCAGAGCAACTTTAGGTGGTCTCAGAAGGATATTGGATGTTCATGATGCTGCATCGAGGAAGAATGTTTCCCTTCTGACCCTGTCATTGGATGCTGAGAAAGCTTTTGACAGGGTCAGATGGGATTTTCTGGGGAATGCATTGAAGTCGTATGGCATAGTGGGGGCAGGTCTATATACTATACCTTCAGCAAGGACGGTAGGTCCAGGAATAGATGCAGACTAGTTTAATATTATGAATGGCACTAGACAGGGCTGCCACCTGTCCCCTTTGCTTTGTTTTAACCATCAAGCCCCTGGCAGAAGATATAAGGCAAAATGGGAAGATTAAGGGACTCAGGTTATATAAAGTAGAACATAAGATCAACTTATATGTTGACGACGTCATGCTTATGTTGCAGAATCCTAGATCCTTGCTGCCGGAATTCATAAAGATACTAGGTCAGTATAGTGAATACTCAAATTATAAATTAAATACTAATAAGACTATAATAATGACAACTAATATATCTAGTGAAGATAACCTTTTTTTAAAATATCTTATGATTTTGTCTGGGCACAGGACAATACTATGTTCCTTGGTATTAAAATACCAAGAAACATAAAAAAAGTTATAGAGGTTCATTTTCTCCCCCTCATAAAATATACAAATAAGACCTTAAAAGAATGGGCTAGCAGGGAGATTTCCTGGATAGGGTGAATAAACACTATTCGCTCATACATTTTGCCCAAATGGAATTATCTTTTTAGAATGCTACTGTTACTTCCTGTGATACCATCAGTACTTCCTGCCGGCCCAAAGAAGATGTACCTGTGGATTGTGCCATTGCTTCTAATGGCACTACAGTCCGTACAGAAGATCTTGAAATGTTCGAAAAAGCATTGTTAGCCACGAACACTGCTCCTGCCGAAGTAATGGAAGTACTTACCACCTGCACCCAGATCCTATAAGACTGTTCTCCAGCCGTACCAGAAGCTGGTACTAAGGAGCCCCATGCTGTAAAGGGATTCCACACTGGGGACTTTGACTATGGGGACTCCCTTGATTCAGACAGTGAACCTGAAGAGGTGTTCTGTTATGACTACGAACCTATTCACGCCCAGAGGGCGTTCTTGAAGGGGGGGTACTGTCACAGTTCTCACCGCAGTAGACAGACGGCAAGACATGGTTGCCCAAGGAGTTCCCAACAAAGGATCTGAACCGGGGAACTTCGCAGTCCTGGTCCTGCTTCCTACCTCTGAGCCACAGCAGCTTTTGTATTCCACAAGTCATTCCGGTCCTGTTCATCCTGGCATGTCTATTACTCTGGGGGCTGTACCTTGACTTTGGCTGTGCTTCACCTGACCCTGATCAGACATTAGCAGGGTATTTAAACTCAGCCTCGCCCTGTGATCAGGATCAAGTCTTTGATCCTGTTTTGTACCAGTGTTCCTGTCGTTTGATCTGCTACTTATTATTGACCCGGCTTCTGACTACGTTTACTCTGACCTCTGGCATCCCTTGACTTCGGCTACTCCTCGTTGTTCCTGTCCTCTGGCATCCTTTGACCTCGGCTATCCCTTGACAATCCTGCTGTTTGAGTCCTTGCCTGTCCTGCGACTTGGTACTTCATCCTGTACAGACCCACAGGCCAGGTGAATTCTTACCTGACCACCTTGGCCTGTGGCTATCTGCAAGGGTGGGCAACATATCTGCGCTACAGACTCCCAACCCAGGTAAGACCCTGACAGCTACCAATACAAGTCCCAATTCCCTGGTTAAAAATGATAGTCAGCTTTCTCTAAATTCATTTGGAAGGGGAAAAAACCCAGAATAAGTTTACATTTGTTATCTAAAAAAAAAGATGGGGGGTCTTGCTGCCCCAAATATAATAGAATATCACAATGGCTGTATGTTGGCACATGCTGTTAATACCTTAAGTACAGATCAAAAAGATCAAGCCTGGTACCAAATAGATCAATAATTAGTAGAGACAGACATGCTGTCTGCCCTATTTTGGGCAACAAGAAAGGAGAAAAATAAGAGCAAACCAGTATGTCCAGGAAATTCGATTATTATTGACAGTATTTTGAGACACTGGAATAAAATGAAGAAAGACTTTAAAATAGAATACAAACTGTTTCCATTCTTACCCATAGAGGTGATTAAGGGGAACATTGAGGATATTAATATTAGCGGATGGTCACAGAAGGGAATTAAGAATATTCAAGAGATTATAGATAGAAAGGAAATCAAGCCATTCAACCAGCTACAAATAGAGTTCGGGATTGATAACAAGGAGATATTTACATATTTAAGAATCAAGTTTTCTTTGGCGAAATTCTTGGATTTCCAGGTTAATAAAAACTCAAGTAATCTTAAAAAGATTCTGGAAACTCATAGAATTAAAGGCCATGTTACAAGTTCTTAAAGCACTCTCAGAAGCCCTATGTCTGGAAATTTAAAGGACCACTCTAGGCACCCAGACCACTTCAGCTTAATGAAGTGGTCTGGGTGCCAGGTCCAGCTAGGGTTAACCCATTCTTTCATAAACATAGCAGTTTCAGCGAAACTGCTATGTTTATGAATGGGTTAAGCCTTCCCCTATTTCCTCTATTGGCTGTCTCATTGACAGCCACTAGAGGCGCTTGCGTGCTTCTCACTGTGATTTTCACAGTGAGAGCACGTCATCGTCCATAGGAAAGCATTATGAATGCTTTCCTATGTGACCGGCTGAATGCGCGCGCAGCTCTTGCTGCACGTGCGCATTCAGCCGACGGGAAGGAGAAGAGGAGGATTGGAGGAGGAGAGCTCTCCGCCCAGCGCTGGAAAAAGGTAAGTTTTAACCCCTTTTCCCCCTTCCAGAGCCGGGCGGGAGGGGGCCCTGAGGGTGGGGGCACCCTCAGGGCACTATAGTGCCAGGAAAACGAGTATGTTTTCCTGGCACTATAGTGGTCCTTTAAGATTAAGTAGGAAAGATCTACAAATTACTGAGCAAGATATGATAAGTGCGATAGTTAAGGTCAATAAATCGGTACATTGTCTGAATATTTTATAAACTCATAAACAGTTGGTATATGGTCCCAGAAAAATTGGCTAAAATTTATAAAGATCAGAATCATGTTTGTTGGAGATGTGATGATGGGAAAGGAGATTATCTCTATATATGGTGGCAATGTAAAGACGACCACCACTGAACAAGACACACAAGCTGAAACGTCAAGACTTGGCCAAGAAATATCTCAAGACTGATTTTTCTAAGGTTTTATGGACTGATGAAATGAGAGTGAGTCTTGATGGGCCGGATGGATGGGCCCGTGGCTGGATTGGTAAAGGGCAGAGAGCTCCAGTCCGACTCAGACGCCAGCAAGGTGGAGGTGGAGTACTGGTTTGGGCTGGTATCATCAAGATGAGCTTGTGGGGCCTTTTCGGGTTGAGGATGGAGTCAAGCTCAACTCCCAGTCCCACTGCCAGTTCCTGGAAGACACCTTCTTCAAGCAGTGGTACAGGAAGAAGTCTGCATCCTTCAAGAAAAACATGATTTTCATGCAGGACAATGCTCCATCACACGCGTCCAAGTACTCCACAGCGTGGCTGGCAAGAAAGGGTATAAAGAAGAAAATCTAATGACATGGCCTCCTTGTTCACCTGATCTGAACCCCATTGAGAACCTGTGGTCCATCATCAAATGTGAGATTTACAAGGAGGGAAAACAGTACACCTCTCTGAACAGTGTCTGGGAGGCTGTGGTTGTGTCAGGGTACCTGTTGGTGATGTATCCAGGGAGGACATCCTCTCTGCTTAGGGCCTCCCTGCCCCTAGCATTTCGGCATATTCCGTCCGTTTTCGCGCCGGCCGCGCTAGCTCCTCCCCCTTTTATGACGCGACGGCTAGCGTCGACGTCATGACGTCGGCATTTGCATAAAGTGCCGGGAACCGCTATTTCGGACCTTTTGGGGGCGTGGTCTCTATTTAGGTACAGGGTATTTAAAGGAAACCTTTACTACTGCTCATTGCCCTGTCGTGGTTCTAGCTTGCTAGTCACTCAGCGCGTTCTTTATCTTGTGTTTCCGGTTTTGACCCTTGCTTGTCTTCTGTCCTGTTGTCCTCTCCTCTCCTTTGACTCGGCTTGTATCTCGCTTACCTGTCCTCCGGCTCCCTCGACCTCGGCTTACCTTTTGACTATTCTGCTTGGTCCCTACGTTAGTCCGGCCATTCTAAGGTCAGGTATACGTACCTCCTTCTGTCCGCACTCTGCGTATTGGATCCCTGTCAGTATCCTGACATTACGACAGGGCCATGATGGATCCTGCAGGTGCTAGTCCTCCTGACCCCAGATTTGAGGCCATGGACCATAGAATGGACCAAATGGCTTTAGCGTTACAAACTTTGTTGACACGCTCCAGTACCCAGTCTGAAGAAATACGTTCCACTGCCAGCCACTCGCTAAGTACTGGTTTGGAAGTAGCCACTGTAGGCGCATCTTCCCATGTCACTTCACCATTACGATATGGGGGTTCGCCTGATGCTTGTCGTGGTTTTTTAAACCAGATAAGCATACATTTCGAACTACAACCCCGGGCTTATCCCACTGACAGGGCTAAGGTAGGCTTTATTATAACCCTGCTAATAGATAAAGCACTTAGATGGGCCAATCCCCTTTGGGAGAATGACAATCCTTTAGTATACAACTACACTGCGTTTGTCACGGCTTTTAGAAGAACCTTTGACCCCCCAGGGAGGAAGATTAATGCGGCCAGATCCCTGTTACGCCTTAAACAACAAGATAGGACCCTTGTAGAATATGCTCTAGAGTTTAGATCATTGGCAGCAGAGGTGAAATGGAACGAACAAGCTTTTATGGATGTTTTCTTGAATGGGTTGTCTGATGAAATTCTAGATGAAATTGCCACAAGAGAACTTCCGGAAAATTTAGAGGATTTAATATCCTTCATTTCCAGAATAGATGAACGCATGAGACAGAGGCAGAACACTCGGGAAAGAGTTACTAG
Source organism: Pelobates cultripes (assembly GCA_933207985.1). Taxonomy (NCBI): domain Eukaryota; kingdom Metazoa; phylum Chordata; class Amphibia; order Anura; family Pelobatidae; genus Pelobates; species Pelobates cultripes. The sequence continues at coordinate 164,194,109 of OW240915.1, read as the reverse complement.
ACTTCCTGTAAGACTAGCTCCCTCATTTCAGAACCCTGACTCCTATAATCCTACTCCACCAGAACCTATGCAAATAGGTAATACTCGCTTATCTGAGGCTGAGAGACAGTACAGGAGAAGGGAGGGTCTCTGTTTATACTGCGGGCTGAGAGGTCACTTACGTCTTAGTTGCCCTAATCGTCCGGGAAACGCTCGCACCTAAGTTCCCTTAGAGGACGGGCCTTGGGTGTTTCATTACTGTCCTCTATGCATAATAAAAAGACCATAGGCTTCTGATTCCTGTCTCTCTAGCTTGGGAAAAGGGGTTTATTGCTACAATGGCATTATTAGATTCTGGAGCAGCAGAAAGCTTTATAGACCAAACTTTCGCTAATAAGCATTGTATCCCATTCCAATTGAGAGATACACCCTTGGCCGTTGAGGCCATAGATGGTAGACCTTTATCTGAACCAGTAATATTCCATGAGACCGAACCCGTTAAGCTTACTGTTGGTATTTTCCATGAGGAGTTGATTTCCCTTCTGTTAATTTCCTCCCCGGCAGTCCCAGTGGTACTAGGATATTCTTGGCTCAAGAGACACAACCCTCAGATTGACTGGGAGGGTGGATAAATCGTTTCTTGGGGTATGGGTTGTAGGAAAGAATGTCTGCAGAGAGTTACTTCTGTTTGCCCCGTAAACTCTTATGTTAACACTTCTCAATCCACAGACGTTCAGATACCATTACAATATCTAGACCTCAAATCTGTATTTGACAAGGGTAAGGCGGATACTTTGCCTCCCCACCGGTCTTATGACTGTTCTATTAAACTTTTCCCTGGTACTATGCCTCCCAGGGGTACGGTATACCCTCTATCCACCAAGGAAAACTTAGTTTTAGAGGAATATATCAAGGAGAATTTAGACAAAGGATTTATTAGAAAGTCTTCTTCTCCGGCGGGGGCGGGTTTCTTTTTTGTAGAAAAGAAAGACGGTACCTTACGTCCTTGTATCGGGGATTGAACAAAATTACTATCAGAAATGCTTACCCTATTCCTTTAATTACTGAACTCTTTGACAGACTAAGGGGCTCGAGTATTTTTACCAAACTTGACTTAAGAGGAGCATATAACTTAGTGCGAATTAAACAAGGAGATGAATGGATGACAGCATTTAATACCCGTTACGGGCATTATGAGTATACCGTAATACCGTTTGGGCTTTGTAACGCCCCGGCCGTCTTCCAAGACTTGATCAATGAAGTTCTTAGAGAATTCCAACATGAATGTGTAATTGTATATTTGGATGATATACTAATCCATTCTAGAGATATTAATTCACATCATAGACAAGTCAGAAAGGTATTACAGAAACTTTTACAACATGGATTGTATTGTAAATTGGAGAAATGTAGCTTTGACCAGTCTCAGGTAACTTTCTTAGGTTACGTAATTTCCAAAGACGGGTTTATGATGGACCCGACCAAACTAAAATCGATTTTAGATTGGCCTTTACCTAAGGGACTCAAAGCCATACAAAGATTTTTTGGATTTTCTAATTATTACAGACGTTTTATTAAAGGGTACTCCTCTGTTATCGCTCCTATCACTAATATGACCAAACAAGGAGCCGATACCAAAACCTGGTCTACTGAGGCTTTATCTGCTTTCGAAACGCTCAAACGGTCTTTTGCCTCAGCACCTGTATTAGTTCATCCTGATACCTCTCTACCCTTTTTACTTGAAGTTGATGCGTCTGAAACAGGGATAGGCGCAGTGTTATCCCAAAGACAAAGTTTAGATAAGCCGCTGCACCCTTGCGGTTTTTTTTCCAAGAAACTATCACACACTGAAAGGAGATATGACATTGGTGATAGAGAACTTCCAGCTATCATTATGGCATTAAAGGAATGGAGACATTTGTTAGAGGGCACCGTCCTCCCAGTTACTATCTTGACTGACCACAAAAATTTATCGTATATGGGGGAGGCCAAAAGATTATCTGCCAGGCAGGCACGTTGGTCTATGTTCCTTACACACTTTAATTATGTGCTTACGTACAGGCCTGGTTCTAAGAACACTAAGGCAGACGCTTTGTCACGTCAGCACGAACCTACCACCTCTACAGAGGATACTTTGTTCCCTATTATTCCTGAAGTCAATATTATCGCCAACACCAATGTCAAAATACACTCTCCATTGCTTGCTGATATTCAGAACGAACAATCTCTTGCTCCCGAACGTACTCCTGTGGGCCGCTTGTTCGTGTCTCCCAAATTCCAAGTGGACATTATTCGCTGTTTTCACGATAGCAAGATCGCTGGTCACCCCGGCATCCACAAAACTTACTGCCTGATCTCCAAAGACTTCTGGTGGCCCGGTTTACGTAGGGATGTGGAAGACTTTGTCAAGGCTTGTAATATTTGTGTCAGGAATAAACTTCCGCGGGATCTCCCTTGTGGTTTATTGCAGCCCTTAGTCGTTCCCAACAAACCTTGGGCTTGTTTGGCTATGGATTTTATTGTTGATCTACCAGCTTCCAATAGGCATACTGTTATCCTCACGGTCCTTGACAGGTTTACTAAAATGGCTCATTTCGTTCCCTTGCCTAAACTTCCGTCCTCTCCCGAACTGGCCGTGATATTTGCTAGAGAAATTTTCCGTTTACATGGTATTCCCAATGAGATTGTGTCAGACAGGGGTTCCCAATTTATTTCCCGTTTTTGGAAATCCTTCTGTTCACAGTTGGGCATCAAACTGAATTTTTCTTCGGCCTATCATCCCCAATCTAACGGAGCAGCCGAACGCACTAACCAAAAAATTGAGCAATATCTACGTTGTTTTGTTTCTGAACACCAGGATGACTGGGTCGGTCTGATTCCTTGGGCGGAGTTTGCTCACAACAACCTTGTTTGTGGTTCTACTCGTAATAGCCCCTTTTTCTTGAACTATGGCTTTAACCCTACTGTTCTTCCGTCGGTGTCTCCTTCCCAGGGTATACCGTCGGTTGATATTCATATAGCCAACCTGAGAAAGTTGTGGGATCAGACTCGACAAATTCTTGAACGTAGTTCAGCGGTGTTTAAGTCACATGCTGATAGGCGTAGACGTCCTGCTCCTATTTTTTCTCCGGGGGATAGGGTCTGGTTGTGTACCAGACACATTCGCCTGAAAGTTCCTTCCTTGAAGTTTGCTCCTCGTTACATTGGTCCTTACAGGGTGCTGAGGAGGATCAACCCGGTTTCTTATTTGCTGGATCTACCTCCTACTCTACGCATCCCTAACTCCTTTCATGTGTCTTTATTGAAACCTCTTGTTTGTAACAGATTTTCCTCCCGCTCTGCTCCTCCATCCTCGGTCCGTGTGGATGGTCAGGAAGAATATATCATCAAGTCCATCCTTGATTCTCGTATTTCTAGGGGGAAGCTGCAATACCTCATAGACTGGAAAGGTTATGGTCCGGAAGAGAGGTCTTGGGTTCCTGATATAGACGTGCATGCTCCTCGTCTTCTTCGGGCCTTCCACGTTCGTTTTCCCTCTAAGCCCGGTCCCATCCGCCCGGTGGGCGTTTCTAGAAGGGGGGGTACTGTCAGGGTACCTGTTGGTGATGTATCCAGGGAGGACATCCTCTCTGCTTAGGGCCTCCCTGCCCCTAGCATTTCGGCATATTCCGTCCGTTTTCGCGCCGGCCGCGCTAGCTCCTCCCCCTTTTATGACGCGACGGCTAGCGTCGACGTCATGACGTCGGCATTTGCATAAAGTGCCGGGAACCGCTATTCCGGACCTTTTGGGGCGTGGTCTCTATTTAGGTAACAGGGTATTTAAAGGAAACCTTTACTACTGCTCATTGCCCTGTCGTGGTTCTAGCTTGCTAGTCACTCAGTGCGTTCTTTATCTTGTGTTTCCGGTTTTGACCCTTGCTTGTCTTTTGTCCTGTTGTCCTCTCCTCTCCTTTGACTCGGCTTGTATCTCGCTTACCTGTCCTCCGGCTCCCTTGACCTCGGCTTACCTTTTGTCTATTCTTGCTTTGTCCTTACGTTAGTCCGGCCATTCTAAGGTCCGGTATACGTACCTCATTCTGTGCGCACTCTGCGTATTGGATCCCTATCACTTTCCTGACAGGTTGCTGCTGCACGCAATGTTGATGGTGAACAGATCAAAACACTGACAGAATCCATGGATGGCAGGCTTTTGAGTGTCCTTGCAAAGAAAGGTGGCTATATTGGTCACTGATTTGTTTTTGTTTTGTTTTTGAATGTCAGAAATGTATATTTGTGAATGTTGAGATGTTATATTGGTTTCACTGGTAATAATAAATAATTGAAATGGGTATATATTTGTTTTTGTTAAGTTGCCTAATAATTATGCACAGTAATAGTCACCTGCACACACAGATATCCCCCTAACATAGCTATAACTAAAAACAAACTAAAAACTACTTCCAAAAATATTCAGCTTTGATATTAATGAGTTTTTTGGGTTCATTGAGAACATGGTTGTTGTTCAATAATAAAATTAATCCTCAAAAATACAACTTGCCTAATAATTCTGCACTCCCTGTATTTTAGCTCTGCAATATATGGATTTTTTTGTGTAAGTATTTAAAGTTATATGAACCACTGTCGGTATAAATGCACTTTATAGACATCTGGTTTAATGGAAACACATTTATTTGTATATTTGTAATGCTCATTGATGTATTGTACGTATTTTTGATAATTGTAAAAAAAAATTTGGGGGGAAAAATAAAAATATATATATAAAAAAAACCTTGGGAAAGGTCAAGGAACTTTGAGGATGAGCTGTGTACAATAAAATCAGGGTTGCGATCAGGGGCTCATGGGCGTCCGAGGGGGGACGCCCCCCCCCCCTGGATTTTTGTTCTGTTCTTTTATTTTTCGTGATTGAAACTGAAATACCGGTGTATGGAGAGAGACAGGGATAGGAAGCTGCATCTTATCCCTGCTTCTCTCTGCTGATTGAAACCGCAGGGGAGCAACACATGCAGCCAGAGACAGCCTACAGATCAGGTAAGTGAGGGATGGGGGGAGGGTTTGAGAGGGGGGCAGCAGCCTATAGATTTGGGGGGAGCAGCAGATAGATTTGGGGCAGCAGCCCCATAGATTTGGGCAGGATTTGGGTAGGGCAAGCCTTTAGATTTGGGGGCAGGCAGCCCATAGATTTGGGGATAGATTTTAGGGGGGCAGCAGCCTATAGATTTGGGGGCAGAAGCCTATAGATATATAGAAATGAACAGGAAGGGTCAGCAAGGAGCTGGAAGATAAAGCAGCACAAAGGTAAAGTAGAAGGAGCAGAAAGGGTCAGAAATGAGCTGGAAGGGGCAGAAGGAGCACAAACATAAAGTAGGAGAATGAGCAGGAAGGGCCTGCAAGGAGCAGGAAGGAGCACAAAGGGACAGCAAGGAGCACAAAGGTAAAAGAGCAGAAAGAATCAGAAGGAGCACAAAGGTAAAGTAGGAGAAAGAGCAGAAAGAGACAGCAAGGAGCACAAAGGTAAAGTAGAAAAGGGAGCAGAAAGGGTCTGCAAGGAGCAGAAAGGGATCAGAATGAGAAAGGAGCAGAAGGGCGCAAAATAAGCAGAAAGTAGCAGAAAGGTAAAAGAGCAGAAGGGGCCAAGGATAGAAAACAGTGTCAGAAGATAAAAAAAGACTGTCAAATGAAGGAGAGGAAAAGGAGATTGGAGCAGGAAGGACAAATGAAGTCAACCCTCCACTTTATTCTGGACACCACATCATAAGGCTTTGGTACCTGGGCCTGGCAGGGAAACGCTGGACCTTCTCATCTCCAAAGGTAAAAAAATATTGGTGTTAATGTGTTCACTTTTATTTACTGAGTGTCAGGAAGCACAGAGTGCCGTTGGGTAGGGGTGTTGCTGATTGGCTAGAGCGGTCAGCTGGCACTCTAAGCCAATCAGTAGCTCCCCATTCATAAAAAAGTAAAAATATTTTATGAACCGGGAACTAGCGATTGGCTTAGAGCGTCAACTGACCACTCTAGCCAATCAGCGGCACCCATGCCTGATGTCAATCTGCACTTCCTGACACTCTGTTTCAGAAGCCAAATACCACTGAGCGACCTGGAGCTGGAGGAAGCCTTTGGGGTTAAACCATTTGAGAGCGATTTAACCCCTTAAAGGAAAGCGAGCACCCAGGGGCTTCCTGGCATCATAGCATTTTCATTTAGGTGAAGTTGTTATGGTGACCAGAAATGTCCTTTAATTTGCTTAAAGGAACACTATAGTGTCAGGAATACAAACATATATTACTGACACCATAGTTGTAAAAAAGCTATTCACCCTGGCTTTATGTGATAATGGCTATGCCCCTTCCCTTTCATGACACTGTCAAAAAGGTACCAAGCATGGATGTCATTACAATTATGCCCCCCCCTGGAAAAATTCCTGCGGACGCCCATGCAGGGGCTTATCCATTTTTCTCTTTATTTAAAAAAAATATGCATTTGTGAGATGTGAAATGTATTTAACATTTAAAGATCCATAACTCTTTATCCTGCTACCAGGAACCTCCATCTTATCTTCCTGTCAGTCGTTGTTATAAGCTCTATCCTTTGCACCTATTTTTCATACTGGTTTGCTATGTTTACCATAGCTTTGCCTTATCTGAATTGGACCACAATGTAAATTGATGAATCTTTATTAGAAATTTAAAAGAACACTGAACTTCTCTTGAAAAATTTAAAACACAAATTAGAGTAAACACGTTAACAATGGTGCAATGGCCTATAACACCTACCACTGTTAATCAGGCTGTGTGCCTTTCAAACACTGCACACACATAACATACATAAATAGGGGTCATTGCACATTAAAAAATACAGTTTGAAATCTGTCTAAGTTACTTAACATCAACTGTATCAGGCACATGATATACAGCACTGCCTGTTGTGTGACCAGATCCCTACATATTTTATTCGGGAGATAAGTTATTTTAATTGGCTTTAAAAGATGTCAAACTGTTTTGAGGACATTTCCACACACCACTATTAAGATATACATGTTTTGGGCATGCCTCCCAAATCTAACACATTTTTCTGAGGTAAAACAAATAGCATCAGGGTGGAGAACATAAAGTTCCAAATGAATAATACAACACGGACAGTGAGAATAATACTAAACACAAGAAAATTATATTTTTAATGTTAATTTAATGGTAGAATTTTTAATTAGGGTGTCAATAGGTGGGTGCAACATCACAGAGTGACATCATATTTAAGGGTGACACCTGGTGCAGTTCCTAAGCCTCACATGCATTCTATGCTGCTCTTCTTGCCCAGTCTGCTACATGAATTTCAGCTGAAAGCTCCTGGGACTCATGAAGCAGACTGAGCAGGGAGAGCAGCACAGAGCTAAGGGGGAGGGTTGGGAGGTAAGGCAGACTTTTCATATCACTCTCTGCTGGATGCTGTCATTGTGTAATGGTTCTAGTTATTTCGGACCATTCAGACCTTGCTGTGGGTTACAATGGCAAAGCTCTGGTACCATGACAAATTTTATTTACACCAGGTCTGCACCCATGGCAGATCCAGAGCCTGATCTTGGGAGCGGCACTTGTAGATTATTTAACCCCTTAAGGACCAAACTTCTGGAATAAAAGGGAATCATGACATGCCACACATGTCATGTGTCCTTTAGGGGTTAAATAATCCAGGCACAATAACCACTATAGCTCAGTGTAGTAGTTATGGCGCCAGTAGTGCCAGGATCCCATCCCAGAGTAAGTAGTCGAACAGTTTAAGAACAGTTTGACAACTTACCTGGGGTCTGCTGTGATATAGGGCATAGGAGCAGTGGTATGTGTTAGGGGTGAAGTGTGTGTGAAAGGTGGAGTGTGTGCGAGTGCGTGAGGGCGGCACTGTATGTCAGGGTTGCAGTGTGTGTGTGTGGGGCAGTGTGTGTGTGTGGGGCAGTGTGTGTGTATGGGGGGCAGTGTTTGTGGGGCAGTGTGTGTGTAGTGTGCGCATGGGGGTAATGTTTGTGGGGTAGTGTGCGCATGGGGGCAGTGTTTGTGGGGTAGTGTGCGCATAGGGGCAGTGTGTGTGGGGTAGTGTGCGCATGGGGGCAGTGTGTGTGCGCGTGGGGGCAGTGTGTGTGTGTGGGGGCAGTGTGTGTGTGTGGGGGCAGTGTTTGTATGGGGGCAGTGTGTGTAGTGTATGTATGGGGGCAGTGTTTGTATGGTGGGGAAGGAGGGTAGGGAGGCTTTTTTTTCTTTTTTTATTTAATTAAAATAAATATATACTTTATATCCCCCCTCCCTTCTTACCGTTACTGGGAGGAGGGGGACATTTCTTAGTCCCTGGTGGTCTGTTGGGGATTCCCTGGTGGTCCCAGTGGTTAGAGTGAACTGTAGCCCGCGCTCCAGGGCTAGAGTTCACTCTCGCGAGATTTGGAGCGCTGTCGTGGTAACTGTGACAACGCTCCGTGCTTGCGAGAGAAGGACCCGGAGGAGCTGCAGGTAAGAGCTCCCGGGTCCTCTCTCCTCCCTCTCCCTCCCTCCCCTGTCGGCTGCGATCACAGTGCCTGCGGACCGGGGAGGGAGATCTCTCCGGTCCGCAGGCACATTGCAGGGCTGGCACTTGGACAATGCCAGCCCTGCATTAGCCGGCAGGGGAGAATCTCGGGGGGGAGGGGGCAATTGCCCCGTTGCCCCCCCTCGGATCCGCCACTATCTGCACCAGGAAGTGGAGCACCAGTGATAGGCATGCCCCCTCCCTGACCCAGGTTAACAAGATGGAACGAGAGGGGAATAAACTTTTGACTTAAAATATTATAATATATAAAAGTAATAATAATGTTGATATAGATTCTACTAGCAGTACACTACTACTATGTGTGTAATGCATGTATGTCTATATATTTGATTTTTTTTTGATCTTATCACTTGCAACACATACTCACTTTGCTTATCCCTTTCACATTCTGCCCCTAGTAATCCCTTTAAGATGAACTAATTTGTGATTACAGTAACAATACTTTTTACTTTAGTCCTCCAGATGCTATGTACTTTATTTGTTTAATCTATACACAAAGAACACAGGATCGGGCACAACATGTATTCACTGTTTTATTGTATTGCCTAGCAACCACTTTATGCATGCATGTCACGTGTCCCGTCTTTACACTTCCGGGTTTGAGGGGGATCGGGCAGCACGCACCTTGTAATTGGTAAGTTCATTTACACACTTTACTATATAATAGTATCACTTGCACTGTATATTTGATCTTGAGGAAGACCCACCAGGGTCAAAAACGTCAGATCGGGACAAACTTAATGTAAAATATTTAAATAAATCACGTTGAAAAGACCTGAGAGTGCACGCTTTTCTTTGGAATATATATATATTCACGCTGAGGTTTGCACCCAGGCAAAGATATCAAAGATAAAAAGAAAAAAGTTTTTAATGGGTGAGTGCCAAGAGTATTTTTGTATATATATATATATATATATATATATATATCAGATATAACTTGGCACTCATCCCTTAACACTCTATAGTAGTATTGCCTCGGTGTCAAACCCGCATCCATATACAATAATACATTCCTAGATCAGGAAGGAAATGCATGCTATATCTCATATGAAATATCATGTGCCATATATACAACTATGCAGATAATGTATTATAATCCAAACCATTAATCAATTAAAGAGGATAATGGAGCCCCATGTATACATAGCAATCACTGGGAAGACTGCAAGAGTAGTGTCTATCCATAAAAGTGGTGACACTACTTTGGTTTCTAACTATCGCCCAATATCATTGCTCCCAGTATTGTCAAAAATCTTTGAAAAATGCATCCATATGCAACTATGTGAGTATTACCAACAATCTAACTATCTGACTCCTGATCAATCAGGTTTTCACCCGAATCACTCCACTACAACTGCCCTCTTAAAAGTTTGCAATGACATCCAAACTGGCATGGAACAAAGTGACCTAATTGGAGCTATTTTCCTTAATTTTGCAAAGGCCTTTGACACAGTAGACCACGACATTCTACTGCACAAACTAAAAAACGTAGGTATTGGTGATCGTCCACTAACCTGGTTTTGATCATATGTATCTGATCGCTTACAATATGTGTCCATTTCTGACAGCGACTCCCTCCCTCTCCCAGCCATGTGTGGTGTTCCCCAAGGTTCCATTCTCTGCCCCCTACTAGTCACATTATTTATAAATGATCTGCCTAATGTCTGCAAATCTTCAAATGTACATATGTACGCAGACGACACAGTAATTTATGCAAGCAAATCCGATCTTCCGCAGCTTGAGGCTGTGCTCCAAGACTAGTTCACAAAGGTAGAAAAGTGGAACACAAAAAACAAACTCTTCCTAAACACTAACAAAACTGTCACAATGATCTTTGGAATAGTACCTAAATTACACAAATTACAAAATTCCCATCTATCCATCAAAACAAATTCAAATAGCCCACTGACTGCAGTACACTTTTTCAAATACTTGGGTATGTTAGACCCCAATCTATCTTTTGGCCTCTACATAGAAAGATTTGCATCTAAACTTTATCCAAAAGTAGGTGCCCTGTACATAAACAAATCCTGCCTAAGCCCTACAGTAAAGGAAAAGATTGTACAGCAAATGACAATCAGTGATTATGGGGATGTAGTGTATGCACCTGCACCTTAAACCCACATTAATAAACGTAATACATTGTATAACTCGTTTTGCAGCTTTGTGCTACAATGTAATTACATGACCCACCATTGTAGCAGGATTATAGGGCTGTAGTGGGTGTAGATGCTGCAGGGGTTCTAGTGGTTTATTGGGTAAAGGGGCTGTAGTGGGTGCATGGTGCATAAAGACTGTAGTGGGTATAGGGGCTATAGGAGGTGTAGTGTGGTATAAGGGCTGTAAGGAATATATGGGCTGTAGATTGTGCATGCGGTAAAGGGGCTAAAGTAGGTATAGGGTCTGCATCGGGTACAGGGGCTGTAGAGTGTGCAGGTGGTAATACAACTGTAGTGGGTGTAGGGGTGTATAGGGATTGTAGTGGGTATAGCAGCTGCAGGGGTTGTAGGGACTGTAGGGGGTATCTGAGCTGCAGGTGCTGTAGTGGGTGTAGAGGGTATAGGGACTGTAGTGGATATAGAAGCTGTGGTGATTGTAGGGGGTATAGGGGCTGTAGTGGGTAGAAGGTAGAGGGGCTGCAGGGAGTAGGGTGCAGCAGAGGGTAGAAGGGCAACAGGGGGCAGTAGGGAGTAGTGGGCAGCAGGGGGTAGAGGGGCTGCATGGGTAGAGGGGTAGAAGGGCTGCAGTGGATAAAGGGGCTACAGTGGGGGGCATTATATACATTTTTAATTAAAAAAAATTGGTTTCCCCCCTCCCTGAGCCTTACCTTTGGCCAGAGGCATCCCCGACACACATTCTCATACACACTGCAACCCCTACACAAAATCACTGCATTTTCCCGACACAATGCATTCACACTACACACAAACACACATTGCCTCCTGCACACACACATACTGCCTTCAACACCACATTCCTTGAGCACACACACTGCATCACCTGCCCACACTCTACTATTGCTGTGATATTCAATGATATACTGGAATTATGAGTAACATCAGTACAAAAAAAAAACATTACCAAGGATTCTTCCTGGCACAGGTGGAGGGTGGAGGTCAGTAGGGGTAGTGCATGAGTTACTGCACTAGGTTACATCAACCCTAGTGACGCCACTAAAAACAAACCTATATAAATACATTGGACAGTCATACAATGAATACAAAGCGCAGGTAACATTCTTTGTTTTTACAATGAATACAAATACCTATACCGTTAAAGTGGCACTGCCATGCCGAACTTACCTTTCTTTAATCGATTCTTCTTTTCTCCCTCAGTCAGGATCTGTTCTTCAGTTCTTCCTATCTGCTCTAGTTTTCTTTAAAACATAAGACAAAGTAGGGACTACTTTGTCTTATGGAGGATTCCTATGCTTGACCAGCGGAGGAACAAAGTGTGCTCCATTTCTTGTGGTCAAAGCAATTTTCCCACAATTCTTACCTCGCGATGCTTCCTGTCAGTATTCCTGAACATCTTGTCACTTAGACAGAACACAGGCGAAAACTACCGAATTTCGTATTTACAGAAGGAGAACAGTTTGTTCATTCATGTTAAGATGCAATTCAGGACTTTGTTCTGATCGAGTAGGGGCTCTTAAACTGAACGGGGGACCTTTGGGGTCCTTTAATGAAAATGGGGGACCTGTTGTCCTCCCCCCCCGGCCCCCACCCCTGAGCAGTGGGTGGGGGCCCTGAATGAAAATGTGGGCAGGGACCTATTGTCCTCCCCCTGGCCCCCAGCCCTGAGTGGTGGGTGGGGCCCCTAAATTACAGTAAGGGAGGGGGACCTATTGTCCGGCCCCCACCCATGAGCGCCTAAAAGAAAATAGTGGGGTGGACCTAGTGTCCTCCCTCCGGCCCAACCCCTTGAGCAGTGGGTGGGGGCCCTAAATTACAATAAGGGTCACGTGTCGCACAGGGGTGGGGCTGGGGGAGGACTTATTGTCCTCCCCCTGGCCGCCTCCCATGAGTGGTGGGAGGAGGCCCTAAATGAAAATGGGGGGACCTATTGTACTCCCTCCCCTGCCCCCACCCATTGGCAATAACATACGTAAGCATGGACATAACACATCGATTTTACAATTATGTCATTTAAGTAGTGCATATTTTTTGTATATAGATGCCCAAACAAAGCATAGACTTCTATTGATTACAAATTGCAGTTGAACTTGTTAGCTTAATCTTAGCATTTTATTAAAAGTATACAAGCTAGATAAGTACAGTGCTAGAGGGTTAACTGTGTGAAGCATGAGGTGAAAGCACTGATTTGAAAAGTAAAACCCCCTAGCTACAATATCATCTTAGCTTAATATGCAGACCTCCATTTTGGCTACGAGTGATGGGATTTTTAAGAAGCAAAACTAAACATAGTAAGAAAGCGCCTGTTCTAAAGAAGGATATCATGGCACTGGAGAGGGTCCAGAGATGAGTTACAAAATTGATAAAAGGTTAGTTATGAAGAAAGGTTAAAAAAATTAATCTGTTTAGTTTGGAAAAACGGCGCCTGAGAGGGGATATGATAACTTTATACAAATATATTCGGGGCCAGTACAAACCTTTATCTGGAAATCTATTCATAAACAGGGCTATACATAGGACACGAGGTCACACATTTAGGCTGGAAGAAAGGAGATTTCATCTAAGGCAAAGAAAAGTTTTTTTACAGTAAGAACAATAAGGATATGGAATTCTCTGCCTGAAGAGGTGGTTTTGTCAGAGTCCATACAGATGTTTAAACTGAAATTGGATAAATACTTACAAAAACATAACATAATTGGAAGCGCTTCAGACCAGGTATTTTGCCTTCTTTTGGATCAACAGCAACATTTGTGAGGAAGGCTGAACTTGATGGACGTAAGTCTCTTTTCAGCTATGTAACTATGTAACTATGTAAAGCGAAAAAATTGATATGTCATCAGACATTCGTGAGAGTTCCAATGGGGCAAAGAGAGTTATGTGTTTGATGATACTATGCCTGGGTTAGAGTCTCAGTCCCTTCGGGGTCAGCCGATGCCTTGATGGGGCTGGGTGAGTACCCCCTGCGGTAGGTGGTGCAGCTGGTGCGATCTCCTTGGCGTGTGGATACTGAGATCCCCTGGGCTGTTCTGAGTTGCTGTGGGTACTGGGTGTAGCTCCAACCAAGCTGTGTGTCGGGTAAGGTTCGCCTGTCTGGGGCTGGGGTAACTCCGTATGCGTCTTCCTGGAGCGGTCGCCACGCCGGTTCCCGAGCCCCTCCGCTGCACTTGCCTTTTTTGGGGTGGTCTTGTGCTTGTCTTCGGCGGTTCCATCCGCTTCCCCGCCTTGCCTGGGAGATGCCAGTGTTTGACACCCCGCCACCTTCCAGCATCCAATTTTTTTGGCTGTGCTTCCTGCCTCTGCCCCTGCCGGTTCGGGTTAGTGTCACCCTTTTGCTGCGTCTGCCATTGGAGTTGCGCTGCTGTTTGTCCCCGTCTGGCCTCCTGGGGGTCTCTTCAGGCTCTGAGCCCCTCATGTGGGCTTCTAGGGACTCCCAGAAAGCAGTGAAGATACTGTTTAGTTGCATCTCAGTTTCCCGCCATGTGTTAGATGTGTCGGTGGTGCGGGAGGCTTCCGCCATCTTGGAGGTCGCAGAGACGGTAGCTTTTGGGCTCCATGGAGCCGGTATTGGCTCATTGCTTTGCCTGGGAGTCGGTTGGGGGTGGACCGGGATGACCCCCACCGGTACAGAGGGGGGGGGGGGAACGGGGGCTTGCAATCAGCTTTCCGGCATGACCTTGTGGCTGGGGAGCGGCCGCCTCCCCTGTGCCTGCCTCACTTGTAGGCCTCATTGTGTGCTGTGCTCGGTTTGTCGCTTGAGAGGTACCGATCTTTGCACCTCGGTGTCCTCTCTCGAGTGGTAGCTTTGGAGTCACGGTTAAGTGCCTGTATGGCGGTTAATTTTAACGTTAAGTGCAAGGTTTAGTAGGAGCTGCTGAGATGAGCGTCTACACAGCTCTGCGGTCAGGCCCCGCCCCCTTCACCCAGCCTTTTAAAGCCTTCCTACACCCTGCAATTAGGCTCAGAGCGCTCTGATTGGTTGGTTTAAGCCAAACGATCTGAGTGCTCTGACAGGTAAATGAAGGAATGACAGGTAAGTCTCTACATTTACCTGTCACAGCACTCTGATTGGTTGTCAGAGTGCTCTGTGTCATTTTACACAGTGTGGGAAAGTTCTGGAACTGAAAAAAATAAGATTTTAGAAAAATGAAGACATCAAAGTGTAAGTATTTACACTTGGCCCCTACCCATGTTATTTAGGGCCCCCATCTGCCATTTAGGGGTGGGGGCCAGGGGAGAGGAAAATATGTCCCCCCCCCCTTATTGTTAATTAGGGCCCACACCCGCCACTCAGGGGTGGGGGCCCGGGGGAGGACACTAGATCAACCCCAGCATTTTCATTCCCCCACAAAGGGCTCATGGGTGGAGGCCAGGGGGAGGGCAATAGGTCACCCCCATTATTGTTATTTAGGGCCCCCACCTGCCACACAGGGGTGGGGGCTGGAGGACACTAGGTCCACCGCCCATTTTCATGGATGGGAGCTGGGGGGAGGACATTAGGTCCCCCCCTTATTGTAATTTAAGGCCCCTACCTGCCACTCAAGGGGTGGAGGACATTAGTGGAGGACACCCCCCTATTTTCATTTGGGGGCCCCCACCCGCCGCCCATGGGTGATGGGTGGGGGCCAAAGGGGACCCTATGTCCCCCATTTATTTTTATAGCTTCCAATCACAGGGCATGGGTGGGGTCGATGCCCCACCATGGGGGCATTTGTTAGGGGGGGTTCTTTTTTACAACAGCGAGCAGCCACTGGCTACTCACTGTCTAGTAGATATGCCCCTACTCGTGGCATAGCGAGTAGGGACATTCTGGAGATTTTAATCTCCCTTATTCTATTATTGGGATCATATTGACACCCATAGAGTGAGGGAGGACATGGGGGGGCTTAGGAAGTGGCGGGGAGCACTGCTCCCTGCCTTTTCTGTTTTTACATATTACGCGCCGGTAGCTCCGTCCTTGTAATAAACAAAATGAACGAAGAGGTCTATGTTCATTTGTTTGAAATTTCTATTAATTTATTCGTCTTTCTGATGAATTAATGAATAGATGAAATTCCCATTAGCGTGCCCAAGTGTTTAACTGGGCATGCTCCGGATTTTCACAACGCTATCTAGTGCAGGCAGATGACGTGTCCCACAGGGCCTTCATCTACCCACACAAAGATGGTGGCGCCCAGGACCTAGGTCCGGGCACAAAATAAAGATGCAAAAATAAGTAATATGGATTAGGGGCATTTGGGGATGACTAGAGGGACAATTAGATGTAGTTGAATCGGGAGGAGGGTTTAAAAAACAAAAACAAAACGGGATTCGGCCATGACTGTGCCGCTTTAACCCCTTAAGGACCAAACTTCTGGAATAAAAGGTAATCATGACATGTCACACATGTCATGTGTCCTTGACATCTTCAGTTTTTAAGATTTGATGGGACACTTCTAAGGAATCAAAATTGAGAAAAAACAAGAAAAGATTAAATATATACAATAAAGAGTTTCTAAGAAAGCCTAGTACAACATTATAGCAATTCAAGCTCATTTTCCTCATGATATATCGTATCTCTAGTATACAGCATTGTATGTTAAAGGGACACTCCAGACCAATAAAGCATTTCAACATGTTAAAGTGCTTTGTGTGAAGAATGTGTGCTTTTTAAAAAAAAAAATTTTTTTCAAAAAGTGTAGATTTCAATAGGGATTGGCACGTTTATAAATTAACCTTGCTACGCTCTACCGGCTGTCAATCAGACAACAGGTCCTGTTACTTCCTGGTTTGGTTAGTTCAGTGGAGCTAAACTCAAGAAGCAGCAATTGCTCTACTACATTGCAAAGACTTCTCATTAAACTGCATAGGATAGTCTGTATTTAGACAGCCACAGAAAGTTTGTGCTGGATTAGTAGGGGAGGGCTTGCAAAGACTTCAGACAAGAGATCTGCATATTTTGCAAGCTGTTTATAGATATCAGCACAATGAAAGAATACATAATTAAATTCATGCATGTTTTCATTGACATTATATTTACTAAATAGTGAGTTTTATTTAGTTTGCATTGAGGCAGTGGAGTGTTCTTTTAATATGTTATAGTTTAGATACATGTGTGAATGATTCACTCACTATAAATTGTTCTTTAAAAAAATTTCATCAGATTAATAGTAACATTTGCTTATTTTCCATCTCTTTCAAGCATATGAATCCTGTTTTGCAATAAGATCCTTCAGTCAAAACCAACATTACAGAGCACAATGTTACACCGGGATCAAAAACATACTACAATGTTGTACACTGCCAGGCATCCTATAGCCACAGATGTGCAGCAGGTATCTTTCCACGAAGATGTAGAATGTGGCAAAAAAATTGCTTTCTATAAAAGTAATAGATAAACAATACATGAAGTTGCAGAGGTAAGTGTAAAACTGATGCCATCATTCTGTTTTAAGTCATCAAGGAGCTTTTTTTTATTCTTATTGGGGGCATAAAAAGAGGGTGATGTCGCCATGAACGTGTTCCAAGTCCTTCACTCCTGCTGATTTATCCCTTACACATAGTTTGCCTTTGGAGGGTGACCTGACCCAGGTTTTCTGGTGATATAGGTAGGATGTTTAAGGAAGGAAAGAATGTGAAGTTGCAGAAAAAAAAGGAAAATAGTGGATAATATATTTTGGTGTATATGATTACACATGGAGAGGGTTTCTGAGATTAATTTAAAAAACTTTAGTTTGTGGAAATTAAAAGATAAGGCATGCTAGAGATAAATAATGGTAAGACATTAATTTAGGTATATTTACAAAATATAAGTCATTTCTACCAACACACTTTTTCATGATTCACGGGGTTATTTACTAAACACTCATTTTTGTCATAATAAAAAAAAATATAAAAATGGCCAAAACCCAACCGGAATGGCATTTCTTATATTTACTAACTCCAGGTCGAAATTTAGTCTACTGAAACGTTATTGTTCAGTTGGAAGCGTTTATAGCCAAGTTTAAAATCAATACTTTTCACATTCCTATCTCTATCCAAACTATACAATTTAGGATAAGTACAAACCATCAATATTAAACACAATAGGGACTGAATGCACCCAGCACATTTGCAAATTATTGTTTACCTGCTTTTATAAGGAAAAAATATTTTGAATTACTATTTGCTTACTGACAACCAGCTGGCATATAGTTTAAAAACCTCTTGCTGGTGCTAAAATTAACTATGTGGCTAGCTAGCTCTTCCCTCATTGTAAATTAAACTAGTGATGGGGCAGAAATTCCCTTTCCCCCTGAAGTCCCACCCATGGGAATTAGATGGGGGCTTAAATTAAATAATTTTTACAAGGTTTCACAAGCTTTTTTTCTTTTTTGGTTGAATGTTTCTAGAAAAAAAAAATATTTTGGGTAGTGTGTTCAGTAAAAAAGTTCCTCTTACCTCGCTACTGCCACTGTGAAAATTACACACTCTTTAAGTGGTAGAATCCTTCTTCATTTATCCTAGTGTGACACTGATGGGCTGCTTGTTTGTTTGTTTTTTGGTTTAATGTTTGTAGAAAGAAAGTGCTTTTTTTGGGAACGTGTTTTGTTCAGTAAAAAATGTAAACGTTACTTACAAAATCCTCGTCTAACTATTGCCAAATTGGCACATATGTTGAGTGGTAGATAGTCTGCTTCATTTATCCTAGTGTGAGACTGGTGTTCACAGTTAATGCAGTCTCCTACTGCTAGTCACTGTCACTAAACACCAATTTGGAATGACCCATTTAAAATTTGACAGTTTGTCTGTTAAGAGTTTGTAGAAAGAAAATCCTTTAATTTTAATTTTTTCTGAGTGTTCAGTACAATGTGTTCCGTCAAGTGTGTGCTGTGCAAGTGTGCAAGCACTATATAATGACTGTGTGTTAAGTGCAGTAATGTCACAGTGGTAAGTTCATCAATCACCAACCCATTTTGCAAAACAAAAAACTATTTTGCTGCATAAAGTTGTGTTCGATCACACAATACACATTCATATCCCAAATGTATTATGCCACCTCTGCCTCCACCAACAATATTAGTAGTATACAGCATCAGGATAGTGGGGTTAGCAGTATGTTCATTAAGTCTGATTCACGACTCAGAAGGTAATTTGATTTTTCTCCGCCTATTGCTGTAATAACTTGTGCTGCTGCTTCAACTGACACTGTAGCTTCTTCTACCTTAGCTTGTTAGAGCGTTACAACTACTATGTTTAGTTTGGGTTTTTTGGAGCAAGGGATTGGTGAAACCACTGGACCTGTTGCTGTTTCCTGTATTGACCCCTAACACTAGCCTCACATGAAGCAAGGAGAATGCAGCAGAGATTTTGTCACTTTCATAAGAGCCACTCTTTACTGAAGAACTAAATATGATACATAGGAATTACAAGAAGAGAGTCTTCAAAGGAGAGACAGCAGTCCACTATTTTCTGCACGTACTGTACACTCGCCACTTTGTCTGAGTCCATCCCTTTGTGCAGTATAATCACCACATTTCATAGAAACAGTGGTATCAGCATCTCTTACCAGTGCCAGAAGTAGCTCGCCCAGTGAGATGATTATTAGCACCACCACTTGCCTTCCAAGCCAACCAAGTTCCAATAGTCAACCAAGTGCTGGTATAGAGGATAGTGTTGTGACAGATTCCACAGATGCTAACCCACCAGCATCTTCATTAGCCACAAGGCCAATAGATCAGCCTAGTTTATCACGCTTAAGCAAAGTTTGGCATAATTTTGACAGCCTCACAGAAGAGTGAATGACAAAGTGCAAATTGTGCAGCAAAGGGGTGAGTAGGAGTAGAGTGTTGGAGGACAGTGAAGGTTTATTTCAATAGTGCTTCCAAGAACCCACATTTGCATTGACATCACAAGGCTCCACATGACTGTGTTTACAGAGGGAAGAATCAGAAAGAGAAAGTACTAAGGCAGGCTACTGGTCTATTGGTGCTGTATCTGATTCTGTGCAACTAACTACCGCCATCAGTACCTCCTCCACTATTACCACTCTTATGCAAAGCAGGGAGAATTAAAACAAAATAATTTACCTGTGCACTCTTTCAAAAAACTAGATGCTTTTTAGTATCACTCCAATGGCCATTAAAGTGTAAGCTCACCTGCCAGGTCAAGCAAAACCTCTTAGGTGAATTCACCTTGCTGATTTCCGCTAAAAGACAAAAATTTTCATTATTGAACATTTTTGTTGTAATTCATGCCAGGGGCATGTCAAAACAGCAGGATGACAAATCCACCCACCTGATTGCAAAAGTGATCACTAAGAGCTTCCTTTTCCTTGATTGAAGGGGAGCACTTTAAACAGAAGCGGCTGATACAGGCCCTTGCTCGATTGTATGAACTTCTCTTCTCTTCACTTTTAACAGGAAGGCATTCCTGAGTTCTGCTAGTGAGTTCTGCTGCTCACTATGGCTGTATGTTGTTCTTGTCAGGGTGGGTGATCATTTGCCACACTGACTTTTTTCCTTTCATTTTTAAATAAATTTCATTTGTTCAGCTTAAAATGACTCCTGCTCCTCCAATTTACTTTTATACAAGATAGCAAAAGAAAACGATGATAATCAGTCATTATAAAAGGTTGTCTCACTTGCTATTAGTTGTTTTCTTTTTAATCTATTTTTGGCAACTCAGACTTGTAGCCTTTAGACCAGGCAATAGTATAGTCATGTTTGCATATCAGCACAGTCATAGGCACCAATTTCCTAATTTGTTTGTTTTTTTTTAACCTTTTTTATATGGAGAACAAGGGAGCTCTGAACAAGTCATTATTAGAAATGGTAAAAAATTCTTTGTGCATATTCAAGCATATGACCTCTTTGTACAAACCATACTGCCACATTGCTAATACATCAGTGGCATACTAGGAGGGGGAGAGAGGAGAGGGCAGTTTGCCCCAGTTGCCATTCCTTCAGGCCAGTGCATGGCCGCATAGGGCTCATCGGCCCAAGGGGCGCATGGTGCAATCACAGGGTCACTAATGTAGCGTGTGCTCACAGAGAGCACATAACTGCTTCCTGTCAGAACAGGGAGGCTGGGAAATGGGACACATGGAGAGGCTAGGGAGAGGGGTGGGACACATGGAGGAGCTGTTGGGTGAATGAGACACAAGGAAGGGGCAGGGGGATGAATGAGGCACATGGAGGGGGTTAGTGGAATAGAACACATGGATGAGCTGGGGGGGAATGGGACACATGGAGAGGCTGGGGATGGATTTAATGAAACACAGGTAGGGGTGTGCATGAAACACATGGAGGGGCTGTGGTGAATGAGACGCATGGAGGGGCCGGTGGGCACAAAAAGAGGGGGTACAAAAAACTACACAAAGGGGCTGGGGGACAAGCAGGCACACACAGAAGGCCTGTGGTGCACAAAGAAACATACAGAGGGGCTGAGGGGTGATAAAGAGATACACATAAGGGCCAGAGGGGGATACAAAGGCACAGAAAGGATGGGGGACATAGAGGCACACAGAAGGGCTGGGGAAGGGAAAAAGACTCACAAATGGGCTGGGGGACAAACAGATACACATGAGGACTGGGGTCAAAGACACATAAAGGGGTTGGGGTGAAACAGATGTACAAAGGGGCTGAGGGAAGTAAGAGGCCTGCCAGACAGCCAAACCAGTCTGACAGCCACAGTTGCCAGCTGGCCTTCAAACTAGTCACAGCCAGACTGCCTTCTAGCCGGCCACAGCAGCCAGCCACAGCAGCCAGCCAGCAACAGTAATTAAGATGAGAAGAGTCAACTTGGACTGGGCGTCAGAGATCTTATATTACTATACAGTGAATGGGGCCAGAGTGTTAGAAAGATCCCTCTCTATGGATCGTTAGACTCCATTGTAGTATCTAATTGGGCTTTGAGGGGACTCTTTCTAACATACGTTTTACAAATTTGTGCAATACATATTCTTGAAAACATAAAAAAAAATTGCAGGTGTTTTTATTTACATTTTGAAGTTGGGGAAGGGAGGGAGGGGGTGCCAAATCCTGGTTGGCCCCAGGTGCCAAATGCTCTAGGTACACCCCCGCAATACTTACATATAGTTTAGGAACCTTCTGCTTACTTGCCACTTACATCAAGAAAGTTAATATTGCCAGACTATTGGAGAGCATATGAAAGTGAAGGTCTGTGAACTTGACGTCTAAAAGAAGGGGGGAAAAAAGAAAAATGCTGTTTTGTAGCAGCATACGTGCTAAAATGACAAGTTTTTGTGAGCCTGAATTTGTACCTACCCCATTCGTCTGTTAAATATATCATGAGCCAAAATATCAAGGAAAAACACACTGCTGTAATATATTTAAAGTATTCTATTTTTAATTTATTGGCGGGATCTATAATGTCACATTGTTTTCATCTAGGGAGGCCATATGTTTTTCCTGGCATTGGATCTTTGGTGTTCCCAATGGGTTTATAAATGCCACTCTCAGAGTACTGTACCTTTACAAAACTGATCAAAACCGTTTTTTTATAGTATTGTGGAATTTACTAGGTTCACTGATCTTTTAGACCTCTGTCAAACTGCGTGGGCTGACAAACTATGGAAAATGTTAATAAAATACACTTATACAAATATACTTCTACAAATATAGACCCTTCTCTGTGCAAAGTAAAAGTAATATTCCAAAATTAATTAACTAAAATAAACCACTAGCTTGGAGTTAACTAATTTGTGGTATATGTGCTAAATAATTGCAAAGCTAAATAAAAATATAAAAAAGTAAATTTAAGTAATATTGAGAATATATTTTATGATAATGACAGTGATTCATAACTTTCTGTTAGAGTCATAAATGACCACTAATGCTAACTTCCAAACAGTAGTTATCATAAATTTAAGTAATGATAACTACTTTTTGGAAGTTAGCATTAGTGGTCATTTATGACTCTAACAGAAAGTTATTAATCAGTGTCATTATCATAAATATATTCTCATTATGAGAACTATTTAATGACATTCATTATATATTCAAAGCTAACTCTAATATTGACATATCTAATTGGTTGCATGTATGATGCGTTACCACAAAACACTTCCTGAGTGATGTCACTAACGACGTGATTAGGCATCAGTGCAAGAAGAAAAGAGTGAGGCGTAAGACACAGCACAATGAGCGAGATTTATCAAAGTGTTCTGTTGTAAAAAGATGTACAAAAATGTAAAAGAGGAGGAGCCGCTATGGTTTCCAAGGTGACTGTCCGTGTTGGTTCCACTGATTTCCATGGTGACTGTCCCATTTTTAGTACTTTAGACCACTTTATAGAGCAGAGTACTTTGGTAAATCACCCTCAATGTCTTGCTTGACTGGAGAGGCAGATAGCATTTTATCTTCTCAATGTTGCAATACCTGTCCCTTGCAGCTCTTCTGTGTTCTGATGCACACCCACTCATCCCTTGCTTCTTGGTGCCTTATTATGACATCATATATGACATGGAAACCTCCCATTGGTCTCCTTTTATAATGTCAGTCTTTGTCACGCTTTTTGATGATGTGTACACAGTGGTGAAATCATGGCCCTCTGTAACCAATCACAACCCAGTACAGGGTATATATTTCCTGGTTGTACTTGTTTCCTTGCCCTGTCGTGGTTTCTGTTTACCCGAGAGTGTATTATATTTTACTTATTATTCTGCTTCCTGACCTTGTTTTCTCGTGTATACCTCTGTAATCCCTTATGTGGGCTTGTTAATGTTTATTCTGTGTCTGCTTGCAGACTTTCTGACTATATGGAAAAGGTTATTATACTGTTCCTTTAAGATACACATCATATTAAATAACTGTTCACTAGCATGTTTATGTAAATATTGCCCACCCATTAATCTTTAACATTATCATAAATAATTATGAGATTTGTATTATACTGTCTAAAGCTATGCACCACATGTTTTTCTTAGAATATAAATAATTTAAGTTTGTGTAAAACATGACATATATTGATGTAATTAATCACTGCTGTAATATAAATATTATATATATTGTACAGTATGTTATTTAATGAAGTAGCGTAGAGTACCAAAGTAGTGTCTCAATGTTTATTCTTGGTGATAGTGGTCTTGATGAACTCGGTGGTGATGATGATATTGCTGTTTAACCTACCACTATAAACATAGCACTTTTACCTCTGGCCCAGGAGCTACTCATCTATGAGTATAAGCCAGATGAATTAGAAGAGGAGATCATGGAGCCATTAGACAACAGCCTACTATGTTCTCTGGCAGTTTGTGTGCACTCGCCCTCTGTTTCTTCTCCACCTTGTCAAAGTCCATTTCTAACAGCATTGGAATCACCTCATCCAATATAGACAGTTTCGACATCAGCTGTGCCTGCTACCATTGACACAAGTAGCTTACCCACTATCATTATTTTCATCACCACCACTTCTACCACCAATTCCATTACCATCACCAGTACCACCTTTATCATTTCCATTAGTATTAATCACCCAAGTGCAAGCATTCAAACTAATGTTGTGACAGCTTCCACAGCCCCTGATGTAAACCACTATAACAATCTGTAGGGGTTATGGTGCTTCGAAGATATAAATATTTGTCTTTTCTTATTATGTAATATTAACTCCTTAAGGACCGCGGACATACTAGGTACGTCCGACAAAAACGGTCCTTAAGTACTTACTCTATCGCCGCAGTTCCCCCGCCGGCGATCAGTGTTGCTCCCGGTCTGGGGGCACTGCCTGTCAGGCTAGACATTCTCCCCTTGGCAAATTAGGGCCCCGTGGGCCATGTGATCGCTCTGAAAGAGTGGTCACATGGCCTCAATAGGCGCCCATAGTGCTACCTGCAGTGAGACTCCCTGCATCTGTAAAGTAAAATAAAAATATATATTAGTAAATGTAAAAAAATATATATGTGTGTGTATATATATATATATATATGTGTATGTATGTATGTATGTATGTATATATATATATTAAAACATTAAAACATATATTAATATAAAAAACACTTATAATTAAATTACACACGTGTATATATTAATATATATTAACTTAATATATTGTGCATATATATTATAAAATATAAATAATAAGTAAATAAAAATAAATTTAAAGAATTGTAAAATAATAATAAATTTTATTGTAACTGTATTTTTATTATACTGTTGCCACAGTAGCTGCTGTAAAGGTAAGTAAACGCTTCCTGCCGGCCCCCAACAGGAC
Source organism: Pelobates cultripes (assembly GCA_933207985.1). Taxonomy (NCBI): domain Eukaryota; kingdom Metazoa; phylum Chordata; class Amphibia; order Anura; family Pelobatidae; genus Pelobates; species Pelobates cultripes. The sequence goes on along the minus strand of OW240915.1, from coordinate 164,169,243 downwards.
CGCCGGGCTTGTAATGAGCCCGGCGGTCCTGGTCTGTATTATGGCAATGTAAGTTGCTTGAGTATAAGCCGAGGGGGGTTGACTCGAGTATAAGACAAAAAATGTGCTGAAAAACTTGGCTTATACTCAAGTGTGTGTATATATATATATATTGCTTGCATATGTGTACCATAACTGCACGAAAAAATAAAGAATAAAAATAAATTAGAAATAGGTGTATAAATAAAATAAAATATGTACATGTGAGGTGTGATTCAGAGGTTTAAGACAGATAACAGTGTTACAATGTCACTATTGATACATTTAAAATATATATATATATATATATATATGTTAACATTTGGTATTTCTAAACTCAAGACAAAATGTAGAAACTATTTAGCATGTGTGTTTTTTGGCGGTTGTAGATGCGTAACAGATTTTGGGGGTCAAAGTTAGAAAAGTGGGGTTTTTTTTAAAACTTTTTCATCATATTATATAATTTTTTATAGTTAATTATATGATGAAAATAATGGTATCTTTAAAAAGATCATTTAATGGTGATAAAAACTGTATATAATATGTGTGGGTACAGTAAATGAGTAAGAGGAAAATTACAGCTAAACACAAACACCGCAGAAATGTAAAAACAGCCCTGGTCCCAAACGGTCAGAAAATTGAAAAACGGTCTGGTCACTAAGGGGTTAAAGGAACATCGTAGACCCATAAAACACTTCAGTTTGCTGTTATGTTTTATGTGTCTGGAGTCTGTTATAGCTGTTATAGTTTATAAAAGTGATGTATTCTCTGGGACATTCTGACAGACATGTTTTCTTACACTCATGTTATCTCCACAGAGCTAAAGGAAGCAATAGGCATGCAGGTCATGTTTTATTACAGATCATTGAGAAATATAGGAAAGCCATGATCGTGTGTGCTCGCAGCTCCAACACAGAGGCTTCTAAATGCAAAGCCTCTGATAGGTGTATTCTCCAGGACAGACTAAATGTTTGTGCCTGGGATTGGGTGGGGCCTTAAAAAGGCTGCAGACAACATGACTGCAGCTTTTGCAAGCTGTTTTGAAATATACCCCAAAGGAAACATGGTGAGAAAAGGCATGTTTTCTTTTGGGGGTGTATCTTCTAAATAGTAAAAAAAAAAAAATCGGTGTTCCTTTAAGCTTTATGTTTTATGCCTTAGAGAATAAACATTGTTTATTGGCTGCTAATATCAATAAATTGCTCAATATTACATGCATATTTAGGCAGTGCATAGATTATTTAGTGCTCTTTTGTCAAATATTTGCTCCCACAGCATTTAGCCTGAAATTGCATATGTTATGAGTTGTGTTTTTACTGGCACTATGCTTATTTAAAATGAACAATGTTGTATTGCAAAAGCTGATTCCAATTAAAGTGTCTGGCAATAAATGTCTCATGTTATGGTATTAATGAAACAAGTATACTCTTCAGGCTCAATGTTTACGGGAATGTGGAAAGTGTTTACAACCATGTGCAAGAACTATTACGTATTAACCCTTTTCTGTTGCAGTGCTCGAGCCCTGGAGAAGAGATTACTCCTTCAGTTTAGAGGTTTATAGCCCCCGTAATATATAAATGACAATAAGAAGCCCTGGGGTGATATTCACTAAATTGATGCATGATTGCCAGAAACTTTATTTAGAGTCAGATAAAAACATGATGGCAGACTTGTTAATCCTTGTGAAGTATTTTAAATATGAGAATGCAGCTGTAATTAATTTGAACACAATTTAACATGTCAGTATAATGCTCTTAATACATTAGCAATAACTTTCTAATAAAGAAGGCCAAATCAAATTCCATTTACGCCACACCCAAGTGAATAATCCATCCAAGATTTACCTGCAGAGTCTACTTCAATGAACAAGAATCCACAGGTAAATTGGCAGAATCAGTTAGTCTGGGTTTGGATTAAAAGGAATCTGAACAAATGTATTTACATGTCTAGTAACTTGTTGTTTGCTGTGTCAGTAACCAAATATGTATTATCCTGCTAGAATCTAATGTATGAAGGGGCGGAGGTTGAAGGGGAAGAGGCAATGTGCGGTCCAGTAGCTAATGACACTTATGTGTTCCATATAAACTATGGGTTAAGTGAAATGCTCAGCACTAAACTTGAGCACAGTAAAAAAAAGTCTTAATTTGTGGCTAGTCATTACAGTAACCTAACCAGTCCCACACTTGGATCAATTAAAGAATCAAAATAAACAGACTAAATCTATCTCCCAGAAAAAAGAGTAATTGGGGGCACACCCGGAACATGCATTCCAATGTAGGGGTGCTGCGGTAAAGACCAAAATATATAAAGATATCGGTAGGCATGTCCAAACAGGTAACCTAAGGTTAACCCTTTAGAGCAGGGTAAGTTGAGCCCTGAAACTTGACCACCTCATTCCACATATTGACATAACCGCCTCAAACTTAATTGGCAAGGACATATGCCCGGCCACAACTCCACTGTTTTATGCCTAAAATCAGCAGGGGGGACCCCACCAAAACCATTCACGGCCTGTTCCACCGCTTCCTGCAGGGCGAGATTAAAGAGGTTGAGCCCAACCTCCGTCAAGTTCACCCTGTCCCCCCGAAATAGATTGGCAGCATCCTGTTCAAAAACCCTATGGCGAATTGGAATCCCCCGAACACCCAATACAAATCTAGAAACCCACCTGTTCAGTTTCCGACGGCAACGCTTAATGGCACTCTGATTCTGAGCACGCTGCCAGAAATTATGGGCGATAACCTCGGACCAAACCAGGCGTATATCTGGGAATAAAACTAAAATGCGTGCCATGTCCCGTCTAACGGCCGCTTGGCTAATAGACATGGGAGTGTCCCATGATCCATATTCTGGGGGAAATCGGATCTGCAGAGAAATCAACTCAGGAGACCGGCAGGGCGAACATAAGAAACATAACACCCCGACTCCAACCTCCTGATTTTTTTTAACTACCTGCGCCGGCATGCTAAGCCTAGAGCCCTCTGTAGCAGCAGCCCCTATACGGAATGAATGCCCCCCGATCTCACTGCTATCAATACCCAGGAATTCGAGCCCAAAAGCAGAACACCTTAACGAATTGGAAGTGGGAGAGAAAGCTTCAATGCTCGTGCACCAAAAAGGGGGGTGGGGGGGCTGAAGAAGCCGGGTGGAAGGAACAGTACTCACTGAAGGAAAAAACAAGACAAACGCCGGAATCCGGCACCATCCCCAAGTGGACCCACTTACCCTTCCCAAAGACATCAGTCTTCAAGTGGCGAATCCTGAAGGAAATCTGGTCCCCTGCGCAAGTAACATCACTAAAAATCACCCCCCCCCATCTGCTGCCAACTAGGGCACACCAGCACCCCAATCCGCATGGCCCCAAAGAAAGCCAGTGAAAAGGCCAACCGAAATAGACGGGTCTTAAATACAGAATGGCAAACTAAAGCGGAGTTGCAATATTAACAAGAATAACTCTACTGGTAGATCTGTATCATATCCAAGAGAAGCATAGCTCGGCAATCCTATTCAAATTCCCCAATAACCCGGACGATACACAGCTTTGGGAGTCAACTGGTTTTTATTGAGCCACAGCTGGCTTTTATACAATTCCCCATGCAAAAGGGTTTCTTTAATTACATTCCAGGCGTTTTCCTCTGGTGGACCTTGTTGGGGACAGGGAACAAAGTCACATTTTCCAGACTCCTTTTCTGTACTTGGAATATAATTGAGTAAGGACAATTATTTAATTAGATTATCTCCCAAGTACAGAAAAATAACAATATTTCAAACCATCATAACTCATATAATATTAGTCAAAACTCCACAAAAAATACTTCATCGAATAGCAGGGATCTGAGCGCCCACTTTGTCGAAATACAGCTCGGATTTGTTTGGTAGCATAGGAACGCCATTCAAGTGAAGTTTAGACCGGTCAACCATGAGGTGAAGCCCCAAAACAGTTCCATGTGGTTGTATGCTTCGACCGGTCTTCTCTCGGGATAGGTATTGAACCTTAGTCAGGGGCAACCGACATTCCCCAGCCACGGAATCAATCTCGATGCCCAGGAAACTAAGGCATGTAACCCGACCCACAGTTTTGTCATGGGCCAACAGAACACCGAAACGCTGAAACACTTCCCCAAGAACCCGCAGCAGCAGAGCGCAGACACGCGACTCTGCCGGCTCCACACACAAGAAGTCATCCAGAAAAGGGAGTGCAAAAGGGAGTCGACACCCACTTCCCTTCGCACTACCCACTCCAGGAAAGTGCTAAAGCACTCAAAATAAACAGGATAGGGAGCAACCCATAGGGAGGCACATATCCACATAAAACCGACCATCAAAAGTACAGCCCAGGAGATGATGACAATCCGGGTGCACCGGCAGCAGCTGGAAAGCCCATTCCACATCTGCCTTTGCCAGCAAGGCATCAGGGCCTGCAACCCCGACATTGCAGACCACCGTGTCAAACGACGAGTAGGAAACCCGGCAGAATTCGGTATAAATGTCATAGTTTACCGACCCCCTGGAGGGTACGACAAACGATAAATCAGGCGATATTTACCCTGTTCCTTCTTGGGCACCATGCCCAAAGGAGAAACCCGCAGATTGGACATAGGGGGCACACAAAAAGGGCCAGCTATCCGGCCCAAGTATACTTCATTGTTAAGCCGACAGACCGTGACACAGACACACACATTACATGACAGACACACATTGCATGACACAGACAGACGCACACAGCATGACACAGACAGACACACACAATGACATAGACACACATTGCATGACACAGACAGACACACATCATGACACAGACAGAGACACACACACCATGACACAGACGCACACACCATGACAGACAGAGACACACACACACCATGACACAGACAGACACACACAATGACACAGACAGACACACACAATGACACAGACACACACTATGACAGACAGACAGACACATACCATGACACAGACAGACACACCATGACAGACACACACACAAATGACATAGGCACACACACACATACACTCACACTGACACACATAATTGCTACCTGTGTGCTGGCATGGGGAGCTCTTTTGGTGGCCGCATGGGGGAGCTGGCTGTTCTGTCTCTGCTCCCCCATTCCCAGCGCACCGCTTAATGAGACTGGGGCCGGAAAATGATGTCATATTCCGGCCCCGGTCTCATTAAGCTGCGCGCAGAGGAGGGGGAGCAGAGACAGAACAGCCAGCTCCCCCTGCGACCACCAAAAGAGCTCCCTCTGCTGCCTGCCCGGCCCCAGGTGCCGACGGCCCACCAGGAAATTTCCCAGTATCCCGGTGGGCCAGTCCGGCCCTGGTAATCTGCTACTCTGATCGACTCAACCGGACAGTTTGCTCTCTCCCGGGTGCTCGGGTCCGGCATGTTGCCGACAGAGTGGAGGGATTATTGGGAGGGGCTGGGGAAGACCCAGCTGTCATGGTCCATATTGGTACCAATGACAAAGTCAGAGGAAAATGGAAGGTCCTAAAGAATGAGTTCAGGGAACTAGGAAGTAAACTGAAGAAAAGGACCTCCAAGGCAGGGCCGGACAGGGAGAAAAATTTGGCCCGGGCATTTTTTTATCACAGTAGCCCAC
>OW240915.1:164110179-164163519 GCA_933207985.1 Pelobates cultripes | reverse complement strand
GGTTTTCAAGTATGGCAGAAAATCAGAATTGATCTTTGACCATTTTATAGCTAGTTCCGCTTCTTTGCTTATTTCTATCTAAAAGAAGGTGACAACCGTTCTGTCCACTTATTGCTTATGTAAAAAAAGACAAACTGGTTCCTCGCTGGCAGGACCATTTTTTTTTTAAGTGCGAACTTCTTGCTGCCAATTGGAGGAGAGCCAGCCAGTTAGTGGGAGGAGCTAAACATTACTCCACTTGTCTAGGATCAAAGCAAAGTCTCAGGACACCGAGAATTGACCATCAAGTCATAAGACTTTGAAACACAATTGGTGATGTACCAAGACCAGCATTGGCAAGGCTTTCAAAAACCTAACCTACACCACCTCTTAACTGCTTATTGTCATAAGACACCTTCATTTTTTTTTTTTAAACTTTGACTAAACTACTTCTTTTATGAAAGATTTGTCAAGTCCCATTTTCCCATAATTCTCACCTGCCTGTTCTGTCCCTGTTCTCAATTCTCACAGTGCTCCCTATGTTACCTAGCTCACTTTGAGCATTATGAAAGCCCCTTTATCTTCTGGGTGCTGTGCATGTGAGGACAGCATTCAACTATGGGCAATCGAAGGCAGTGACCAGGGGCGGGCTGGGCCGGGGGGCAGGGAGGCAATTGCCCCCCAGGCCGCCCTAAATTCCTGTAAGGCCGGCCGCAGCGGGCCGGCCCTTTAAATACTGCAGCCGCCTGAGCGCTCTATTAAGAGCCTCAGGCGGCTGCAGCTTCTCCCCTCCCCTCCCCTGTAGCGTGGCCGAGCTGCACTCCGGTCCGCGGTGGCCGGCCAGCCGGCCGGAGTGATAGGAGGGTGCACACTGAGTGTGCACTTCCTGTCAGTCCGGCCGGTTACAGGAAACATAAACTCCTGTTCCGCGCGGAGTTTCTGTTTCCTGTTACCGACCGGACTGACAGGAAGTGCACACTGAGTGTGCACCTTCCTATCACTCCGGCCGGCCGGCCACCGCGGACCGGAGTGCAGCTCGGCCACGCTACAGGGGAGGGGGTAAGAAGAGAGGGAGGAGGGGAGGGGGTAAGAAGAGAGGGAGGAGGGGAGGGGGTAAGAAGAGGGGGGAATAAGAAGGGGGGATAAGAAGAGGGGAGGGGAATAAGAAGAGGGGAGGGGAACAAGAAGAGGTGGCAGGTGTGAACAAGAAGAGGGAGGGGGGAACAAGAAGAGGGGAGGGGAGTAAAAGGCAGGAGGGGAGTAAAGAAGAGGGAGGAGGAGAAGAAGAGGGGTGAGGAGGGGGGGAGCAAGAAGGAGGGGAGAGATAAGAAAGAGGGAAAAGAAGAAGAAGAGGAGGAGAAGAAGAAGAGGAGGGAGAAGAAGAGGAGGGAGCAAGAAAAGAGTGGGGAGCAAGAAGGCTGAAGAGGGGGAATAAGAAAAGGGGGGAGGGCCGGAGGCAGGGGAGGGGTAAGAAAAGGGGAGGGCTGGAGGTTAGAAGAGGAGGATAAGAAAGAGGGGGGGGTAAGAAGAAGAAGGGGTGAGTAAGAAAAAGAGTAAGAAGAAGAAGAAGGGGGTAAGAAGAAGGGTGAGTATGAAGAAATGGGGGGAGTAAGAAGAAGAAGGGGGAGGAAGAGGAAGAAGAAGGGGGGGTAAGAAGAAGAAGGGGGAGCAATAAGAAGAAGGGGGGTTAAGAAGAACAGGTGGGGGAGTAAGACGACCAAGGGGGGAAGTATGAAGAACACAGGGAGGAGGGGGGTAAGACGAACACAGGGGGTGTGAGGAGAACACATAGAGGGAGGAGTGAGAAGAGCACAGGGAGGGTGGGTGAGTGTGAGAAGAGACCGCTAGGGGAGGGTGGGGGAGAGGAGAGACCACTAAGGTGCAGGGGAGAGCTCTACGGGACAGAAGGGGCAGCTCTATAGGACAGGGGCCAAGACAGGGAGCTCTTTCACACTACGCGCGCGCACACACACACAATGCATCCCTATACATACACAGAAACACAACATGCTTCCCTTACACACAGAGAAACACACAATGCATCCATTACACACACACACACAATGCAACCCTTACACACAAAGACAATGCATCCTTTGCACACATACACAGAAACAGACAATGCAAACCCGTACACACACATGCAAACACACACACTTCTTTTCTTACATACACACAGAAACACAATGCATCTCTTACACTCAATGCACACACATACAGACACACACCTTGCATCCCTTATGCATACAAACACAGATTCACACAATGCATCCCTTACACACAACCAGAAACACATAATACATCCCTTATACACAAATACACACTGCTTCCACTACACACAAACACACTACATCACCTGCACAAACTGGTAACCCTATACACTACATACCATAAGCACACATATTAGATCCTCTACAATAACACATAACACATCCCCTACACACTCCACTCCCTGTGAGCGAACTCATGGGTGGGTGGAACTTATGAGTGGGCCTTATGGGCATACTCACCGTCAGGCCCTGGGGCCCAGACCTTGAGCTGTGTAAGGGGCCCCAAAAAATGGAGCTGCTTCCAATTCTCCCAGAACATTGAATTTTGTGACCACAGTTGCAAACAGCCTCCAGAGATCCTGTTCTACACCAGACCAGTGGAGCCAAACTGCAGCCCATCATCATCCTCATCTGCTTGTAAGTAGGCAATCTAGTATATTATTAGTGACACTAATCTATAATGTACCTCACATTAAAGGGACACTATAGCTTAATGAAGTGGTTCTGGTGTCTATAGCTGGTCCCTGCAGGCTTTTTAATGTAAACACACACTGTGTGCAGCACTGGCGTTAGTTCATATGGGTGGGGCATTGTGATGTCACATGGGGGGCAGCAAATTTTTATTTTGTCTAGGGCGGCAAAAATCCTTGCACCGGCACTGATCCTGGGCAGGTGCACCAGTCTACTGGTGACCCACAGGAGGGGAGTGCACTGATTGCATAGCACTCTCCTCCTGTCCAGCCCCATCATTACCACAGTGCAAGTGCCCTCTGCCCCTAATTTACTCTCACAACAAGCAGTGCCTGGAGCCGTGAAGGAGCGGATATGGCAAAGAGCTACTGATTAGCATAACATCAATATCCGTTATAAAACTAGGAAAAGGTGGGCATGGATGGTGAACTGATTTGGTGGTGCAATGGGCCACTTGACTGGTTTTGCCCCCCAGGCCTAAGGCTGCCAGCCCTCCCCTGCATTAATCCCATAAAAAAGCTGTGGAGAGATCTGAAGGTTCGAGTTGCCAAACATCAGCCTCGAAATCTTAATGACTTGGAGAGGAACAAGAAAGAGGAGTGGGACAAAATCCCTCCTGAGATGTGTGCAAATCTGGTGGCCAACTACAAGAAACGTCTGATCTCTGTGATTGCCAAAAGGGTTTTGCCACCAAGTACTAAGTCGAGGGGTCAAATACTTATTTCACTCGTTGACATGCAAATCAATGTATGACTTTTTTGACATGCGTTTTTCAGATTTTTTTTTTTCTTTTGTTATTTTGTCTCTTACTGTTAAAATACACCTACCATTAAAATTATAGACTGGTAATTTATTTGTCAGTGGGCAAAGTTCAAAATCAGCAGGGGATCAAATACTTTTTTCCCCTCACTGTATGTATCCTCTATACAGTAGGTGCTGCTGGCAGAAACAAAAAAGCTGATTTACAACACATTTTCATTTAGAACACAGGTTTGTTAATACAGATAGAATCTGTTTTATGTCTTTGCAGCAGCAGTCTCATTTACAACTAGTATTCTGTAATTCTAACGTAACCTTTCATAGTCCTTTCTCTTTCTCATTCAATTTTGTTAAAGGTTCTGGGAAACTGTGCGGTCTTTGCATCCACAACAGTGTGTATTGCCAAAGCAATTATTGTGAATTTATAGATAAAAGCTTGCTGAGGCTGGCGTTTTTCCAGCTCAATTAGCTACAGGTTTCAGTGAAAAGGGAATCTTAACACTTCACAGAGAGAAGCATTCATAGAAAACTTAATCAAACAAACATTGGTATGAGAAAGCTTCATTATTGTTTATTTGTATTCCTATGGGATAGACTCCCTTTTAACAGTGATGAGAAAAAGCTTGTAAACCCTTTAGACTTATCTGCTTCATTGCATAATTCTGACCTAAAATTTTATATAATGTTCCTCCTAATAATAGATACAAATTATTCAAAGACCCACATAAAATACAAGTTTTCATGGCTTTATGGAACATATTAATGGAATTGTTCTCTTTCTTTTTTGAAAAAATTGATTGTCTATGGTAATTAATAAAATTAAGGCAACCAGATGTTCTAAAAATAGGATGACAATCAGATGTGAGCCAACCTTCCTAGTGGCGGAATTAATGAGAGAGGGCCCTGGTGCAAGAAATATTTTTGGGCCCCCCTCTAGCGCAAGAGTGGCCAAAAAGTTGATCGCTATCTGTTGTACAACTTCCATGATGCATGTCAAATGGGCATCTACCATTTGCCCATCTTTCCAGGGTTGTATTTGTGAGCAGTGTTTGTGCATTTGAATGTAAGCATTTATTGCAAAAATTATGTGTGCTTGTAGGGGTGTATTTTTTATGTATTGTTGCCATTTGAATGCAGGGGTGTGTTTGTATGTTGTATTGGCTTTTAAAACAGGTGTGCTTCTGTGCGTAATGTTGGTATTTGAATGAAGGGTTGTTTGTATATAATTTTAGGGTTTTAATACAGTGGTTGTATATAGTGTTGGCTTTTTAATGCGGGTGTACATTTGTGTGTAGTACTGGGGGTTGAATGCAGGGATGTTTTTGTATGTAATGTTTGTGTTTGATTGCAGGGATTTATGCACATACACACATACTCACACCTATATACTTACACATTATAACATACAGTTATTACATTTTCTTAATAACTGTCCCCAAGGTCTGCCAATGGATTTTAGTCAGATTTTTATTCAGCCTCCAACACATATCCGCTTCACTACCTGATTCCTTGATAGCAACTTAACATGGTTTCCAAATGCCACAAATAGACTACGGTGCAAGTCCTGCTATTAATAAAGGAACACTCCACTGTCCATATTGGAAAAATATATAAATCACTATTTAGTAGATTTATGCATGCATTGGGGATATATTTTAAAACAGATTGCAAAAGCTGCGGTTCTTATAAATATTTTCTCACTGTGCAAAGTCTAACTTCATTGTCAGCCAGTCCAACAGGTTTTGTTCCCCTACATCCTTCCTAAGTTCCCATACTTAATTAATAAAGCAAACTCAAGAATAGTTAAAGTATTTTTTATTATAATTTTTTTTTAAATCAGTGGGCCTATTCCATGCTTCAGCTCCACTAGTCCGTATGATAAATCAGCCCTGATAATGGGCTAAGTTTATATTGCGATCCTGTGTACTTATTCTTATTTAAATATACGATTATTCTTTAGCAGCAAGCAGCTCAGTTTACACAGCTGTAAAACCTTTTAGCAACAAATACTCCCAGACCCTTCTTCATAGGCAATTCCCCCCCCCCCCAAAATACAATCATTTAGTATGTAGTGTGTAATCATGATAGTGCCCCTAATATATCACTTTACAGGTTTCTATGCTTAAGAACATTTACCATTTTACTTCCCAGATTTACAATATACATACATTTTACCATTTGCTTTCCATGGCATTCTACAAATCAATGTTAAATAAGTCAAAAAGAAGCACATTGTGGTATTCCATTTGAAACATCTGTCCAAATGGAAAATGCACCGTCAACAGCAAAACTTTGTGTTCTGCCTTTCAATCAATTTTTCCTTTTAATATGTATCCTGGGATTCTGAGGACGTTGGTGGCTGAATATTGAAAGACATCTTGATGGGCTTTTTAACATTACACCATCTTGTGAGTGCAATATTTATTTAAAGGGGCCACATCTTTGATTTTACAGTGTTGCCCTATGAATTTTTCTCTGTCCTGATTTTTTAGGTGTATCTTATATTTCACACTTATCACTTATACATCTGTAATATCGGAAAATGCTAGCCTGTAGTATTTAGAAATTAAATTCTGCAGATTGGAGATCAAGTGATTAATTGGTAAGGAATCACGTAGCATGTGTATTCAACAAGAAGTAAGGAGAAAACCAGCATTAGAATAAGGCATTTGTGCCGAAATGCGTTTGCTGTCTAATCCTAATATTATTTGTTGTATATTCTTGATCCTGGGTTACTGACTATTGGTGAGTGGTACTTTTATGCTCTATATATGAACACTACCATTTTTGTTAATAGTACCCAGTGATTTTATTTTATTTGTATACTGTATCAATAAAATATTTTTGGTGAAATTACCTGACATCGTGTATCCTATCTCTCTGGAAGTTAATCTTGTAGCCAGATTTGGCCTTTTAACACAGAGCCGGGTATGGCTGTGGGACATGTGAGTTGCATTTCAAACCCTACCCCTTGCTGTATATTTGTAACCATTTAGGCTACATTTCTGTTTTATTATTATAAACACATTTGTATTTATATTTTTTACACTCTTGCACTTGGGTTCTTTATTTACTGGTATATTTATATTGTCTATGTTATGGTATATTTGTTTGAGTTGTGGGGAACCACTTTTGCTAATAAACATGATGAGATTGTGTGTGCCCAGGGAAAACGTGGTGGATATGACAAGACCAAGCATTAATTGCTGGATTTCCACCAGTTGCTGCCTGAACACAGCAGAAAGGTTGGTGGAGTAGACACAGAGATGGTGACACTGGTGACCAAGCTTGGAGAAACAGCTATCTCCTAATACCCCCACCTATGTCATATATGGAAACCATGCCACATTCACTGTTTGAATAATGTTCTGTGCTATATGTGATCAAAAAGTCCATTATTTTCATGAAACATCTAAGTAACGCATTGTGAGTTCAGTACTAAACATTCTACAGTTCTGAGTTAGAATAATTATATTTATTCAATACATTCAAATAATGTCTAGTTGGAAAGAATAGCTACGTTTAATTTCCCAAGATAAAATGGTAAAATCATAAAAATAAGAAGTACGGTAAGCTTTTTAAAATATATCCTGTGGTATAGAAAAAAAAGTAACTTAATTAATCTATAATATGCCGTATTTGAAACCTAAAGACTAATTTCCTTACACATTTCTAGACTCTATATTTCATTGCTACAATGTATATGAATGAGTAGTAAATTCTCAGTAATTCACCTCATTACTATTTTTCTAAGCTGGAAGCCCACTTCTCTACTTAAAATATAGGGTTAACAATGTATTTTGGCTACATGAAAGAGGAAAACATGCTCTTTCCTTTATCCAATTACTGGAGATTTGGGTGGGAGTTAGATGCACAGCATGGAGCTTTGAGCATATCCCCAGACAGAAGTCTACAGCCTTGTGATTTAGCCCATCACAGCTATAAGTAGGAGCAGCCTCAGCAGAATGCCACTTGGCTCAGTCAAAATTATCAGCACATGTGGTTAATAAGGATTTGTAAAGGGCCAGCTGTGTAACCATTTCCAGTTATATACTGCAATATAAATAATGAGGAATGATAGAGGGAACTAGAAATAGACTCATCGAGACCATGTTAACTAAACACGTCTTTTACAAATTGCAAAACAGCACTTTTCATGTACTGTCCATGAACATGAAGAAGAAAAGTATGTCCAGAAACACGACAGGATCTGACTTTGGACCATGGTCACATAGTTCACATTACAACAGCAGATAAGAGCCACAAAATAAGGAGGGATACAACAAGTTACACAAGGGAGTGTGTGACACAGACAGGGCTGCCACCAGAAATTTTGGGGCCCCTGTCAAAGCACAAGGTCTGGGCCCCCCGTCTTCCTCCCCCAGCCCGGCCCACCCACCACCCGGCCCGCCCACAGGACTCCTACCTAGTCCGCTGCAAATGATGCAGGACTGAATGTGGTGTGTATAGTGGAAGTGAATTAGAATGTGTGTAATGGATGTAGTGTTTGTGACTAGATATTAGATACTGAGTGTATTAGATACTGCAGAGTGTGTGTTAGTGTAGTATATGCAGAGTGTGTGTTAGTATAGTGTATGCAGAGTGTGTGTCTGTTAGTGTAGTGAATGCAGAGTGTGTGTTAGTGTAGTGTATGCAGAGTGTGTGTGTGTTAGTGTAATGAATGCAGAGTGTGTGTTAGTGTAGTGTATGCAGATTGTGTGTGTGTTAGTGTAGTGAATGCAGTGTGTGTGTTAGTGTAATGAATTCAGAGTGTGTCAGGGTAGTGAATGCAGAGTGAGTGTGTGTTAGTGTAGTGAATGCAGTGTGTGTGTTAGTGTAGTGTATGCAGTGTGTGTGTGTTAGTGTAGTGTAAATGGAGCATTCCAAAAATGTTATTCTCCCCTCCCTGTTTCTTACCTGGTCCAGGGAGAGGGGAGATTCCATCCCTGGTGGTCCGGTGGTATTGTTGGGCCCCCCAGCTCTCTGTACTTTCAGAGGGGGCCCAGCGGACAGCAAGTGTACTTACAAGCTCTTCCCTCTCTGTAACTCCCGCAAGACGTGGTGTGTGCCATGGTAACACATGGCAACACTCTGACGGCCGCACGTCTCGCGGGAGTTACAGAGAGGGAAGAGCTTGTAAGTACACTTGCAGTCCGCTGGGCCCCCTCTGCAGTAACAGGGAGCTGGGGGCCCGCGGCTGCAAAAATAGATAGCGATATTCGCTATCTATGTGTGCAGAGAGGGAATGTGGGGCCCGGGACTGCCAGAGCAGTCCGGGCCCCCCAGGACCGCCGGGCCCATGACAACTGCCATGGTTGTCATCCCCTGATGGCGGCCCTGGACACAGACATACAGAAACAAACACACACACCTTCCTCCTTTCCTGATTCTCCTCCATTTCCTCCCACGCAGCTTGGTAATTGCTGGGAGGAGTGACCGGACAGTGACCTTATCACAGGGGGCCCGGTCACGCTGCTAAAGCGCTGCAGCACTGAACGGGCCCCCTGAAAATACTTTAATGCGGGCTAGTTCATAACCCTGAACTAGAAGGAGACTTGAGTCCAGTTGATCTACACAACTTCCATCTGACAGACTGGATATACATGCTCCAATGATGTGAAGGCAAACAATTAAAATCAATGACTGACATGCTTCCTGACACAGCCCTGACGGGTCTAGATAAGTCCCATTAACACCAAATCAAGACCTACTTCACTGCCATGTTGGGCAAATGACTATACCATATGGACCTTACTCAATTTGAATCGCTATGCACTGCCAGACGACACGTCACTAGAGGAATCTCCAAGCTATATACCAGCTTATACATAGAGAGAATAAACCCCCGCTTAAGTATATCTTAGGGAGAAAGAGACAGGGGAGACTTTGACTGACCAGGAATGGGACAAAATCTTCATTTTTACACACAAGTGCTTAATTAGCTCAAAGTATCAGGAGATGAGTTTCAAGTTACTGGCCAGGTGGTACAGAACCCCCAACATTCTACATCACATGAATGCAGAAATTCCAGAGAAGTGCTGGAGATGCAGGTCCAACATGGGCACTAAACTCCACATCTGGTGGATGTTCCCAGTAATAGTCCCCTTTTGGACGATGGTGATTAAAGAGATTACAGATGCAGACCTGCTGCTCCAGCCACTCCCCATGCTGATCCATCATACCAACATGACCCTGAAGGCATACAAAAAGTCGCTGACCAAACACTTGCTGACAGCAGCGAAGTCCCTAATTTCCATGATGTGGAAACAGACAGGTGTGCCTACCTTCCAGCAATGGGTCGACAGGGTCGGTGAGATTTATAACATGGAAACAATAGACAGCCATACAAGGTCACACAGACCCCATCCCTTCCCCCCTCTGCCCCCTTTCTTTTTTTTCATCTGCTTTCTTCCAACCCTTCTCTTTTCCACCCCCATTTGTTACCTTTCCCACCATTTTAACACCCCTCCCCTACCGCCACGATTAGACTGATGACTACATTACTGACTTGGTTATTCTAAACCCCCATTCAGAGTCCCAGTCTCGTATCTCTGAACCGGCCGGACGGCCGGGTGGGACACCACCAGGTCCTGTAAAAACAAAACCTCTTACATGCTGTATGTTTTGCATATGTACTACCGTGCATAGGACAACACTGACTCCTGCAAAACAGGTGATAACAGCGCAGATTGCCAATGCACACGACAGGTGCCGTGGAAAGGCACCAGAGGGAGGGGAGAACCTGGGAGGGAGTGAAAGCAGGTGGAGGAAGATGCAACACACTCACATCTGAGAAAACTCAGTTTAATAAGGCCCTTCTTACAAGGCAAGTGGAACATTTAGGCGAGTCCCTAACAAATCATGGCTCCCTTTCACCTTAGTCTGAAAGAGGTTTGCCCCTGCAAAGCAGGCCATAATAAGAAGTATACTGCCCCCACATATTGAGGCCAGCTCTTTACCTAGCTAGGCATCCCCCAAAATGGGGTTGCGAGTACAGGGGAGGCCCACTGATATACTCACATGTAACACAGGTGGGACCACTAAGCTTCTGCTCCCAAGAGTTTATGAGAACAGGTGTGCCCAACTGAGTGAACCCTAAGGAAAGAAAAAGACTGCATATCACATGGCCCACTTCCCTGACCAGTTTCTTCCCCTACATGTCATTACTATCATGCACTTGCAATGACTTGTCAATGACCTGTAAAGATGACTCATTATTTTGTATTGTAGTGCCAAAATGAATAAGCCGTGTGTGAAAAACTAAGTGCACTCTTACTGCTTCCATAGGAATAAAAAGGCTAAGTAGCAGACTGGTGCTGCTAATCAAATGTCCTTACAAAAGCCAAATATCTCCACCTCTATAAAAGCCAAAGTGTTAGGAGTTTGCTGGTCTAGAGCAGTGTTCTCCAACCCAGTCCTCATGGATTATGCACAGTCCAGGTTTTGTCAGTGTCTCCATTGAAATAAAACAGGGAAATACATAAATCCTGGACTGTTGGTGGTCCACGAGGACTGGGTTGGGGACCACTGGTCTAGAGCATTGAGGTGTGTTAACACAATGCCAAGGAGGAAAGACATCAGCAATGATCTTAGAGAAGCAATTGTTGATGGCCATTAAACTGTGAAGGGTTACAAGGCCATTTACAAACAATTTAATGTCCATCAATTTTCAGTCAGGAAGATTATTGAAAAATGGAAAACATTCAAGACAATTGCTAATCTTCCCAGGAGTGAATGTCCCAGCAAATTCACCCCAAGGTCAGATTGTGCAATGCTAAAAAAAAATGCAAAAAACAAAAGTCAAATCTCAGACTCTACAGGCCTCAGTTAGCATGTTAAATGTTAAAGTTCATGACAGTACAATTAGAAAAAGACTGAACTGGTTTGTTTGGAAAGGTTAAAAACAACATGGGAGCACGGCTTAGGTTTGTAAAGTTGCATCTAAACAAACCACAAGATTTCTGGAACAATGTCCCTTGGACAGACGAGACCAAAGTGGAGATGTTTGGCCATAATGCACGGTGCCACGTTTGGTGAAAACCAAACTCAGAATCAGTACAACCCCCTTATACCAACTGTCTAGTACAGTGGTGGAGGGGTAATGATTTGGGCTTGTTTTTTAGCCACTGGACTTGGGAACCTTGCAGTCATTGAATCGAACATGAACACCTCTTTTTACCAAACTATTCTAGAGTCACATGTGAGGCAGTTCAAACTTGGCCAATATTTGGTCATGCAACAGGAAAATTATCCCAAGCCCACCAGCAAATCTATTACGAAATGGCTGAAAAAGGAAAGCAAGATGGCACGGTGTAATATGTCATGTGCTGTTGTTCATCTGTGTCACATTACCTCGTGGTGCCCAGGCTGTGTCCCTGAAGGGAAGAGGGACCCTTCCAACTGTCCCCCTCATCTCACCAGCGGTTCCATCGCCGGGTGCTGTAGTTCCGCTTAGACTATATTCCGGCATAGACTATATAAAGAACATTGAGGGTGCTAGTCATTGCCCTTTAGTGGTTTCTGTTTTCAGTTCCCAAGAGTGCATTATATTCTATGTCTATTTTGGTATTTTGATTTTGGCTTTCTCATAACTATTCTCCGTTCTGTTCTCCCTGACTCGGCTATTGGTTTTTCACTTCCCTGATTTCTGGCTTCCCTGACTCGACTTGTCCCCAGGGCCGCCACCAGGGCCCCTGACAAAGCACAAGGTCTGGCCCCACCCCCGCCCGGCCGGCCTCCCCCTCAATGAATGCAGTGTGTGTTAGTGTAATGGATGCAGTGTGTGTGTCAGTGTAATGAATGCAGAGTGTGTGTCAGTGCAATGAATGCAGTGTGTGTGTCAGTGCAATGAATGCAGTGTGTGTTAGTGTAATGAATGCAGTGTGTGTTAGTGCAATGAGTGTGTGTGTTAGTGTAATGAATGCAGAGTGTGTGTTAGTGTAGTGAATGCAGTGTGTGTGTTAGTGTAATGAATGCAAAGTGTGTGTTATTGTAATGAATGCAGTGTGTGTCAGTATAATGAATGCAGAGTGTGTGTCAGTGTAGTGAATGCAGTGTGTGTCAGTGTAGTGAATGCAGTGTGTGTCAGTGTAGTGAATGCAGTGTGTGTCAGTGTAATGAATGCAGTGTGTGTGTTAGTGTAGTGAATGCAGTGTGTGTCAGTGTAGTAAATGCAGAGTGTGTGTTAGTGTAATGAATGCAGAGTGTGTCCCCGTGTAATGAATGCAGTGTGTGTTAGTGTAATGAATGCAGAGTGTGTGTTAGTGTAATGAATGCAGTGTGTGTGACAGTGTAATGAATGCAGAGTGTGTGTCAGTGTAGTGGATGCAGAGTGTGTGTTAGTGTAATGAATGCAGTGTGTATGTTAGTGTAATGAATGCAGAGTGTGTGTTAGTGTAGTGAATGCAGTGTGTGTGTCAGTGTAGTGAATGCAGTGCGTGTTAGTTTAATGAATGCAGTGTGTGTGTCAGTGTAATGAATGCAGTGTGTGTTAGTGTAATGAATGCAGAGTGTTTGTTAGTGTAATGAATGCAGTGTGTGTGTTAGTGTAATGAATGCAGTGTGTGTTAGTGTAATTAATGCAGTGTGTGTGTTAGTGTAACGAATGCAGAGTGTGTGTGTGTTTACTAGTGTATGCATAACGTAATAATGTAAATGTAATCTGTTATCCCCCCCTCCCTGTTTCTTACCTGGTCCAGGGAGGGGGGATATTCCATGATCCCTGATGGTCCGGTGGCATGGTGTACTTGCAGAGGGGGCCCAGCGGACTGCAGCTGTACTTTACAGCATTTCTCTCGCTCTAACTCCCGCGAGACATGCGCACACCACATCTCGCGGGAGTTAGAGCTAGGGAAATGCTGTAAAGTACAGCTGCAGTCCGCTGGGCCCCCTCTGCAAGTATAGGGAGCCGGGGGCCCGTGGTCCTGGTATCTCCTGATATGTAAAACCATAGAATTCAAAGAGGGTGTACTTTTTTCCATGACTGTATGCTTCTAGTTTGACTAATTTGGCCTTTAGTTTGAAATTCACTTTGAATTAACTTTGAATTGCTGACATTTCTCACTTTAGTGAATAACGCCATAAGCAATCATAGGTGTAACAAGGGGAAGGCAGAGGGGTCCTAATGGGGCACCCTGCCAGCATTAGAGGAAGACTATTTTTGATGCATTAACATGTCCAAAGTAGGCCCAATGTCAGCCTCTCCCCTCCTACACTACTCCCCAGCAGGATTGGGAAGAAGTGATATTACATCAGATCACTTCCTCTCAGCACTCTGTGAAAGCAACATAGGAGGGAGATCCTCCATTAGCTGCAGAGTTAAATCTAGACCAAAGGAAAGCTACCCTCCTGCACTGATATGGTAAGCAAAAAGGAGGGTGGCTGAAAATAGCATGCACTTTGATAGTTTTGTGAGTGTGGGTGTCTGCATGTACCTGTAAATGTGTATGTATGTGTATGTGAATCTGTGAGTATAAGTTGAGTGTGTATTAATCTTTGAGTGTGAATCTCTGTGTGAAACTTTGAGTTTATGTGAATCTGTGTGTGTGAACATGTGAGCGGGAATCTGTGAGTGTGTTAATTTGTGAGGGTGAATCAGTGTGAATCTGTGTCTGTGAATGTGTGAGTAAATCTGTGTTAACCTGAGTGACAAAACCCCTGTTTTGCCTTCCCCCAGAGTCATTCTCCTGCTCAGTTCGACCATCTACTTAATATTTGATTCCCCTATCCTGCTACCATGCAAGAATACATAGTACCGAACGCCGACCACCCTCCTGGCTCATTAAGTTCAAAGAAACCACAAGAATTAAGTGCTCTCTCTGTGTGGCCGCCGTTCGTATAAACGAACGCTACGTGGTGGAGAAAACGGTATCCATCTTTAAAGTGAATTTCAAATTTAAGGTCAAACAGGCCAAGCTGTAAGCGTAGCAGACAAAGAATATTTATAGTTTAGGCTAGCAAAAAGAATAGTAAAATCTAGGCCAAAGGAAGCAAAATTGGAAAATCTTTAATAAATGCTCATAAAGAGTTTATTGGAATTTTAGTTAAACTCAAACCCAGTCAAAGGACAAGACAGAGTAGGAACTTGACAAAAGGCAGAGCTACTTTTGTCGACCCTTGTGAAGCCCACTAGTGAAAGGTAAGGGAAACACGCTCTTTCCTGCTGTTGCATGATCCTCCATAGACAACAGTGTTGTACTTTCGCTCATTTGCGTGAGTACAACGCTGTTGTCGGGTACCAGCAAATGTGCCAGGAGCCGAAGCGAACCCCAAGGAAGAAGATGGCGGCTCCCATGAGGGACAGGTTCACATAAGAAAAAACACCTTTCCTTGTAACCCTGGGACACCACAATATAAGAGGAGCAGTAACCACTCGGGAGCTTTGCAAAATATACAAAGACCGCAGAAGATGACAGATCCAGTTTAAACTTACTTTATCTGCCATTTATTTTTTGCAATGGGTAAAGAATTGTGTACCTAGAGGCAACTGACATGGAAATCTGGCTCATGTTCACTGAAAATGTTCTTCTCATTTTATTCCCACAGAAACTAACCTTTGAATTAATTGTATAAAATCATTTATTTAAATTCACATTCACATTCACTAATGTTATCATTATATGTCACAGATGAATTTGTTCCCGCCATTTAAATAATTTAACACATTCTCTGGATTTAATGGTTTAATTGGTGTTGATTTTGGTTAAATTTAAGTGACTAATTTAATATCACCTGAACCATGCTTTTACTGGTGCATATGTGGAACTCTAGTAACAAATCCTCATGCTGCAACACTGTAAATAAAAGTTTTCATCACATTCGGTCTATTAATAGAATACATCATCTTTTCATTTGTTATATCATGCAGTGAGAAATACATCTGCTGCTGAGATGTAAATGATATGTCTATGCGCGTCCGGGGGGGACATAATTATAATGACATCCATGCTTGGCCCCTTTTTGACAGTGTCATGAATGGAAGGGGCATAATCATTATCACATAAAGCCAGGGTGAATAGCGTTTTCACAACTATGGTGTCAGGAATATATGTATGTATTCCTGACACTATTGTGTTCCTTTAATCAAATTAAATGAACATTCTGGTAACAACTACATCTAGATGAAAATGCTATGATGCCAGGAGGCCCCTGGGCGCTCTCTTTCCTTTAAGGGGTTAAACCGCTCTCAAATGGTTTAACCCCAAAGACCTCCTTCCAGCTCCAGATCTCCAGGTCGCTCAGTGGTATTCGGCTTCTGAAATTGAGTTTCAGGAAGTGCAAATTGAAGTCAGCCATGGATGCCGCTGATTGGCTAGAGTGATCAGCCAATCGCTAGTTCCTGGTTCATAAAAATGTTTAACTTTTTTATGAATGGGGAGCTACTGATTGGCTTAGAGTGCCAGCTGACTGCTCTAGCCAATCAGCGACACCCCTACCCAACGGCACTGTGTGCCTCCTGACACTCAACAAATAAAAAACACATCAACACTGAGATTTTTTTTTTACCTGGGCCCAGATTCCAAAGCCTTATAATGTGGTGTCTAGAATGAAGTAGATGGATCACTTCACTTGTCCTTCTTGCTCCAATCTCCATTTCTTCTTCTTCATTTGACACAGTCTTCTTATTTTTCTGACACTGTCTTCTCTCCTCCTTGGCTTCTTCTGCTCCTTTACCTTTCTGCTACTTTCTGCTTCTTTTGTGCCCTTCTGCTCCTTTCTCTTTCTGATCCCTTTCTGCTCCTTGCAGACCCGTTCTGCTCCTTCTCCTACTTTATCTTCATGCTCCTTCTGCTCCTTCCAGCTCCTTGCTGCCCCTTCCAGCTTTTTGCGGTCCTTTTCTGCTCCTTCTCCTACTTTACCTTCCTCCTCTTTGCTGTTCCTTTCTGCTCCTTCTCCTACTTTACCTTTGTGTTCCTTCTGATTCTTTCTGCTCATTTACCTTCCTGCTCCTTCCTGCTCATTTCTATTCCTTTCTGCTCCTTTTACTACTTCACCTTCTTCTGCCCCTTCCAGCTCCTTGCTGCTCCTTTCTACTCCTTGCTGCCCTTTCCAGCTCCTTCAATCATCTCCAATCCCTATGGGCACTAATTCAACCTTCAATATAAGTTGATATTTTTTTGGTTCTTCTCATGCTTTGTATTACAGTCCACCGATGTTGCTACTTGATATTTAAGGCTTACATATCAAACAATGGTGCATCGGGCCTTAAAATTATATAAAGCGTTTCTCTTTTTTTTTCTATAAGTTTGTGACATTTTATATTGCCATGCATTTACATGAGCTCTGGAATAGTAAGAATTATATATTTTATTATATACATATGCAGCTCACTGAAAAGGAGTTTATGGGATAAAAGCCATATCATCGTCTCTGTAGCAACTGGAGTTTTGCAGCAAGCAAATTAAATTTAGAGTTGAGTGAATTATTTTTTATTTTTTATTTTGCTGTTTAGTTATTTCAGTTTTAGTTTCTTGATTCCACCCTGTGACAAACTCCCCTTTTTAAGGGAGTTTGCCATGAGTTTTTGGAGGGGCCTGCTTGCCCGCCTCCTGCCCTGTGACTATGGCCCCTTGGATGTATTGCCCTTTAAAAGCGTTATTTGGGCATATTGGATTTTGTTACACTGCTTCTGCCCCTACTACGAGAAAGGATTTGTACATTTGAAATGGCACTTTGGATGCAGCCAAAGTGCCAAAGTAGTCGACCATTCGACACGTGGCGGCGGCCATTTTGTTTAGTCAAACACAGTTCAGCGGTGTTAGGTCGTCGAGTTCATGGAACTCACATCAGACACTCAACGGCACAAACACCGCTGAACTTTACCTTCTATGTGTGTAACGGATCACCTGGCACCCCGACTGGGTACCTCCGTTAAAGGATGCTCCTAGCACTTCCTGAGGACTCCAAGCACTGCAGCAGACACCAAAATCACTGAACCATAGGAGCATATGAATGCTGTATACAGCCGAATAGGAAAAACCATGCGAATAGGTTTACACTCCTAGCAGTCAAACTGGAACAGCATACAATAAATCCTCCCCCAATAATGAGACGACACTTCACTTTGAGGGTTAAGCAGGAACTGACTGGACTGGCACATACAGACTCTTTTATTCCCAATCCACAAACTTAGTACTGCCCACAGGGTTTTACAGAACAACCAATAACACACGTACATTACAGAAAGACACTCCCACACAAAATCCTCCCCTCTGCCTGTGATACGATTACCTTACACAATGGGTAATCTAATTATCACAGACAGAGAAATACAGTTTCATAAAACACATCACAGGGACCCCAAAACATGCAATAACCCCATAAAAGTATATCCTTGGAACCAGGGGATCTGGGTGAACCACATATCCAAAATTCACCCAGATCCGTTCAGTACTTTGGAAGATACAGTTTAATGCAGATTCTGCAGAACATATACAGGCTAAATGAAAAACAATCACTGTATAATGTGTCCCCTGCTGTATAGTCCAAAACCACTGCACAATGTCTCTGTGCACCAATTACTGGCGAGATAGGACCGTGTTGAAAAGTCCAAACAGTGTCTGTGAGTTAAAATGGCCGCCATCCATTGTTCTCACCATGTGCTTCATCCATTGTTCTCACCATGTGCCTCTGATACAGGAAATGGTGGCCACCCAGTAACTCCACAGTATGTCCCCAGATGGTTCTTAAAGGGCCAGCAGCAGCACAACACAAATCCCTTATGCCCAAATCATGTCTTTAAAGGGCAATACATCCCAGGGGCCATAGTCACATGGCAGGAGGCTGGCAATCAGTCTTCTCCAATGCCCAGTAGCGAGGTCGGTTTCGCCACATTTCTCCCCTTTTACAAAAAGACTAACAAGGTATCTGACCTCCTGTCGGTCAGTGCCTTGGTTAGTCCAGCAACCCACCTACAAAACAGAATCCGCAGTATAACCCACCCACGAAAATTGGTTACTACACCTGGAGTAGTTGGTCGCTTGTCCAGGTCCAGGAGCTCCACCTTGGCTCTGGGGGGTACTAGCACTCTGGATCGATGGGTTGCTGGGTGGGCAGAGACCAGCGGTACTCTGCCCTGGTGCGAGCGCTACCACGGGAGTAGCCTGGTTGGAGCCCAGGTGAGGGAACGGCGTAGTAGGCTCCTCACTCCAGACCTGGGTCTGTGCTGGAGGGGAAGACAGGCTGTCTCCCCTTTGGATAAACAGCCCTGCTGCAGGGGGACAGGACCGACTGTCCCTACACCCTGTGGTTTGGGCACAGAGACCATGGTCCCATCTGCACCGGTGTGGGGCTTATCATCTCCTCTTGGTGGGCTAGGCTGATGCTGAGGAGAGGGGGTAACAAGCTCCTCTCCCATACATCCTTTCAGCCACTGGGGAGAGGGGATAACAAGCTCCTCTCCCTGACACTCTCTCTGCTGTTGGAGAGGGAGACCAACGGTCTCCCCTTTCAATAATTTGTCCTGTCGCTGGGGAGAGGTGATAACTGGTTCCTCTCCCTGGACCACTACTAGCACTCTGGATCGATGGGTTGCCCAAATCATGTCTTTAAAGGGCAATACATCCCAGGGGCCATAGTCATATGGCAGGAGGCTGGCAATTAGTTTACTCCAATGCCCAGTGGCGAGGTCGGTTTCGCCACAATGTGACTTCGACGCTTCGACAGTAGTCGAATGGCGTTCGACTATACAAACGCCACATTGACATTGACATGTGCACGAACAGTTGCCATTCGTCTGTTTGAACTGCATTTTATATGGGAAATAGACCGGCCGCACAGCCCAATTCTCTGGAACTGTTCGGCTCCATGGGATGATAATACTCCCCGCCTGCCTCAACATGCCAACCGGGGCAACAAGCAGAACTTGTAAACCAATGCATTATAACAAATTATAAATGTCTGTGAGCATATTGTTTTTACCTAGCCTAGCTTAACGAATACCAAGCAATATATGGTGGGGCTATCTTCCTAACCACGTATGTACCATTGCCTCCCTTAAGTAGAGGTTTAGCACGCCCCTGGGAAATACAACATTTTGCTGCCCCTGGGACATACAAAATCCTGTTAACTATACACAGATATTTGGCTGGCCGCCCTATAAGGTGCAATCCCATCGACCTGTAACCCACTGGGCATTTCTCCACACATTACGCATCGCCCTGCACACAACCAACTGTCATGCAAATCAGACACCAATCTTTATATATAACGGGGAACACAACCTCAATCTAACTGATAGCAACACGATTACATAAACGACACCCAATCGACTATTATTCATGCTAAAACACAAAATATGCGCAATATCTCGCTTAACCAAGCTAGTTCTAAATATATAAAAATGTGCGAAATTTCATGCCACTGCTTAACTTCTGTAAACCTTGAATCACGCTGTTGTGGCGTATGTCGATATCCTGTAACCACCTGCACAACAAAAATAAAAAATTTAAATAAAAAAAAGGCTTGCTTTATCTTATATTTTTTACATTTTTAAAATCTTTTTATGAAGGCATCTCTTTCCAGTTAAATATATCTATATATATATTTGTAGTCGGGAACATAAGCCGTTATAATAAGATAATAGAATAGTGATATAATTAGAAGTAAGCACCAGTCGGTTGTGGTGTGCCTGAACCGATGTATGGGGTGGGCCTGTATTAAAACAGGGCAAAAAGGTGATGTATACAAACAACCTTTATTACATACATGTTACAAAGCTAAACCTTTAAATGGTAATCTAAATTCCTGTTCTGGCTGTGGTATATAACTGTTATATGCTGCTGATTTCCAGCATCCTAACCTTTTAATTATATGAGCAGGGACATTGTGACTTGATGCCGCGGAAGTGGCTCCAAATCTGAAGGAGTGGCCAGAAAAGGCAGGGGGGTCAAGATCAAGTCCAATGTAAAGTGTTCTGATGTATAATATGAATTTAGTAGTGGTTAGAGGTTTGCCATGTAAAAGGAGTAATGGAGTATTTGGGTTAACACCGTCTAGTGTTGAACAATATGTGTCTAGTAATTTAACTGGACACCAGTAATTACTGGTAGGGTAATAGCATACTTTAGTAGGAGAGCCTAACTGGGTTGTTTTAGTGTGATCAATGGTATGTACGTAATGGTCAGTATCTTTTTGTAGACTCATAATTTTCAGGTGCGGATGGTTAGACGTAATGTTATTGGTAGTAATTTTATTTTGACGTAAGAAGCCATAGAAGGCTAGATAGGCTGCCGTTTTAATTAACAGATTAGTGCTGGTTTCAAATGGATTGGTATCTAGAATGTCTGAAAGTGCATGATTTTAGACCCGTCAATAGGAAGTCTAGTAGTGGTAGTAGGTTTGTCCAAGTGTTGTATGCCTTTCAGAATATTCGTAACGGGATAGGTGGACATGATAGGATTCAGTCTAAGGTAGGCACTTAGGATGTGATGTTGTATTCTAGTGATGTTGCGCTCTAGTCCAGGATTAGGTCTTGGTATGAGAGAGAGCTGACCTATAGATGGCTAGGACACATAGTTTTTGTGTGTGCTCTGAAACAAATTGAGCAGACGTGCAACAATCTGCATGAGCTCAATCCGCAACTGTCATAATTAAAATTGTTGCAGATTTGAGCTTTCCACAGATAAACTATGGATCTACCCAATTTGTCTTTAATGCCTCTGTTTTCTACAGTGGAAGAACCGAAGGAAGCACGACTAGTGGTAGGAAGGCTTGGATCTACTGGGCACAAGTTGGTGGAGTGTGAGATAGAGGCACATAAGGCACAAGATGGTGGTTTTTGACCGGCAAAATGGCGACAGAACATTTCTACTCCAGTCGGTGTGGGTATTAAATTGAGTGAAGGATGCCGCTGCTTTTGGTCCACCAACTTATACATGTACAAATCCATCTCTTACCTACCATGAGGAGACTTGGAACAGATTACATCACGATAAAGACCAAAGGCAAGAACAAATTTAGGTATGGTAAGTTTTCGGTTGAGTCTGGCTTTCAAAATGACTGAAAGATCACCATAGGAGTATGCTTTGTTCTCAACTACATCCTGATAGGCAATAAGCAATGAGAACAAGTTTATGTCCTTACCTTCCAAGATGTCTTTGCGAATGGTAGGAGGCACAAAGTGGGTGGGCGTGATGATGTGAGTGGAAGTGCTGGGCATTGGGTTTGTGGTGATATCGTTACCGTGACAGGAAGCTGGAGTGGGGACCCCCATGCGCCGAGCCTAAGGAACGCAAGGAATACAGGCTGGATGATTCTAGATTCTCAGTAGGAGTGTTTGGACCGGCTGGGGTGGAAGGGCTTGCTGAGGTCTCGGGTAAGGCGAGTTCCTCAACTTGTTCTGGGACTTGAAACATACTAAGAATGTAAACATAGGTAAAGAAGAGGACTTTGGCAATTTGGCACTTTGGAAATTCGACAATTCGGCCATTCAGAAGCATCCGATTGTCCAAAATTCGTCCGAATTTCAATTCGGACCGAACCGAACTGCACATGTCTAGTAATGATTGCCTAGGTGCTTTACCCGTGTTAAAGCATATAACCAAATAATATCAGTGGTGCACTCACAGGTCTTGTGAATAAAATTGGAGTTTAATGGAACAAAAAAACTTTAGTTACATCTGTAATATAATCAACGTTTCGACCCCTCCGGGTCTTTTTCAAGACCCGGAGGGGTCGAAAACTTTGATTATATTACAAATGTAACTAAAGTTTTTTGTTCCATTAAACCACTAATGTTTTCATAAGACCTGTGAGTGCACCCCTGATATTATTTAGATATTTTATATCTATCAGGATACTCAGTAAAAACTTAGGACACACTTTTCCTTGAACAATAAAGAGAAGTTGGAGACTGAGAACAATGCAAGAAAATGTATATCAAAAGAAAATAATTTAATGAATAAGGCTTATGTAGCTTTGACTTATTCTGTTGAGAGAAGTGTGTGATTATTTTTTTTACTGTTTACTTATTTACTGTAGATATTTGTTTTCACTGTTGTGAGGTATCTGTAAGACATCTCAGAATAGAGCAGTCTGCTGGTAAACTCTAGAAGAGACTGGTTATAAACTCAGCAGTGACTGTTTGTTGATTAAACCCAGCAGTGAGCGTGTGAATAAACCCTAAAGTGACTATTTAGGAGAGGACTGGGCAAAAAGTAAGTCCCCAGATGTTATAAAACTACAATGCCATGGTGCCCTTACAATGGCAAAGCATCATGGATATTGCAGTTCTATAACAACTGTGGACCTACCTGCCGACTCCTAGTAAATAATAAACCCTAACAGCATTTTCATGCCAATTTGACAGAATAATGAGGGAAAGGGACATGAATTAAAATTGGGCATTAACTGGCTAGTAGCACCTGTGGGAAAGAGTCAATTAACTTAACCAGGACAAAGACATTCAGTATAATCATAAATTAGAAGAAACTGGAAGAAAAAAAAATATAAGAGCAGAGAGTGTCTAAGACTGATCCTGCATCTACCCCACTACTCAAGGGAGCTTGAGTGCTGCATTTGGCTGGTATGTACTTCTTCATGACCCCAACTGATCTTTAAAGTAATCTGAACCCACCATAAGTACAGACTACAATAACCCGCACTGGACTACCAGAGATAATACACAAGTATATCTCTGTGCACAGAACAAACACTCGTCGATGCATAATACACATAGCCTGCCACGCAACACACATAGCCGAGGTCACACACTTAGACTGGAAGAAAGGAGATTTAGTTTAAGGCAAAGGAAATGGTTTGGTGAGGTGGTTTTATCAGAATCTGTGCAATAATACCTTCTTGATCCAAAGATATCTGACAGTCATTCCGGGGTCAAGAAGAATTTTTTTCCTAGCTTGTTGCAAAATTGGAAGCACTTTTTTGGGATCAACGGTAAAAACAGTTGAGAGAAAGTCTGAACTTGATGGACACCTGTCTCTTTTCAGCTATGTAACTATGTTAAAAAATTTACAAAGCCTCTCTACTGCTTCTATTGCTCCACAAAGCAGCTTGCAGTCACTCTTCCCTGGAACTTCTACTCTGTTCAGTCTGCCGCTCTGTGATCTCCAATGTACTGCATTATGCTGTAGGTCTCCTGGGTATATCTACCACACAGTTATCTGTTGCCAAGCCTTTACCAATTGTAACAAGATTATGCCTCTCTGTCCTCACTACTCCATTACCCAAGGTGGTCATATCTACTGCATATACGGTAAATAATTCTGTCATTACTGTTCTGCTTCAATATAGGGTTTTGGTATTATGTTAATTCCATTGTGTATGGGCTCAAGTGTCACAGTCTGTCACAACAAATAAAACACAAAGTAATTTCATTTTCTACTCAAACTACTGTTTCCTCTAATTATTGCACAATATTGCTACCAGGAATTATGGTAAACTGGGGGTAAACTGTTCTGGGGTGATGTGTTGCAGGGAAATGTCTGTGTGGATTTGCTACAAGGGATGGACTATTGGTGGTGTGGTAGGGCCAGCACTTTTCCATTGGATCCAGGTAGCACAATATCTTTCTGTAATGCATGATTTTTTTGGGACAGCACCTGGACATGCTGGCCTGCTTCAGATTGGTGGAGTTTACGTAAATGCAACTCCTCTACTACTGCTAATATGATGGGATGGGATTGTGGAAACAGAAATAATATTTCTGTCTCCAAAGCCATCCTGCCGGCTTGTTAGCAATTGAGATTGAATTAATTAAAACTCGGAGTCACACTTCTGACAGTATTCACTGTTATTACTGACTCCAATTTATTCTGCTCCCATCCTTTACTTTTACTTTATGCTGTCTTCATCTAATGGAACTATGTATGCAGAGACACAGTGTTAACTCTTTGCTTGTCAGCTCTCCCAATATGCATGTAAAGTAAGAGGGAAAGAGTTAATAGAAACAGTCACAAATAACTACTATTGTCTGCATCTGCAACTCCCATTGATTTTTGGCTAGGCTAGGACATATATGTGCATTTCAGTTTTAAGATTGATAAAAAACTAAATTTAGCCACTATTTCTAAATTGGAAAATTATGCCATTGAGATATTAGAGACAGTCGTTTTTTTTTCTTCTATTTTGTTATGTCTACAGAACTCCTCAATGGCGTTATTTTTGTATTATAAATGCTTCCCCGTGTATCCTCTCTATTAGTCTGTCTTTATGTCATCAACATATCTATGTATCTATCCATCTTAATAATTCATGTTTTAGATACTTTTTTTACATGAGCAAGTTGTAAAAAAACTGTAACTCAACAGTTTCAAACTACATTGAGATCCGTTACTTTGAACTCATGTTGATTTACTGCTGCTCTGTTTTGTGAATTTTCCATAAACTCCCAGTAATACAGAAAAAAAAGTAGATTATAATGTATTTTCTGTCTGTTACTTGTGTACATGTGCCTGTTATAAGAAACTGCTAAGCATGCAGTATGTAATTACAATAGGATTTGGGATTCTATGATAAACGTTAGTGACCAGACTATTATATTTCTTACTGAATACTTGGAATAAATACATAACTCAACGATGAGTCTGCTATCATGTGAACTACTCCGTTAATAGTTAATAACAACTTCCAAACACTTATAGCTTAGTATAGCACGCATACCTTCTTTGCCAGTTTAGAAGAAATTGGACATATAATTCATCATAGCTTAGATTGCCCTTATAAGGAATATGTAAATTATAGACCACGCTTTCATAACGCTCTACTCAAAGACAACTAAATAGCAAATATTTAAGGAATTTGCAAAAATACCATATACAAAACCTATACTTTAGGTTTTGTATATGGTCATTTTGCATATAGTTATGCCCACCCAGAATCCTTTGTGGTAGTAACATCACTGCAAATGTATGATTTCTGTTGTAAAGTCGTATGGCTTGACTGGTGTGAAGATTTTTGTTTAACATTGTATTACTATCCACAGACTTCCGGTGGTAGGGGTTTTCAATCACAATTTTTTCCCCGCCATAACCTTTTAGTTTTTTTGTATTTTTGCACAGTATACAAAATATAATGAGCACATATCTGGCACTCCACAAGTTAAGCAAATTGTCATTCCATTAAAGGCACGCTATAGGCACCCGGACCACTTCAACTCAAATGGTCTGGGTGCATATTCCCAGGTCCCTTAACTTTGCAAAGGTACTTATTGCAGTTTTTAAGAAACTGCAATAATTACCTTTGTGGGTAAACTCCACCTCTAGTGGCAGCCTACCAGACAGCCACTAGAGGAACGAACAGGTTGTTAGGTGACTTTCCGTTGCCAA
Source organism: Pelobates cultripes (assembly GCA_933207985.1). Taxonomy (NCBI): domain Eukaryota; kingdom Metazoa; phylum Chordata; class Amphibia; order Anura; family Pelobatidae; genus Pelobates; species Pelobates cultripes. The sequence goes on along the minus strand of OW240915.1, from coordinate 164,137,760 downwards.
AATGACGCTGGACGCCTTCACACTATGCTTGAGGACATCCAACGTCACCTGAAACCCCATTGTATAATGCTTTCTTCTGGGGGAAGTAATAATGCCGCACATGCGCATTAGGTCTCTCTCGACGGCTGATATTTCCAGGGGAGGAGCAGAGGCAGAGCCCGAGCCAGCATCAAAGGACATTGGCACTGGATTCAGGTAAGTCACAAAAGTTTTTTTTTAACCCTTTCTGCACCATAGGAGTGGAGGGAGGGGCTTGATATAGAGGGGCACTATAGGGAGTTATAGTGACAGGAAAACAACTTTGTTTTCTTGGCACTATAGTTTCTCTTTAATCCAATAAATTTAATTAAATGGCAGATATATCTATTTTAGCCAACATCATAGTTTTGCTAATGCTGCTATGATACATATAGATGCTTCTTTGTGATCATTCACCCCAGCACATCTTTGTGAAGTTAGCCTACTCTATGATACCGATTTACAAATGGGTGAAGGTCTTGGTCAAGGTGTCATCATAATACAGTTAATGACTAGCAGTATAATACTACAATTCTGATTAAATATGATGCTACATCATTTCAATGTGATTACAAATCATTTGTTTGTGTGTGTGAATTTAAATGCCTGTATTGCATTACAAAAGGGCCACCCTAAAAAAAATGTTTGAATCCCTTAAAAGAGAAAGCCATACCTTGCTCAAAGAACATACATAATCGAGTATGGAATTTTTCTTTTCAGAGATTAAATGGTTATGAGAAACTAAATCCAGTATTTAGCTCCTTGTGCATGGCCATATAATTGTATTGGACAACTTATAAAGTGCCTATTTACAACATGATCTATCAGAGAAGAAATCTAACAAGGTTTAGAGATTTTCTGTTATACATGCACATGCAAAATGATCTCATGGGTATAATTAATATAGGGACTATTTTTTTCACATTAAATCCTCAATCACTTTATTTTTTAGATACTTTTGCACTTTTTGGAACAGATTACATTGCTTTAAGACAGAGACAATTAAGTTAATGTTAAATCCTTGACATTTAACAGATCTGAGAGCAATCTGCTTTTCACATTTTGACTCAAGTTGAGGAACTGCACATGGTTCTCTTGTTTTAGCAAATACACAGTATGATTTCACTGTGGGGATAAGTATGGAAATGATTCCCAAGTTCGTTTTTTTTAAACTGAATTACTTTTTTTTTTTTTTTAATTGCCATTGTTAAAAGGACACTGTAAGCCCCAGAACCACTACAGTTTAAAAGATGCACTGAAAGCACCCAGACCACTTAATCTCAAAAAAGTGTGCTGTGGCCCTGTACTTTTATGTTCTTGTTCTTGTACTTGTATGTATAACACTGCACTTTTGTGGAAACTGCAAAAGTCACTGGTGTCTCACTTCCCTGTGAGAACCAAGACAGACTTTGTTCTCAATCAAATGCTGCTCCATACTGCCTTTTCTGAGAGGCAGTAAGAGGCCCTTCCGGATGTGGTGCTACCCTTCCTTGGTGTATTCAAGGAAGGTATGCTTAACGGTCTCCTGGAGTGGCTGGATTAGCACTTAGATTATAGTCAGAAACTCTGCAAGCAGACATAGAATAAACGTTAACAAGCCGAGATCAGGGATTACAGAGATCAAGAATGACCAGACAAGCCAAAGTCAGAAATGGAAAAATATAATATAATTAATATTAATAATTAATAAATAATATATACTGCACTCTCGAGTAAACTGAAACCACTACAGAGCAAGGAAGCAAATACAACCATGAAGTATACATACCCTATACTGGGTTGTGATTGGTTACTAAGGGCCATGATATCACAAGTAGGTACACATCATTAATAGGCACCACGTAGACTGACATTGTAAAAAGAGACCAATGGGAGGATTCCATGTAATATACCATGTCATAATGAGGCACCCGGAAGTTAGGGGTGAGTGGATGTGCATCAGAACACAGAAAAGACATCACTTCTGTTGTTGCATGGCGCCGTGAGGGACAGGTATTGTGGCACAAATTTTACAGGGCCGAAGTTTGAAATATTTACACTCTGCATGAAGGCATGGAACTGTAATTGATACGCATATGCACTAGTTTTTCCAATTTATGCACTAGTTTTAGAGATGAGGGAATCTTCTTCATATTCTTTCAGGGAAGGCGATATACTGGGTAATTGTTTTGGAGACCCAGAGAAACTTGGTTTAAATGTAGCATGGGATGTTTCACTCTATTGATTTATGTATCTTTAATTGTTATAATCAAGCGGTCCCACTTAAATCTTTTTTTTTATGTCCTTGAAGTTCTATATTACATTATCCATCTGTTAAAATAGTCTGGAAATTAGGTACAATGTATGTATGTAATTGTAGCGGAGTAGTAGTGTAATCCACTGTATCTCCGCTAGTAGCCAAGATTCAACATACAAAATACAGGTAGCGTAAATACAATCCCTTTTTTCTAAGAACTAGACGACATATTGTTTGGGAGTCAACTAGCCTTTTATTCCAATGTCACCATTTATATACAAGTCCTCATGCAAGGGGTTTCCATACTGGCATTGCAGGGGCTTTTCTCTGGTGGACTCTGTGGAAAACTTAACCTGCAATGCTATTTCCCATCATGCACTGCTGTACTAGAGAGATAATTGCGCAAGAATATACTGTTAATTACATTATCTCTCCGTACAGCAAAATATACCATTTAACACAAAATTCTATAACTTGTACAATTTTACTCTGATTTGTCCGAATGACCCTTCATTGAATGGCTGGGATCTGAGCGCACCATCTGGCGAAATACTGCTCAGATCCATTCATTAGAATAGACACGCCATTCGAATGAAGGGTTCATACGAACACACATTGATATTATACAGTGAAATGTGGGCTGTTGGAATCTGCGAGTTTGTGAGTTTTAATCTGTAGAACGCCGCTCTATTTGCACGAATGGGTTTAAACATACGAATGACATGGAAGTCCAGCGGTGTTCACGAGGTCGAGTAGACGATTTTAGTTCCAGGCACTCGACGACCAAACACCGCTGGGCTTTCGTAAGCAAAGATGGCCACCGCCACGTGTTCAGTTATACGAATGGCGGCCACCCATAAAACCATTAATATTCTGCGGTTAGAATGTTGCCAGTTCGTTAATTGGAGACACACAACTCCCTTGTGTGGTCTCCTGTTCGGCTGTTCATTCGTTTCACGAACAGAATAATCCAATATTGTTCGTGAAACTAGCGTACGAATACCCTCAGTCTTTGGAATGTAAGAATATCACACGAACATGGTCTTTGATACCCTGAAGTGGCTAGGTTTGCCACAGTAATGTTATAACTGGTCTTTGTGTATCCAGTGTTACATAATAAATTACTGTCCACATTTGATACTCAATTTGTAACATAACATCTTAATAAGCAGAATATTATGTATAAATATCTATGGTTTCATCGTGAAGTGTCTCCTGCAGATTGTATGAGAATATACATGAATATTTATTTATAGCAATTTAGATGATATAGATTGAGATGTCAGTATTGCTAATTAGATAGGTATAATAGTTATGCAGTTTCTTCAGTATTTCATATATTTTAGTATTTCTATTTTTTATGTTTTTTTCATGTTACAAATGTAATATTTTAATATATGATGCATTATATATTAACGTGCATATTTCCATCTTTATTGGGATTTATTTGTTGTTTTTACATTGTTAAGGTATTCTTCAACTGGGTATTAGAGGTTTAGTATTTGTCCCCCCACCCCCAGCATGAATATGGAAGCCGCTAGCCCTTTTTAAAGAAAAATAAAAAATAAATAAAAAGGGGGCATCTTGGTCAATTTGTCTATTGTATGGCTGGACTGTAATGTATTAAATAAAACCTGTAGGTAACTGAGTGTTATACAGTCGAGACTAATTGATAGGGCTATATCCATATTGGAGTTTGCAAAGTATTTTGTGGCCTTGAGGAAGTGCAAGTTAATCACAAATGTGTAACTTGAGAATGTAGCACACTGGGAGCCTGTATATGCTGCAATGTGTCTGTATTTTTAACAATTTTGGATGAATACAATAATTTATTTTTAAAAGCAGACACCTTAAGCTAGATATCCCTGCTATTGAACTAACTCTGAGCGTTTGGAGGAGAGCGTGTTTAGATTGGTTTAGTTTATTGTTTCATTTGTTGTATTATTTAATTTTCTTTTTTTCCACATCTATTATACAAAAATATCATGCTAAATACATGCTTTTTTTTTAACTTGGACTTTGCAAAGTAACTTTTGTCTACATTATAATGAATGTATCAGATTGCTTTATGAAAATAAAAAAAATGTGAAACTAAAAAAGTAAGCAGCGATGTCACATGTCCTGTGATGTCATTTTGTTTCTTTCTTCAGTTGAATTTTGGTGAGCTGACCACTCACTCTGCTATCAGGATAAGAGAGTGTATCAGGGTATATATTTTTAAATAGATAGTAAAACATTCTAATGCTAGGGAGACATGTTTGTGTTCCTAATGTTAGAGTGTCATTTTTATGTTGATTACCAAAGTACTGAAAACACAAACACTAACACAAGCAAAATTAAATGGTACCTCCGGCACCATAACAACGTCATCATAATTAAGTTGTTATGATACTAGGAGGTCCATGGCGCCGGTTTACCATTTGGGGATAAACCATGCACAAACAGTTTAACCGGAGAGTGTTCTCTCCAGCTTGAGAAACGTATGTATTATTTTTCAAGCCATTGTAATGAATGGAGAGCTACTGGTGGGTTTAGAGTGTCCGAGACAGTCCAAGGCTTCCTGTTTAAAGAATCTGAGACAGGGAAGGGCAAGGACAGAACTAAACTGTGCTGGAGAGAAGCCTTTGGAGTTAAAACATTTGTGAACTGTGTAATGTCTAAAGGAAAGCTGGTGCTAAGCACTTCCTGACACCAGAACAACTTCTTTCTGAATAAAGTCTCAATTTATTATTGTTGGATAAGCTTTCCAAATTATTTACTATTTTTAGATAAAATTTTAAAACTATTTCTTCTATATATTAAACTACAAAAAAATATATCACATATTGAACAAAAATCTTACTATATAATCTATATATATAAAAAATATAACAAATATATATTTGTTAAATATATATATTAAAAATATTACAAAATATTTTTTTTTTCATAATATTAAATCTTATATATTAAACCAGTTAAAAATCTTATCCAACAATATTAAATCGAGGCCAAGCTGTTTTGGTGCCCGGCATGTTCCTTTAAGTCCTCATGCTATTTTAGTGAATCACTAATGCTTTGCATAAGCACAGGCTACTTTTCAGCTCAGAGTTCATGAATTTCTACAATCACTTCGTATAGCAAATCTACAAGAATATTGGACTACAAATGTGGGAGCTATAAGCACAAATTCAGGTAAGTAGTTTATACACTGACCAGCCACAACTTTAAAATCAAAGTGAATAACATTAATTATATCATTACAATGGCCAGAGCCAGCACCACCTTTAGGTGAACTAGGCATTCGCCTAGGGCGCGGGCCGGCTGGGGACATCCACCAGGATATTTACTGGTGGGCTCCCCCTGTCTTGGGCCGTAGCGCTGGGCAAGCGGCTCTTGAGCCATCCCCCCTCAATGCTGGGCCGCTCCTCCTGGAGCCCGAAGGTGGGGGCGCACAAGGAGCCCTGTCACAGGGGGCCCAGGAGGTGACCATCTGGCAACCTCCAGGCGCCCCCTAAGTTGTCCTTCAGTATGGTAGAGCAGGCACCTTCTTACCTTGATGACAGGTGCCTGCTCTGCCATCAAATTTCGGTGACCGGAGGTGGGGGGGGGGGGAGAAGACAGGTGGAGAGGGAGGCTGTTCTTGTAGCCTCTCACTCCTCCCTCGCATGCCCTCTGTGATGCTGGGAGCCAGAATTGACGTAATTCTGGCCCCAGCATATTAAACAACGGGCGGGAGGAGTGAGGAGTTGTCCTACACTGAACCCCAGGGAAGTAAGGAGGCTGAATTTGCCAAAAAATAAAATTGTGTGTCTGTGTGTCAGTGAGTGTTTGATTGTTTGACTGTCAGTGAGTGAGTGTCTGTGAGTGTGTGTGTCTGTCTGTGTGTGTGTGTCTATTAGTGAGTGTATGCATGTCAGTGAGTGTATGTCAGTCAGTAAGTGACTGTGTGTCTGTCAGTGGGTGAGTGTATGTCTGTCAGTGAGTTTCTGTGTGTGTCTGTCAGTGAGTGAGTGTGTCTGTCAGTAAGTGTCTGTGTGTGTGTGTCTGTTTCTTTGTCAGTGAATTAGTGTATGTCTGTCAGTGAATGCCTGTGTGTGTATGTGTGTCTGTCAGTGAGTGAGTGAATGTCTGTCAGTGAGTTTCTGTGTGTGTGTGTCAGTGAGTGAGTGTATGTGTGTCAGCGTGTGTTTGTCAGTGACATGAGGGGTGGCAAAATGGTTCTTTGCTTAAGGCAACAGAAAGTTTTGCACCTGCCCTGACAATCGCACCTGTCAAGGGTTGGGATATATTTAGGGCTAGTTCGTGACTACTTGGCACCCTAGGCAAAACCAGCTACTTGTACTTCCTTTTTGTGTCTCTTTCCTCAGCCCCTTTTGTGTCTCTTTCCTCCCCCAGCACCTCTGTGCATCTCTTGTTCCCCCCCAGCCCTCTGTACATCTATTTGACCCCCCCAGCCCCTCTGTGTTACGCTTTGTCACCACAGCACCCATGTAATTGTCTCGCAACCCCTTTATATGTGTCTTTTTCCCCCTTCCCCAGCCCATCTGCATGTCTCTTTTCCCCTTCATCAGTGTCTTTGTGTGTCTCTTTACCCTAGCCCCTTTGTGTGTTTCTTTCTCCCCCAGACCCTTTGTGTGTCTCTTTCTCTCTTTCTCCTCAGCCCCATTTTGTGTCTCTTTTCTATCTCCAGCTCCTCTTATTTCCCCAGCTCTGTGGGCATGTCCCCCCTAGTACTTCTGTTTGCCTCTTCCTCCACTCAGCCCTCTGGGTGCCTTCCCCGACTTGCTTTCAGCCTTCTGGGTACCTCTGGACACCCAACTCCCCTTGTGCCAGCTCACCTCCCTCCTCCTTCTAGTGTGGTCGAGCCGCAGAGTAGGAGCTTCTGTTTCCTCTAACCAGCCGGTGTGCATTTCGTATCAGACCATGTAGATGATAACAATTGCACCCTAGGCAACTACCTAATTTGCCTAGCGGTTTCGCCAACCCTTAATATATCGATAGCAAGTGAACAGTCAGTTCTTGAATTACATGAGTTTAAAGCAGGAAAAATGGGCAAACAAAAAATATCTGAGTGGCTTTGGCAAAGGCCAAATAGTGACAGCATCTCCAAAAAGGCAAGTCTTGTGAGGTGCTCCTGATAAACAGTGGTTAGTACCTACCAAAACTGCTGCAAATAAGGACAACCTGTGAACTGGCGTCAGAGTGATGGGTGTCCAAGATGCATGTGGGGAGTGAGGGCTAGCCCATCTAGTCCAATCACACAGAAGACATTATATGCCAACATTATATGCAATCAAACACCAACATTACATGCAAACACACACCTGTAATTAAGAGGAAAAGATGATACTGCGCTGACTTCAAGGGCAGAAGAACTCTGTAACTTGGATACCCTAACAATCCAAGATAGTTTGGGAGAATACAAAGACAAAAAAAACCAGGTTGTGCCAAATAATAATATGAATTCAAATTAACAATATTGTTTAGTGCGTACTTGAGATTGAACTCACATGGAGGGAGCTATCTTTTAGCTCTCATACACCTGATTATGACAATATAATTTTAATAATATCGGGCAGATGGACAGTCAGCTCCTTTTCGGGAATGGAGGTACAGTCAGGGTCAGTTCTAATATGGATGTCTCACATGTAATAAATGGAAACACAGAAAAGCATCAATAGTGTAATCCAGTATAAACACAGTAAATAAACAACGGAAATACACTCACAAAACAAGAACTTCCAATCAGCTATTAGTAAAGGCTTTTAGCAGAATAATCCACGCTCAAGGATACATCTGCAATTGATTTCCTTAGATGTTCCACATTGTAGTAGATATACGGTATAAATAAAAAATAAAGTTCTTTCTATTTATAATAATAACCCTGATTATAAAGAAAAGTACTCACATTTTTGAGAGAAGTACATGTTGATTGAAATCAGCATGTATGGTACAATCCGCATTAATCATAAAATTATTTTGATATATAGAGTGTTAATGCCCCCAGAATAGTCATAGGACCAAAAAAAAAAAAGATTTCCTCTTTACCTATTTCCTCCTTCCCTCTCTTAGACTTCTTTGTCTTTATTTACCCTATCTTTTAATACCTCACATCCTTTAATAACCCCCTGCATTTCCTTTGTGATGGTCAGGATAACCTTAGGATGTTATCTTTAATAGTGCAGAAAGTGCTAGTAATACTATTATCCCAATATATTAGTGAAAGATAAGATCTTTATATTTCTATCTAACCTTACTTCTAGAGTGGCATGTCTCTTAAATCCCCATTTAATTTAATCAAATCTAATTTCATATATATTCTAGTCGTTATATTAATAAATATTGTTTATTACAATAGTGTCTGTAACTTAATACTTTATTATTTCTCCTTTTTGTTTTCTAATAACCCCTCATATCCTTTTATTCTATCCTTGTATTTATTTACAATTTTGACCATAATAGTGCTCGCAAAAAAAGTGTTTTAAAAAAATAATACAATCTATATGTTTCCTTACATTTATATACTTCTATCCTGACCATCTTATTTATCAAATTCAAGAAAAGGGAGAGAAAGAGAAAAAAAAAAGATAACTAGTAAAAAAAAGAGTTCCTTTAACTTCTTATTTTCAATCTTCATACTCCTATCCTATTCTTCTCATTCCTTTTGGGGATCTTTATAAATTCAGGTTTCTTTGTTCAGTCCATGGTCTAACTTCTTGGGGTGTCCTGAAAGAATTCCATCTATTGTCCCAGTATGCTCTTAGGGTTTGCTGGGGAGCTCCATCGAAATTTGATATTATGGAATTTTAAATTTCTGTTGAGAAATTTCTTCTGCGTGATCTTGTTATAAATGAGTAATCCTAGAATACTTGTATATTTCTTAACGACGTTTATAAATTATTTGGAGATCTGATTGCTTTGTAGACTTGTTCCTTTATTTGAAATGAGAAAACGTTAACTATTACATCACTTGGATTACTTTCCGGGATTCCCCTTGGTTTGGGTAACCTATGCCAATGATTTATTAAAAATGGGTGTATTTTAATATTAACTCCCAAATTTCCAAAAAATTATTCTGTTATATTTCTAAATCTGAGGTTCTGTCTTTGTTACGCTACTTGGGGTGATTTGGATTGGAACTCAACTGCAGCTTGTAAACTCCCTAATTACAATTGTGAAGAAACTGAGAATCTTTAAAGTATCAATACTGTAGCTTTAAGAAAAGAGAGAATCACTGGTAACTTGGTTCAACCGAAGTTTTAATAAGTGTTAAACTTAAATGAATTGCATTTAGGCAATAATCCAATAAATAGAAGTGCAAGTAATCAACAACACAAAGTTCATTATTAAGTATTTCCTCAGAGATGCATTAAGTAACATTCTTTAAGTTCATGAGAATATGCAGCCAGTGGCGTAGTAAGGGGGGGGCGGAGGGGGCGGTCCGCCCCAGGTGCCACCAGGGTGGGGGGTGCCATGACCAGCCCTGCCGGCCCCCCCATGCTGCAGCCGCCCGAGCGCTCTGTAGAGAGCCTCAGGCGGCTGTAGCTTTGCCCGGGCGGTGCGTCCATGAGGGCGGACCGCACAGCCCGGGCGGAGCTGAGGAGAGGGGCTGACAGGAGGGAAGCGCTCAGCCCTCCTGTCAGCTTCCTTTGCTGTAGCGTGGCCGAGCCCTGCAGCATGATGGTCCGACAGGTACAGGGAGCATCTGTCTCCTGTACCCGGCCGGACTAACAGGAAGTGCACTCAGTGTGCACTTCCTGTTAGTCCGGCCGGGTACAGGAAACAAAAGCTACCTGTACCCGCGGACTATACAGGGCTCGGCCACGCTACAGCAAAGGTAGGGGGGAGGGGAGAAAGAAATTAGGAGGGGGGGTGAGAAAGAGAAATTAGGAGGGGGGTGAGAAAGAGAAATTAGGAGCAAGTGAGAAAGAGAAATTAGGAGGGGAGAGAGAAATTAGGAGGGGGAGAAAGAGAACTAGAGAGGGGGAGAGAAATTAGAGGGGGAGAAATTAGGAGGGGGGAGAGAAAGAGAAATTAGGAGGGGGAGAGAAAGAGAAATTAGGAGGGGGGAGAAGAGAAATTAGGAGTGGGGGGGGAGAGAAAGAGAAATTAGGAGGGGGGGGAGAGAAAGAGGCACTAGAGGGGGGAGAAAGAGAAATTAGAGGGGGGAGAATTTAGGAGGGGGAAAGAGAAATTAGAGGTGAGAAAGAGAAATTAGGAGGGGGAGAGAAAGAGAACAGGAGGGGGAGAGAAATTAGGAGGTGGGGGAGAATTAGGAGGGGGTGAGAAAGAGAAAATAGGAGGGAGGGTGAGAAAGAGAAAATAGGAGGGGGAGAGAAATTGAAATTAAGAGGGGGGGAGAGAAATTAGGAGGGGGGTGAGAAAGAGAAATTAGGAGGGGGGAGAAAGAGAAATTAGGAGGGGGAGAGAAGAAAGAGAAATTAGGAGGGGGGAGAGAAATTAGGAGGGGGGAGAAAGAGAAATTGGGAGGAGGAGAGATTGACATTCATCACATACACGCAATGCACCCCTTGCACACAGAAAATCACACAATGCATTACACACACAGACACACATACACAAGCAATGCAACCATTACACACAATGCATCCCTTACACACACAGAAACACACAATGCATTCATTACACACACTCAATGCACCCCTTACACACATTTAGTGCATCCCATACATACACAGAAACACACCTTGCAGCCCTTACACATACAAACACAATTTCACACAATGCATTCCTTACACACATATCAGGACATCCCCTACACACTCCACCCCCTGTGAACAAAATTGGTGGAACATGAAGGTGGACCCTGGCAGGGGAGGGCTGGCAGCCTTAGGCCTGGGGGGCAAAACCAGTCAAGTGGCCCATTGCACCACCAAATCAGTTCACCATCCATGCCCACCTGGTTTTATAACGGATATTGATGTTATGCTAATCAGTAGCTCTTTGCCATACCCGCTCCTTCACGGCTCTGACTTTCAATGTTGTCAGAGCGCAGGCTGAGAATCTCTGAGCCTGTGCTCTGACTCACTAACTGAGCGCCAGAACCATGAGAGAGAGGATATAATCTGACTGCACCTACTGCTGGTGCGCACCAGTGGACCACCAGCGAATCATTTAAATTGAATATGCTGGGGTCCCCAACTTGTGAGCTGTGTTGGGCGCCTCTGTTGTCATGGCACCCTGCGTGACCGCACAGCTTGCACACCCCAACGTCTGGCCCTTTTGACACATACTGATGTTACTACTTAGAAATCCCTCAATATTAATACAGACATCAGAGTAAACACCAATAAACTGTGCAAACAGAGCTGATCCCCCCAAAGATTTGCTGAATGGATTTGTTGTAAGATTAAATCATGCCTCCTCCTCTCCCTCTCCCATGCGCTGCGCTGTAGGCTGGGAGGAAGTGAAGAGTAATCACATTCTCCCAGCACAGCGCCACCTGTGGCTGCATGGGGCACAGCTGTTTAATGTAATGCTTGCAGGACGGCCACCTGCCGCAGAACCTCTTTGTTCCCATCGCTGCAAAGGGCTCCAGGCACTGCTTGCTGTGAGTGTGAGCCATTGTAAATTAGGGGCAGAGGGCACTTGCACTGCGGTAAAGACAGGTCTGGGCAGGAGGAGAGTGCAGTGCAATCCCCTCCTGTGGGTCACCAGTAGACACAGTGTAGACACAGTGTGTGTTTACATTAAAAAGCCTGCAGGGACCGGCTATAGACACCAGAACCACTTCATTAAGCTATAGTGTCCCTTTAATGTGAGGTAAATTATAGATTAGTGTCACTAATAATATACTAGATTGCCTACTTACAACCAGATGAGGATGATGATGGGCTGCGGTTTGGCTCCACTGGTCTGGTGTAGAAGAGGATCTCTGAAGGCTGTTTGTAACTGTGGTCACAAAATTCAAAGTTCTAGTAGAATGGGAAGCAGCTCCATTTTTTTTGGGCCCCTTAAACAGCTCAAGGTCTGGGTCCCAGGGCCTGACGGTGAGTATGCCCATAAGGCCCACCTAAAAGTCCACCTACATGTTCCACCCATGAGTTCGCTCACAGGGAGTGGAGTGTGTAGGGGATGTGTTATGTGTTATTGTAGATGTAGATCTAATGTGTGTGCTTATGGTATGTAGTGTATAGGGATACCAGTTTGTGTAGGTGATGCAGTGTATTTGTAGTGGAGGCAGTGTGTTTTTGTGTATAAGCGATGTACTGTGTGAATCTGTGTTTGTATGCATAAGGGATGCAAGGTGTGTGTCAGTAGTGTGTGCATTGAGTGTGTGTATGAAATGCATTGTGTTTCTGTATATATGTAAGAGAAGCAGTGTGTGTGTTTGCATGTGTGTGTAAGGGTTTGCATTGTGTGTTTCTATGTATGTGTGCAAAGGATGCATTGTCTTTGTGTGTAATGGATGCATTGTCTGTTTCTCTGTGTGTAAGGGAAGCATGTTGTGTTTCTGTGTGTAGGGATGCATTGTGTGTTTGTGTATGTATAGGGATGCATTGTGTGTGTGCGCGTAGTGTGAAAGAGCTCCCTGTCCTGCCCCCTGTCCTATAGAGCTCTCCCCTGCCCCTTAGTGGTCTCTCCCCCCCCATTCCCTAGCAGTCACTTCTCACACCCACCCTCCCTGTGCTCTTCTCATCCCCCCTCCCCCAAACCTACGGTATTCTTTTCAGCCCCCTCCCTCCCTGTGTTCTTCTCACTCCCCCCCATGTGTTCTACCTCATGTGTTCTCCTCACCTCCCCCCATGTGTTCTACTCACTCCCTCCACCCTCCCTGTGTTCTTCTCACTCCCCCACCCTCCCTGTGTTCTCCTCATCTCCCCTTCTCTCCCCTCCTCCCTGTGTCCTTCTTACTCTTCCCCCTCCTCTCTGTGTTCTTCTTACTCCCCCTGTTCTTCTTAACCCCGTTCTTCTTAATCCCCCGTTCTTCTTAATTCCCCCAATCCCCCTGTTCTTCTTAATCTCCCCACCCCGTTCTTCTTAATCCCCCCACCTCTCCCCCTTCTTCTAATCCCCCCTTCTTCTTAATCCCTCCCCCCTTCTTCTTAATCCCCCACCTTCTTCTTAATTCCCCCTCCCCCCTCTTAATTCCCCCTACCTCTTCTTCTTAATTTCCCCCCTCCCCTTCTTCTTAATCCCCCCTTTTACTTAATTCCCCCTCCTCCTTCTTCTTAATTCCCCCAAATCTTCTTAATCTCCCCACCCCTGTTCTTCTTAATCCCCCCACCTCTCCACTCTTGCTTAATCCTCCTTCTTCTTAATCCCCACCTCTAATTACCCCTTCTTAATTCCCCCTCCTTCTTAATTCCCCTCCTTCTTCTTGTTCCCCCCTCCCCTTCTTCTTAGTCCCACCCCTCCTTCTTCCTTGAATTCCCCCCTCCCCTTCTTCTTCATTCCCCTTCTTCTTAATTCCCCTCCTTCTTCTTGGCCCTTTTACTTAATTCCCCCTCCTCCTTCTTCTTAATTCCCCCAATTCCCCTAATCTTCTTAATCTCCCCACCCCTCTGTTCTTCTTAATCCTCCACCCCGTTCTTCTTAATCCCCCCACCTCTCCCACTTCTGCTTAATCCCTCCCCCTTCTTCTTAATCCCCCACCCCTCCTTCTTAATTACCCCCTTCTTCTTAATTCCCCCTCCCTTCTTCTTAATTCCCCTCCCCTTTCTTCTTAATTCCCCCTCTCTAGCAATTCCCCCTCCCCTTTCCTTCTTAATTCCCCCCTCTCCCTTCTTCTTAATTCCCCCTCCTCTTTCTTCTTGAATTCCCCTTCTTCTTAATTTCCCCTCCTCCCCCTTCTTCTTAATTCCCCCCTCCCCTTTCTTCTTAATTTCCCCTACCCCCTTCTTCTTAGTTCCTCCTTAATTTTCCCCCTCTTCTTAATTTCCCCCCTTCTTCTTAATTTCCCCCTCCCCAGTCGTCTTAATTCCCCTCCTTAATTCCCCCTCCCCATTCTTATTAATCCCCCCCCTCACTTTCTCTCCCCTCCCCTGTAGCTGGCCGAGCTGCTCTGTTGTGCGCGGTGCCGGCCGGACTGATAGGAAGGAGTGTGCACTTCCTGTCAGTCCGGCCGGTGACAGGAAACAGAAACTCCTGTTCCGCGCGGAGTTTCTGTTTCCTGTAACCGGCCGGACTGACAGGAAGTGCACACTCCTTCCTATCAGTCCGGCCGGCACCATGGACAGCGGAGCAGCTCGGCCAGCTACAGGGGAGGGGAGAATATGTGCTGCAGCCGCCTGAGGCTCTTAACAGAGCGCTCAGGCGGCTGCAGCATTTAAAGGGCCGGCCCTGCAGCGGCCGGTCCTGACAGAATTTAGGGCGGCCTGGGGGGCAATTGCCTCCCTGCCCCCCGGCCCAGCCCGCCCCTGGACCCTGGGACCCAGACCTTGAGCTGTGTAAAGGAAATGGAGCTGCTTCCCGTTCTCCCAGAACATTGATTTTTGTGACCACAGTTACAAACCGCCTCCAGAGAGCCTGTTCTGCACCAGACCAGTGGAGCTAGACTGCAGCTAGAGCTCATCATCATCCTCATCTGGTTGTAAGTAGGCAATCTAGTATATTATTCGTGGCACTAAGCTCTAATTTACCTCACATTAAAGAAACACTATAGTCCCAGAACCACTTCAGCTTAATGTAGTGGTTCTGGTGTCTATAGCCTGTCCCTGCAGGCCTTTTAATGTAAACACGGCGGCACTGCAGCACTGGTGTTAGTTAACATGGCATATCATATGGGTGGGGCATTGTGATGTCACATGGGGGGGGCGGCAAACTTTACTTTTGCCTAGGGTGGCAAAAATCCTTGCACCGGCCCTGGCTTGAGGGGGCTGTGTGAGCTGTGGCCGCACAGTGTCCCATGGTAGGAAATGTGTATGTGTGACTGTCTGCCTGTGACTGTGTGTGACTGTCTGCCTGTAACTGAGTGTGTGACTGTCTGTCTGTAACTGAGTGTGTGACTGACTGCCTGTAAATGTGTGTGTGGGGCTGCAGGGATTTTGTAGAAGGGGGCGGGGGTTTTGTATTGGGACAGGAGTCTTTATAAGGGGGGATAAGCAGAGGATTTGTGGAAGGGGGTTGCGGGGGTTTTGTAGAAGGGGCAGGACAGAGGTTTTGTAGGAGGGGCGGGGCAGGACAAGGGTTTTGTAGGAGGGGCTGACAGCGGTTTTGCAAAGTTTACAAATTGTAAAAAAAAAGAAAACCTTTAACATTTTTTACAGGTTTTTTTTTTTTGGGGGGGGGGGGGAGCACAGGATCCGCCCCGGGTGCCAAATGCTCTAGGTACGCCCCTGCATGCAGCAATCCTTGCATTGACTCAAGGCTGGAACGGCTTGTCTGAGCTTGTGGAGAGGTAAAGTAGCTGAGCCTGTGGAGCCCGCGGTCTCGCGGAGGCAGCTCACACATAATCACCAAGCACCCTCTCTCTGGCCCAGTCTCCCTAAATACTGTCAGAGCTGTGTCAGAGGAGGGCGGGGTCCGGCTCCTCACAGCTGAGTGCCGAACTCGGAAGTGTTACTCCATGACAGTCTTCTAGCACTATCTTCTAATTCTCCCATTTTTTTATTTTATGTCGATTAGTTTCTGTTCAGACATCACTTGTGTATTTTTAAGTGATTGATTAGTCTCCTCCATCTAGAGTATTTTATGTTCCAATTGATTAAGGCATGTGCTTAGATTTTCAATCTCTTGTTTAATATATGTAGCACTTGATTTAATTTCTTCTTTCAGTGTTTTCACCATACATTGTACACACTCTTTTAAAAAAGCTTGAGATACATATAGGTCTTCAAGATCATGAGAAGCCTCTAGTAATTTCTGTCCAGCCTTTTCGGTATTTGCAATTAGACATGTGCAATTTGCTTAGTTCCGAATGCAAATTCAGATGAATTTCGGAAATTCTGACATTTGGACATTCGGATGCCTCTGAGTGCCGAATTTCGGAATGCTGAACCAAACCAAATTGCTAAAGTGCCGAATTTCGGAAGTACCGAAGTGCTTTGGATTTCTGAAAAGTGGCAAAACAGGAAAAGGGTTAGGGTAGGGTTAGTGGTTGGGGTAGAGGTAGGGTTTGGATTAGTGGTTGGGGTAGGGTTAGGGGTTGGGGTAGGGTTAGTGGTTAGTGGTTGGACTGAGATTTTAGTCTGTTCTGTATACCTAATTACAGATCGTTCCTAGTGATCAACTATCACCAGCGACCTCCCTTGCCACAGCACTTGTCTCTGGCAGTCTGCGCCTTAGTTTCTATTTGGTGGGGCTATGTGATTTTATATATATTTCTGCCTAATAGAGGCAGTTTGATCACCTGATTAGACTCTTTCTGCAGGAGAGTCTAGTTAATAGAGACGTTTATCGCCTCTCCCCCTACCTGTACTCTATGTGTAAATAGATACTTTGTACCATTTAGTCTTATTTTTGACACAATACCTCTCTCTGCTAGATAGGCAGATAGAGAGTTTCTGTGCTGTTATAGCAAGATTACACTTCCTACACAGGACTAAATATCCCGGTCTTTGTTTTTTATTTTTACCTTTATTTGTTTTTAAAATGTCTATTAAAAGTTATGTTTTATTTCCTTCCTAACTGTGACAACAACTATTCAGATTGCTACACTATAGCCAATCAGGAGACACCTACTGGTAGTTTTTTGTTTTCATTTTTTCTGTTCTTTGATATTCAGCTATTTAGGGGTTATCCCAGTATCTACCACTATTTTGTCTCACTCTACTGTATAGGCCCCAATTTCCTTTTCTTTTAGTGACCTCTTCCAGGTCTAGTTGCTATGTCAATTTCAATTGCTTTACACTTAGTGTTCCTTCACTGCAATCCTGTTCGCCCCAAGACACCGGCAGCACACGAGTAGGAGATTCCCCTTAATCTAGATCCAAGCTGTCTTCTCCCAGCAGTCTATCTCACCGGTCTCTCTGGTCAGCTGCTCTGGATATGTAGCTCACAACTCAGTATCGGGAGACGGCCATTCATAACGTGTATTTTGACGCGGCATAAACACGCTCCTTCCTTCAGTTATGGTCAGTCTCCTCCTTCAAACGTGTGCAAACCCGTGCGTCACATCATCACGTCCTTGTAATGATCCACACCTTTTGGCAAAACCTATAAAGTATATTTCCTTCTCCACTATCTGCTGCTGCTTTTAACTTGTATGTTGTGAGTTAGTTAGTGTTACGTATGTTTTGAATATATTAAGCCTCTCTTTACAGAATTAAGAACTGAACTGTGTACCCTTAAAGAGTACAATGCTATTTGAGATATTGATACCTATGTACTGATAATCGATTATATTGAGCAAGAGTTAGGTAGATATATTATATGTCTGTTTTTATTTATGTCTGTTGTAAAATGGAAACATTTTATAAAGACTTAATAAAAAATAAAAAAACTGTTGTATAAATTATTGTAATTAGTTTGATGGACAAATATAAGCCTTCTGCCTTACCTCCCAGAAATAATGACACACAAATGTAATTTCTTGTTTGCTCAGAGTCCATGTAAGGATCCTTGCCCATTTCCACTCTAAAACCCAATAGAAATAAGAAATAAGAAATCTGCTTATCCTTCCCTCGCCTGTGTACAATGATGGTCGTCGTCGTCTGTAGAATTAACCCAAAATAATTTACAAATCCCCACAATCCCACCATATTATAAATATTTGTTTTATTTATATTTTACTCATTTATACTTTACTCTTTTGCTATCACTTTCTTTAATAACTAGTATTTTTGCTTAGGAGCTGCCCAGTAGTTACTCTATGGGTTTTTAAAACCTGCTTAGTATGATTAAATGAAACATACTAAAATGAGTTAAAAGACCTAGGTTAAGCCAAAGGTTGGTGCTTGAACTTATATATAAATTTTGATGCTAAAATTATATCTTAGAAAAATAGACTTCTGAGTATTATTCAGATAACTTAGAACCCACCATTTGGCTGCATAGGAAAAGCCCTTGTGCCTCCTCGATATGTAGAGTGGCATTAGCCTGCATGTTGAGAATACCAGGCCTGCACAATCCACAAGAAAGAAAGTTATTCCAATCACAGCATATTTAGAAGGGTGGATGAAAAATATTACCATTTCTAAATTAATCCTTTGTACGTTATAATCACAGGCATGTTATTTTTCATGTACGTTTGAGAGTATTATATTATTTACTTTAACAAGAAGTTCTTATATGTAAAATGGATTATGAAATCAGGAGAGTCATTTCCTTGCGCCAGGAATGAAAATTGTAATGTGAAACCATGTCTAGAAAGTGAAGCCACAGGGAGCTGGAAATTGAAGCTCGGACTTTACCATATTTTTGCACCAACAAAAATGCAGGCAGACCTCAAATGACATGGCACTCACTTGTGCCTTACAGCATGTGGTCATTAGCAACAGCTGAATCTGTCAAATCTTTAATTCTAATGAAAGCCCTTCCAAGCTAGGGGGACATAACAGACTGCACGTCTGTTGCCTAATGTTATTTCTCCAGGGGTACCTTTGCTTTTTCTTGAAGGGATACTCTCTGGCTCCAACATATTATTCATGAGTCTGTGCTGCCTAATATTACACATAATAATTGCAGCAGCCCCACAATTTCCATATCACTATCTTAAGCTATAAAAGTTATGTGCCCTTTGAATAAAGGGGCTGACAGCATGAATTTAATAAAGTGTGGCATTTGCTGCTCTCTAAACTTCCTATCTTTCCAGACTTCCTCTCTTCCCACAGAAGGGTGGGGTGTCCCACTGTCAATAATAAGAAAGTAAGTCAGAATTCCACACCCCATGCTTTTTTTCCCAGCCCTGGAAGCGGGCCTGGCCTCACAAACTTTCTTTAATGTTACTAGTACTTTGTACTTCCTCTTGCCTCAGTACAGACAGAGCTAAAACAGAAGTGGTTGGATGTTTAGGTTAATTTCTTTAGGCCAGCCTTGAGAATTAGTTAGACTTAGATCGGGCCATGTCTAGATTGTGATCATGTTCCCTCTGCAGTGTACAGCAGCTGCCTCCCTGAACCATGCTTCTGGATCACCAGGGAATGCAATCTCCGCACTCCCTGGCCACAGGTAAGAAGCGGGAGGGGTGAGGGGGGGAGAATAAAATAAAATGTTCTAAAATAAATGTGTAAAAAAAAATGCCCCTCTCCTCCCCCCCGACCCACACAGTAGGCTGCCCCTATTTTATACAACATTTACAAATATATTTACACATTATATACACAGTACATCCACTACACACACTCTGCATTCACTATACATACACCACATCCACTTTGCAAATACCACATTCAGTACATACACTGCATCCTTGTGGATGGTCTCGGAGGGGGCTTGTGGCTGGTTGAGGACACCGGGGGCCCAAACTTTAAACTGTGAGAGGACCCCCAAAATGTCTGATGACAGCCCTGCCAGTCACTACAAGCAGAACTAAAAGCCATTTTCTCTTTCAGTTGCCAATCAGATTTGCCCACAGTCCACCAGAAGGTAAACTGCAATAAAAGTTGTTTTTACCATCCAACGTATGTTATTTGTCCTGCATCCTGATATTTCTCCAGTCCATAAAACTTGTGCAGCCACTGCTGCACTTTTCCGTCTATCTTCATAGGAGAACACACATTTTTCACAGTTTTGTCTATAATAGTTTCTAGGCAACTACAAAGGTTGGTATCTTATACTCAATTTATTCAAATGTTCTGTTTTTCACAAAGTTCAATCTTGATCATCCAAACCAAAATCTCTTAACAAATGTAATATTTTTAAATACAGGCTATTGATGCTATTAATGCAGCCATTTTATTACCAATATGAAAATTCAGGTAATATTTGATAACATATACAGACACAACATTTAATTTTTGTACTGATTTATATAAGAATAATGTAGATTTATTCTACTATTGTAAATATCCTTTGTGTTTATATATGTTTGTGCAGTGATATATTTGGGACCTAGTAATTTTACCTTTGTCTCATATTTGGACAGTTGACTATGCCAGTATTTTACAAGACATTGCTGAAGGGGAAAGAGTTGGGAGCATGTTCCAAACATATTCCTTAAACTCTCTGTCACTCACTGCAGAAAAAAAAAAGAGATTTGAGGATACTTATAGATGCAGGTATTATGTTTTTAAATGAGGAAGATGGCAAGGGGAGTCTAGGGGATAATTATAGTAAATGCAGGTGCCTCGAAGCC
The DNA here is from genome assembly GCA_933207985.1 of Pelobates cultripes. Classification (NCBI taxonomy): domain Eukaryota; kingdom Metazoa; phylum Chordata; class Amphibia; order Anura; family Pelobatidae; genus Pelobates; species Pelobates cultripes. The sequence continues at coordinate 164,117,328 of OW240915.1, read as the reverse complement.
CTTCCATCACTCACAACTGGTGAGACTAAGGTCTATTTTATTGCTATATAATAGTTTAATTCTCATTTATTTTAACAAAGGGCTGTTATGTCATTAGAGGGAATGAGGACTTGAGCTAGATTCAATCCAAGCCTTCTACTAACTCTTTGTGAAACAGGGGTTAGGGATACTTGTGTGGCAGTATCTGCTCTTATATTAAACTTCAATCTTTATACGTAATATGCAGGCCAGGACTGGCCATCGGGCACACCGGGCAAATGCCAATTGGGCCGCGATGGCCATGGGCCGAGGCCGGCAGGGGATGTCACAGGATCTCCCCGGCCGGTCAATGCAGGGGCCGCGCTATCCAAGTGCCAGCCCTGCTGTACCCCTACACACAATCCCTACAAACACACACACACAGAGCATCCTCTCTCTCTCACACACACACACATACACACAGCATTCTCTAACACACACATCACTTTCTCACACACACAGCATCCTCTCACACAGACAGCACTCTCTCACACACACAGCACCCTCTTTCACACACTGCATCCTCTCTCACACACAGCACTCTCTCACACACACACACAGCATCCTTTCACACACACACACACACACACACACACAGCACTCTCTCATGCACATACACACAGACACAGCATCCTTTCTCACACACACAGCACTCTCTCACACACACACAGCATCATCTCACACACAGCACTCTCATGCACATACACACAGCACTCTCTCTCTCACACACACAGCACCCTATCTCTCATACACACAGCAATCACACACATACACACACAGCATCCTCTCCCACACACAGCACTCTCTCACACTCACAGCATCATCTTTCACACACACACAGCATCCTCACACACACAGCACTCTCTCACACACACACATCATCCTCTCATGCATACAGTAACCTCACACACAGCACCCTCACACACTGTACCCTCACACACACTGCACCTTTCACACACACACTGCACACCTCACTCACACACATCACCCTCACACACACACACAGCACCCTCACACACTGCACCCTCACACACACTGTACCTTTCACACACACACACTGCACACCTCACACACACACTGCACACCTCACTCACACACATCACCCTCAATCACACACACACACACACACTACACCCCTTTCACACACACACAGCACCCCTCACACTCACACAGAGCACACCTCACATTTTACACACAGTGCACCCTTCTCACACATGGTGCATCCCTCTCACACACACTGCACACCTCACACATACACACTGCACCCAAACATATGTATATAGACTACAGAACCCCTCACACACACACTACACCCCTAAACACATTACATTCCAGACATACACTACATCCTTTACCCAACCCTGGATCATCTACACACATACACACACTAGATCCCTATTTATAAAGAGAGAGAGATCATAATCGGCCCTAATTAACTGGGATCCTAAATAAATTAAACACTTAAAATCTAACGTTTAATTGATATGGTTAAAAAAGGTAAAGTAACCTTAAATCTCAGGGACACAGAGGATATGGAAAATATATACAAGGGATAACAATATAAACAAACAAGAGATAAAAAAAAAGTAGTCAAGGCCTTTCACTGAGCTAGTTAAACAAGGATACTTAGTCATGAAGTAAAGACTTCAAAAAAGTAACTATCTGAAAATATCTAATGTGATAGTAGCAGTTATAGGAAAGGCAAAGATTTATATAGGTATAGAAAATACAAAGATTTATATCAAAGAGGGAGAGGGGGGAGATCACCTAAATGTCTAGTTCAGTGAAACTGAACTTGTAGTGAATTCCTATCTCAAAACTCTAATAGCAAATGAAATAAAGAAGAGTAGTGCAAATAGTTATAGCATAAGATCTGTAGGATATACTTATAATGTTGAAGCTTGAATTATGAGGGTTAGCAAGAGAAAATCACTTGTTCTAATCAGTAAGTGTCATGCAATGAAGCCCCAATCTGTATAACGGTTAATTGCTTAATTCTAAAAGATTTGCATAAACCTATACCAATTACTAACCGTTTTGCTATAACCCTACAGCTGTGCCTTCAAGGGTATCTAATTCTAAACTGAGCTAAGAGTTAACAAAAATACAGATAACTAAGATGTACTGTCTGAACATAACCCTAGCATAACCTCTGAAATCAAGGCTGCCTAACCTCACAAAAAGACATATCGTCAGCAAATATCGTCAGCAAGTATGTGGACAAGGTAGGAGTCAAAGAGGAATAGTTTAAAGCTAAGGGTGAGTAGTTCAGCTGAGCCCAGACGCGCGTTTCACCGGTAAGGCGGCTCTTCAAGGGGGTCAACAATATTTTGATTTCTTTTACCCATTTGCAGTATGTGCCCTGGCTGTGCCTGGACTAAACTGGATTCTGATGTTATTTGCTAAATCCTTAAATAAATATAAAAATCAATGAAAGCAGTTTTATGTCATTCTTATTAACACCACCATTCATCATTTATAATGCTATTTGTCAGACTGGACAGTAGGTGGAGCTGTAACAAGTCATATTAACTATAGTTTTGTAGATTGGATTAGCCGTATTAGTCCAGTTTTGCGATGATCTCTCTATTTGCTTTAGCTTTGCTATGATCTCTCTATTTTTTCTATGATTTTTTTGACTCTGTTTATAGTTCTGTCTTGATCTACGCTTGTCTTTAAAAGTAAATTGTAGATTACTGATTACATTGAATCTAGCTAGAACAAGAATAACTGACATAGATGGGCAGATTAAATGTATATGGTGTGTTTGCTCAAATCTGAAAAATAATTTGAATGTTATTAAAGTCCTACATTGGGAAAATTATTTTTGTACCTCTGCCTTTTTTCATTTTTGACTCAATAATTATCAATGATCAAAGTAAATTAAGCTATGTTTCAGAGTGAGAGTCTCTACAATTCCCGAGCGATCACACAGTATATATGTAAGTATTTCAAAGATTTTTTTTTCTAAGGTAGGATTTTAACTTCTGCTATATATTTTTTGTTATTGTCTCACCTTTCGGAATTTAATTTTTGTTATTAATTCAGTATGAAGTGTAGAACATTAATATCCTAGTCAATTAGTGTATATTCAATAAAATGTTGCCATTTTTGTTTTATATTGTAAATCTTGCCAACCTATATTGACAGTCCCCTAAATTCTTCATCCCCAAATTTATATGCCAGTGCATTTTCTCCTGGCATGCTCTTTTGAGCCTAGCAGCTAATAAATGGTACTTACCTTCATTTTAAACCTTTTAAAACGGTAAGAGTTGGCATCTAAACCTCTAATTAGAATTTATATTTCCATCTACGAAAACAGTATTTTAAAATACAATTATAATTATCAGATATTTCCAGATGTAGTTGAACATTACCTTAGGCTCCTTAGGGTGGGAAAAAGAACTGTGGTACAGTACATTGATTCTTTAGAAAACAAAAAGAACAGACCTTCATCTAGTGAAAAGTCGCTAAAAAGTACCAGAAGCAGCACCTTGTCAACTGTAACCATTGCAGCATGAGAGTTTCTATTTCAAACATGTCTACACACACGTAACACAGCCTCCAATGATTTTCACAACACATTATACTTTCTTAATAAAATAAATGTACTCGTGTCATTTAGATCTAAATTAAAAGACAACATTTAAAGAAACAATTTTCTATACACAATGGAAATTTTAAAGTGTGCCTTTCATAGTACCGTATATACTCGAGTATAAGCCGAGTTTTTCGGCACATTTTTTGTGCTGAAAAACCCCAACTCGGCTTATACTCGAGTCAATGTCTGTATTATGGCAACTTACATTGCCATAATACAGACTGGGGGCTGGCAGAGCTGTTACTTACCTCTCCTGCAGCTCCTGTCAGCTCTCTCCTTCTCCGCGCCGGTCCGTGCAGCACCTCGGTCAGCTCCCAGTGTAAGTCTCGCGAGAGCCGCGGGGTCATAGTGCAGCTCTCGCGAGACTTACAGTGTGAGCTGACAGAGGAGCTGCACGGACCGGCGCGGAGGAGGAGAGAGCTGACAGGAGCTGCAGGAGAGGTAAGTAACAGCTCTGCCAGCCCCCCTCCTCCCCCCACTGAACTGCCAATGCCACTGGACCACCAGGGAAGGAGAGCCCCCCTCCCTGCCATGTATCAAGCAGGGAGGGGAGACGAAAAATAAATAAATATAATAATATATTAATAATAATAAAAATAATAATAAAAAATAATATAACAAAATAATAATATATACATATAAATAATAATATAAATAATAATAAAAAAATAATATAACAAAATAATTAAAAAAAATAATATATAAATAAAAATAATAATAAAAAAATAATATAACAATTTTTTAAAATAATATCAATTAATAATATATAAATATAAATAATAATAAAAAAATAATATAACCAAAAAATTTTTTTTTATTTTTATAAAAATGCCCACCCCCCACCAAAACTCTGCAACACAAACACACACTGCATCACACACACACACAGCCCTCATACACACATACACTGCACTCATACACACACACTGCATTCATACACACACTGCGCACTCATACACACACACTGCATTCATCATATACACACACTGTAAATAAATATTCAATTAATATAATTTTTTTAGAATCTAATTTTATTTAGAAATTTACCAGTAGCTGCTGCATTTCCCACCCTAGTCTTATACTCGAGTCAATAAGTTTTCCCAGTTTCTTTGGGTAAAATTAGGGGCCTCAGCTTATATTCGGGTCGGCTTATACTCGAGTATATACGGCATATGTATAGTTAAAGGGATACTGTCAGCACCATAACTACTACAGCGCATTGAATTACAGCACGTTGATGACTGCCATGCTGAATGGCAGCACTTGGAGTGAGCTCCATGGATAAATGCCAAAATACCAAATAAAATCAACTGTAAGCTGAAGAAACCTTAAACATCTAAATGCAAAAACCACCCTGCACATATTGGTGACACATTTTGGAGCGTTGCACGGACAGATTGACGGTCTAAACCTGAAGCCTCTTTGCAGGCTACAGGGGAAGTGACCAATTTCCCCCGCGGATATCTCTGCTGGAGCAGACAGGGATATCCTGGCACTTATCCACTGATCTTCTGCCTTATTCCTTGAGGCGGAGAGGTTACACAACAACGAACAACCTACTGTGCAGCCCCAGGCAAGATGGCTGCCACCACGCTTGCCTCTATCCCACGAGGCCTGCTAGAACCAATCGATGTCCGGATCGACAAGCTGTTTGCAGAGCTTTGGAAGAAGCTGGAGACCAAACTGAGCCTGCCTGTAGAGAAGTTAAAGACTGCAGGCCTGCCAACCGACTTACCTTGCACTCCTCGATGCACATCCAGCTTGACCTGCCGAAAGGCCTGCACACCACCCCATAGGCTACAGAGGAAACAAATAACCCGGCCTTGTGGCACCACATTCCCGGGCTGAGGGCCTCAAAGGGTTACTCCCCAGTGCACACCACATACCCCCAGAGTAAATACCATCAACCTTCCTGGGGTTGTATTCTAGGAGCCATGTGCTACCGAAATAGTGGAACCAGCACAATAGCTCTCGCAATGGCCTGGGGCTGCTGTGGAGTGGCGGACTGGGACTCTGGGACTTTGGTGGGCGGTGAGGGCCTGAGACCAAGCATGGGAATTGGGTGACTTTCCTGATATGGAGCCTTTCGCAAGTCTTGTCTGCCACAACCATAGACCCTGATAGTTACTAACCTCCCCCTTGGTATTCTGCCTCTCCTGACATACCTGGGACGCTGACCCGCTCTTTACAGTCTACTCTATAGCACCATCAACAGAAATAACCTTGGTTCAGTCTTTGCTTCTAGTTTATATATTTTTATTTTCTCAGGTCTCAACACAGAATAGTATGTCAGTAAAATAACAGTATGTCAGTTAGCTTACTCGACGGACCGCTTGCCTCTCTCCTTTAGTTAAACGTGACAAGGCATATAACAAGACACTGACTGGGGTCATGAATGAACAGATAGCAGTGGGATCTAATAGTTTTGTTAAAATTGTTTGCTCTAATCTATCTTAAAGTGCAAGCTCGTTGATACCACATCAAAGGTGACAAATAATTTGACAGACTTGACTGTAGAGCTGTAGAGATGTAAAGCTTCATTTGTTTATGTTTTTTATTTCATAAAGTTGTGCCAGTACATTCGTTGCCTCACCAGTGTATTATCGTGTATATTGCCAAATGCTTGCCACTGTTGTGTGGGCTATGCTAGCCTGTTTGTATTCTTTTGCACACAAAAATAAAGAAAATTTATTGTAAAAGTTATTATTATTGTAAAAACATCTCTTTAATAAAATATATTTGGAAAGAAAAAAAACAACAACAAAAATTGCTATCTCACATTTAAAATTTAATAAAATAAGTACCCTTGCCATTATAAACTGATGATGCCATGGTAATTTTTATTCCAGTATACCAAGCACTTTAAAAGTATAACAACTCAGACGTGTAAATTGTTGAAAATTTCATAGTGAATTTAAAATGTAGGTGAAAAGAGCTGAATTGGAAAAATTCTAGATAAAATTAAGTTCCCACAAATTTCTAAAGACAAACGAGATACTTTAAACAGTGAAATAACATCATCTGAAATATTACAAGTAATGAAAAACTCCCCTATTGATAAAGCACCTGGCTCGATGGGTTCACTATAACATATTATAAGACTTTTTTTTTAAAATTGATTTAATCTTTTACTGAAATTTTTCAAGAAGGAGAGGGTCAGAAAGGAAAAGGGGGGGATGGAAGGGGGCATCAGCAATGTAACACATAGCAAATCACAGTTTGCGCCAACATATTGCTCTTCTAGGCATATCGGAATGTCCAATACAGGTTATTGGCATATAGGAATGTACAGCACAGTTTGTTTTCAGTGCACACCTGATCGCCACAAGTCCCACAGATTCCAAGTTTCTAGTTTAAATGTAGAAGGGTTTATAATGGTTGGGCAACTTCGCTCATAAGCGCATTGTCTGTCCATTTCAGTACATAGAAGTTACACTGGTGTGGTGTTTGAAATTTTCCTGTTTCGTGCTATAAACCTTTGAGCTGTAAGGGCCACATGAAATAGTAGTTTTCTCTCTTGGCCAGGTAAG
>OW240915.1:164072622-164110079 GCA_933207985.1 Pelobates cultripes | reverse complement strand
CTCCACTAATCTATTTCTCCAATTATCTCTCATTACATTGCTTCCTTTAGCACTGTCCCTATTCCTATGGTTCCTCTGTGGATCTCTCCATCTTTTGTCAAAGTCCTGTTTTGGTCTCCAGTTCTCATTATCCCTTTTGTTCTGGGGTACATCCAGGGGAGGGCTGGCAGCCTTAGGCCTGGGGGGCAAAACCAGTCAAGTGGCCCATTGCACCACCAAATCAGTTCACCATCCATGCCCACCTGGTTTTATAACGGATATTGATGTTATGCTAATCAGTAGCTCTTTGCCATACCCGCTCCTTCACGGCTCTGACTTTCAATGTTGTCAGAGCGCAGGCTGAGAATCTCTGAGCCTGTGCTCTGACTCACTAACTGAGCGCCAGAACCATGAGAGAGAGAATATAATCTGACTGCACCTACTGCTGGTGCGCACCAGTGGACCACCAGCGAATCATTTAAATTGAATATGCTGGGGTCCCCAACTTGTGAGCTGTGTTGGGCGCCTCTGTTGTCATGGCACCCTGCGTGACCGCACAGCTTGCACACCCCAACGTCTGGCCCTTCTGACACATACTGATGTTACTACTTAGAAATCCCTCAATATTAATACAGACATCAGAGTAAACACCAATAAACTGTGCAAACAGAGCTGATCCCCCCAAAGATTTGCTGAATGGATTTGTTGTAAGATTAAATCATGCCTCCTCCTCTCCCTCTCCCATGCGCTGCGCTGTAGGCTGGGAGGAAGTGAAGAGTAATCACATTCTCCCAGCACAGCGCCACCTGTGGCTGCATGGGGCACAGCTGTTTAATGTAATGCTTGCAGGACGGCCACCTGCCGCAGAACCTCTTTGTTCCCATCGCTGCAAAGGGCTCCAGGCACTGCTTGCTGTGAGTGTGAGCCATTGTAAATTAGGGGCAGAGGGCACTTGCACTGCGGTAAAGACAGGTCTGGGCAGGAGGAGAGTGCAGTGCAATCCCCTCCTGTGGGTCACCAGTAGACACAGTGTAGACACAGTGTGTGTTTACATTAAAAAGCCTGCAGGGACCGGCTATAGACACCAGAACCACTTCATTAAGCTATAGTGTCCCTTTAATGTGAGGTAAATTATAGATTAGTGTCACTAATAATATACTAGATTGCCTACTTACAACCAGATGAGGATGATGATGGGCTGCGGTTTGGCTCCACTGGTCTGGTGTAGAAGAGGATCTCTGAAGGCTGTTTGTAACTGTGGTCACAAAATTCAAAGTTCTAGTAGAATGGGAAGCAGCTCCATTTTTTTGGGGCCCCTTAAACAGCTCAAGGTCTGGGTCCCAGGGCCTGACGGTGAGTATGCCCATAAGGCCCACCTAAAAGTCCACCTACATGTTCCACCCATGAGTTCGCTCACAGGGAGTGGAGTGTGTAGGGGATGTGTTATGTGTTATTGTAGATGTAGATCTAATGTGTGTGCTTATGGTATGTAGTGTATAGGGATACCAGTTTGTGTAGGTGATGCAGTGTATTTGTAGTGGAGGCAGTGTGTTTTTGTGTATAAGCGATGTACTGTGTGAATCTGTGTTTGTATGCATAAGGGATGCAAGGTGTGTGTCAGTAGTGTGTGCATTGAGTGTGTGTATGAAATGCATTGTGTTTCTGTATATATGTAAGAGAAGCAGTGTGTGTGTTTGCATGTGTGTGTAAGGGTTTGCATTGTGTGTTTCTATGTATGTGTGCAAAGGATGCATTGTCTTTGTGTGTAATGGATGCATTGTGTGTTTCTCTGTGTGTAAGGGAAGCATGTTGTGTTTCTGTGTGTAGGGATGCATTGTGTGTTTGTGTATGTATAGGGATGCATTGTGTGTGTGCGCGTAGTGTGAAAGAGCTCCCTGTCCTGCCCCCTGTCCTATAGAGCTCTCCCCTGCCCCTTAGTGGTCTCTCCCCCCCCCATTCCCTAGCAGTCACTTCTCACACCCACCCTCCCTGTGCTCTTCTCAGCCCCCCTCCCCCAAACCTACGGTATTCTTTTCAGCCCCCTCCCTCCCTGTGTTCTTCTCACTCCCCCCCATGTGTTCTCCTCACCTCCCCCCATGTGTTCTACTCACTCCCTCCACCCTCCCTGTGTTCTTCTCACTCCCCCACCCTCCCTGTGTTCTCCTCATCTCCCCTTCTCTCCCCTCCTCCCTGTGTCCTTCTTACTCTTCCCCCTCCTCTCTGTGTTCTTCTTACTCCCCCTGTTCTTCTTAACCCCGTTCTTCTTAATCCCCCGTTCTTCTTAATTCCCCCAATCCCCCTGTTCTTCTTAATCTCCCCACCCCGTTCTTCTTAATCCCCCCACCTCTCCCCCTTCTTCTAATCCCCCCTTCTTCTTAATCCCTCCCCCCTTCTTCTTAATCCCCCACCTTCTTCTTAATTCCCCCTCCCCCCTCTTAATTCCCCCTACCTCTTCTTCTTAATTTCCCCCCTCCCCTTCTTCTTAATCCCCCCTTTTACTTAATTCCCCCTCCTCCTTCTTCTTAATTCCCCCAAATCTTCTTAATCTCCCCACCCCTGTTCTTCTTAATCCCCCACCCCCTGTTCTTCTTAATCCCCCCACCTCTCCCACTTCTGCTTAATCCCTCCCCCTTCTTCTTAATCCCCCACCCCTCCTTCTTGTGCTTCTTCTTGAATTCCCCTCCCTTCTTCCCAATTCCCCTCCTTCTTCTTAATTTCCCCTCCTTCTTCTTAATTCCACCTCCTTCTTCTTGAATTCCCCCCTCCTTCTTCTTAATTCCCCTTCTTCTAATTCCCCCTCCTTCTTCTTCTTTGTAATTCCCCCTCCTCCTTCTTCTTAATTCCCCCAATTCCCCTAATCTTCTTAATCTCCCCACCCCTCTGTTCTTCTTAATCCTCCACCCCGTTCTTCTTAATCCCCCCACCTCTCCCACTTCTGCTTAATCCCTCCCCCTTCTTCTTAATCCCCCACCCCTCCTTCTTAATTACCCCCTTCTTCTTAATTCCCCTCCTTCTTGTGAATTCCCCCTCCTTTCTTCTTAGTTCCCCCTCTCCTTCTTGAATTCCCCTCCCCTTTCTTCCTTAATTCCCCCACTCTCCTTCTTAATTCCCCCCTCCTTCTTAATTCCCCTTCTTCTTAATTTCCCCTCCTCCCCTTCTTCTTGATTCCCCCTCCTTCTTCTTGAATTTCCCCTACCCTTCTTCTTAGTTCCCCCTCCTTAATTTCCCCCCTCTTCTTGTTCCCCCCCTTCTTCTTAATTTCCCTGATTCGTCTTGTTCCCCTCCTTAATTCCCCCCTCCCCATTCTTATTAATCCCCCCCTCACTTTCTCTCCCCTCCCCTGTAGCGTGGCCGAGCTGCTCTGTTGTGCGCGGTGCCGGCCGGACTGATAGGAAGGAGTGTGCACTTCCTGTCAGTCCGGCCGGTGACAGGAAACAGAAACTCCTGTTCCGCGCGGAGTTTCTGTTTCCTGTAACCGGCCGGACTGACGGGAAGTGCACACTCAGCGTGCGCCTTCCTATCAGTCCGGCCGGGCACCGCGGACAGCAGAGCTGCTCAGCCACGCTACAGGGGGAGGGCTCTCTCTGGCCATGGGGCTCATAACAAACTCAGGCTGCGCTTAAAGGCTTGACCCTGCAATGACGGTCTGACAAGTGAGGCGACCTGGGGGCAATTGCCTCCCTACCCCGGCCCAGCCCGCCCTGGACCCTGGGACCCAGACCTTGAGCTGTGTAAAGGAAATGGGAGCTTCCTTCCCGTTCTCCCCATTGATTTTGTGACCACAGTTACAAACCCGCCTCAGAAGGCCTGTTCTGCACCAGACCAGTGGAGCTAGACTACCTTCGACCCATCATCATCCTCATCTGGTTGTAAGTAGGCAATCTAATTATTATTAGGTGGCACTAAGCTCTAATTTTCTCACATTAAAGAAACACTATAGTCCCAGAACCACTTCAGCTTAATGTAGTGGTTCTGGTGTCTATAGCCTGTCCCTGCAGGCCTTTTAATGTAAATACGGCGGCACTGCAGCACTGGCGTTAGTTAACATGGCAAATCATATGGGTGGGGCATTGTGATGTCACATGGGGGGGTGGCAAACTTTACTTTTGCCTAGGGCGGCAAAAATCCTTGCACCGGCCCTGGCTGGAGGGGGCTGTGTGAGCTGTGGCCTTGATCCATGGTAGGAAAATGTAGCCATAATGTGACTGTCTGCGCAAAGCGACTGTGTGTGACTGTCTGCCTGTAACTGGGTGTGTGACTGTCTGCCTGTAAATGTGTGTGTGGGGCTGCAGGGATTTTGTAGAAGGGGGCGGGGTTTTGTATTGGGACAGGAGTCTTTATAAGGGGGGATAAGCAGGGGATTTGTGGAAAGGGGTTGCGGGGGTTTTGTAGATGGGGCAGTACAGGATTTGTAGAAGGGGCAGGACAGAGGTTTTGTAGGAGGGGCGGAGCAGTACAAGGGTTTTGTAGGAGGGGCTGACAGCGGTTTTGCAAAGTTTACAAATTGTAAAAAAAAAAAGAGAGAAAACCTTTAACATTTTTTACATGTTTTTTTGGGGGGGGGGGAGCACAGGATCCGCCCCGGGTGCCAAATGCTCTAGGTACGCCCCTGCATGCAGCAATCCTTGCATTGTCTCAAGGCTGGAACGGCTTGTCTGAGCTTGTGGAGAGGTAAAGTAGCTGAGCCTGTGGAGCCCGCGGTCTCGCGGAGGCAGCTCACACATAATCACCAAGCACCCTCTCTCTGGCCCAGTCTCCCTAAATACTGTCAGAGCTGTGTCAGAGGAGGGCGGGGTCCGGCTCCTCACAGCTGAGTGCCGAACTCGGAAGTGTTACTCCATGACAGTCTTCTAGCACTATCTTCTAATTCTCCCATTTTTTTATTTTATGTCGATTAGTTTCTGTTCAGACATCACTTGTGTATTTTTAAGTGATTGATTAGTCTCCTCCATCTAGAGTATTTTATGTTCCAATTGATTAAGGCATGTGCTTAGATTTTCAATCTCTTGTTTAATATATGTAGCACTTGATTTAATTTCTTCTTTCAGTGTTTTCACCATACATTGTACACACTCTTTTAAAAAAGCTTGAGATACATATAGGTCTTCAAGATCATGAGAAGCCTCTAGTAATTTCTGTCCAGCCTTTTCGGTATTTGCAATTAGACATGTGCAATTTGCTTAGTTCCGAATGCAAATTCAGATGAATTTCGGAAATTCTGACATTTGGACATTCGGATGCCTCTGAGTGCCGAATTTCGGAATGCTGAACCAAACCAAATTGCTAAAGTGCCGAATTTCGGAAGTACCGAAGTGCTTTGGATTTCTGAAAAGTGGCAAAACAGGAAAAGGGTTAGGGTAGGGTTAGTGGTTGGGGTAGAGGTAGGGTTTGGATTAGTGGTTGGGGTAGGGTTAGGGGTTGGGGTAGGGTTAGTGGTTAGTGGTTGGACTGAGATTTTAGTCTGTTCTGTATACCTAATTACAGATCGTTCCTAGTGATCAACTATCACCAGCGACCTCCCTTGCCACAGCACTTGTCTCTGGCAGTCTGCGCCTTAGTTTCTATTTGGTGGGGCTATGTGATTTTATATATATTTCTGCCTAATAGAGGCAGTTTGATCACCTGATTAGACTCTTTCTGCAGGAGAGTCTAGTTAATAGAGACGTTTATCGCCTCTCCCCCTACCTGTACTCTATGTGTAAATAGATACTTTGTACCATTTAGTCTTATTTTTGACACAATACCTCTCTCTGCTAGATAGGCAGATAGAGAGTTTCTGTGCTGTTATAGCAAGATTACACTTCCTACACAGGACTAAATATCCCGGTCTTTGTTTTTTATTTTTACCTTTATTTGTTTTTAAAATGTCTATTAAAAGTTATGTTTTATTTCCTTCCTAACTGTGACAACAACTATTCAGATTGCTACACTATAGCCAATCAGGAGACACCTACTGGTAGTTTTTTGTTTTCATTTTTTCTGTTCTTTGATATTCAGCTATTTAGGGGTTATCCCAGTATCTACCACTATTTTGTCTCACTCTACTGTATAGGCCCCAATTTCCTTTTCTTTTAGTGACCTCTTCCAGGTCTAGTTGCTATGTCAATTTCAATTGCTTTACACTTAGTGTTCCTTCACTGCAATCCTGTTCGCCCCAAGACACCGGCAGCACACGAGTAGGAGATTCCCCTTAATCTAGATCCAAGCTGTCTTCTCCCAGCAGTCTATCTCACCGGTCTCTCTGGTCAGCTGCTCTGGATATGTAGCTCACAACTCAGTATCGGGAGACGGCCATTCATAACGTGTATTTTGACGCGGCATAAACACGCTCCTTCCTTCAGTTATGGTCAGTCTCCTCCTTCAAACGTGTGCAAACCCGTGCGTCACATCATCACGTCCTTGTAATGATCCACACCTTTTGGCAAAACCTATAAAGTATATTTCCTTCTCCACTATCTGCTGCTGCTTTTAACTTGTATGTTGTGAGTTAGTTAGTGTTACGTATGTTTTGAATATATTAAGCCTCTCTTTACAGAATTAAGAACTGAACTGTGTACCCTTAAAGAGTACAATGCTATTTGAGATATTGATACCTATGTACTGATAATCGATTATATTGAGCAAGAGTTAGGTAGATATATTATATGTCTGTTTTTATTTATGTCTGTTGTAAAATGGAAACATTTTATAAAGACTTAATAAAAAATAAAAAAACTGTTGTATAAATTATTGTAATTAGTTTGATGGACAAATATAAGCCTTCTGCCTTACCTCCCAGAAATAATGACACACAAATGTAATTTCTTGTTTGCTCAGAGTCCATGTAAGGATCCTTGCCCATTTCCACTCTAAAACCCAATAGAAATAAGAAATAAGAAATCTGCTTATCCTTCCCTCGCCTGTGTACAATGATGGTCGTCGTCGTCTGTAGAATTAACCCAAAATAATTTACAAATCCCCACAATCCCACCATATTATAAATATTTGTTTTATTTATATTTTACTCATTTATACTTTACTCTTTTGCTATCACTTTCTTTAATAACTAGTATTTTTGCTTAGGAGCTGCCCAGTAGTTACTCTATGGGTTTTTAAAACCTGCTTAGTATGATTAAATGAAACATACTAAAATGAGTTAAAAGACCTAGGTTAAGCCAAAGGTTGGTGCTTGAACTTATATATAAATTTTGATGCTAAAATTATATCTTAGAAAAATAGACTTCTGAGTATTATTCAGATAACTTAGAACCCACCATTTGGCTGCATAGGAAAAGCCCTTGTGCCTCCTCGATATGTAGAGTGGCATTAGCCTGCATGTTGAGAATACCAGGCCTGCACAATCCACAAGAAAGAAAGTTATTCCAATCACAGCATATTTAGAAGGGTGGATGAAAAATATTACCATTTCTAAATTAATCCTTTGTACGTTATAATCACAGGCATGTTATTTTTCATGTACGTTTGAGAGTATTATATTATTTACTTTAACAAGAAGTTCTTATATGTAAAATGGATTATGAAATCAGGAGAGTCATTTCCTTGCGCCAGGAATGAAAATTGTAATGTGAAACCATGTCTAGAAAGTGAAGCCACAGGGAGCTGGAAATTGAAGCTCGGACTTTACCATATTTTTGCACCAACAAAAATGCAGGCAGACCTCAAATGACATGGCACTCACTTGTGCCTTACAGCATGTGGTCATTAGCAACAGCTGAATCTGTCAAATCTTTAATTCTAATGAAAGCCCTTCCAAGCTAGGGGGACATAACAGACTGCACGTCTGTTGCCTAATGTTATTTCTCCAGGGGTACCTTTGCTTTTTCTTGAAGGGATACTCTCTGGCTCCAACATATTATTCATGAGTCTGTGCTGCCTAATATTACACATAATAATTGCAGCAGCCCCACAATTTCCATATCACTATCTTAAGCTATAAAAGTTATGTGCCCTTTGAATAAAGGGGCTGACAGCATGAATTTAATAAAGTGTGGCATTTGCTGCTCTCTAAACTTCCTATCTTTCCAGACTTCCTCTCTTCCCACAGAAGGGTGGGGTGTCCCACTGTCAATAATAAGAAAGTAAGTCAGAATTCCACACCCCATGCTTTTTTTCCCAGCCCTGGAAGCGGGCCTGGCCTCACAAACTTTCTTTAATGTTACTAGTACTTTGTACTTCCTCTTGCCTCAGTACAGACAGAGCTAAAACAGAAGTGGTTGGATGTTTAGGTTAATTTCTTTAGGCCAGCCTTGAGAATTAGTTAGACTTAGATCGGGCCATGTCTAGATTGTGATCATGTTCCCTCTGCAGTGTACAGCAGCTGCCTCCCTGAACCATGCTTCTGGATCACCAGGGAATGCAATCTCCGCACTCCCTGGCCACAGGTAAGAAGCGGGAGGGGTGAGGGGGGGAGAATAAAATAAAATGTTCTAAAATAAATGTGTAAAAAAAAATGCCCCTCTCCTCCCCCCCGACCCACACAGTAGGCTGCCCCTATTTTATACAACATTTACAAATATATTTACACATTATATACACAGTACATCCACTACACACACTCTGCATTCACTATACATACACCACATCCACTTTGCAAATACCACATTCAGTACATACACTGCATCCTTGTGGATGGTCTCGGAGGGGGCTTGTGGCTGGTTGAGGACACCGGGGGCCCAAACTTTAAACTGTGAGAGGACCCCCAAAATGTCTGATGACAGCCCTGCCAGTCACTACAAGCATAACTAAAAGCCATTTTCTCTTTCAGTTGCCAATCAGATTTGCCCACAGTCCACCAGAAGGTAAACTGCAATAAAAGTTGTTTTTACCATCCAACGTATGTTATTTGTCCTGCATCCTGATATTTCTCCAGTCCATAAAACTTGTGCAGCCACTGCTGCACTTTTCCGTCTATCTTCATAGGAGAACACACATTTTTCACAGTTTTGTCTATAATAGTTTCTAGGCAACTACAAAGGTTGGTATCTTATACTCAATTTATTCAAATGTTCTGTTTTTCACAAAGTTCAATCTTGATCATCCAAACCAAAATCTCTTAACAAATGTAATATTTTTAAATACAGGCTATTGATGCTATTAATGCAGCCATTTTATTACCAATATGAAAATTCAGGTAATATTTGATAACATATACAGACACAACATTTAATTTTTGTACTGATTTATATAAGAATAATGTAGATTTATTCTACTATTGTAAATATCCTTTGTGTTTATATATGTTTGTGCAGTGATATATTTGGGACCTAGTAATTTTACCTTTGTCTCATATTTGGACAGTTGACTATGCCAGTATTTTACAAGACATTGCTGAAGGGGAAAGAGTTGGGAGCATGTTCCAAACATATTCCTTAAACTCTCTGTCACTCACTGCAGAAAAAAAAAAGAGATTTGAGGATACTTATAGATGCAGGTATTATGTTTTTAAATGAGGAAGATGGCAAGGGGAGTCTAGGGGATAATTATAGTAAATGCAGGTGCCTCGAAGCCCTTCCATCACTCACAACTGGTGAGACTAAGGTCTATTTTATTGCTATATAATAGTTTAATTCTCATTTATTTTAACAAAGGGCTGTTATGTCATTAGAGGGAATGAGGACTTGAGCTAGATTCAATCCAAGCCTTCTACTAACTCTTTGTGAAACAGGGGTTAGGGATACTTGTGTGGCAGTATCTGCTCTTATATTAAACTTCAATCTTTATACGTAATATGCAGGCCAGGACTGGCCATCGGGCACACCGGGCAAATGCCAATTGGGCCGCGATGGCCATGGGCCGAGGCCGGCAGGGGATGTCACAGGATCTCCCCGGCCGGTCAATGCAGGGGCCGCGCTATCCAAGTGCCAGCCCTGCTGTACCCCTACACACAATCCCTACAAACACACACACACAGAGCATCCTCTCTCTCTCACACACACACACATACACACAGCATTCTCTAACACACACATCACTTTCTCACACACACAGCATCCTCTCACACAGACAGCACTCTCTCACACACACAGCACCCTCTTTCACACACTGCATCCTCTCTCACACACAGCACTCTCTCACACACACACACAGCATCCTTTCACACACACACACACACACACACACACAGCACTCTCTCATGCACATACACACAGACACAGCATCCTTTCTCACACACACAGCACTCTCTCACACACACACAGCATCATCTCACACACAGCACTCTCATGCACATACACACAGCACTCTCTCTCTCACACACACAGCACCCTATCTCTCATACACACAGCAATCACACACATACACACACAGCATCCTCTCCCACACACAGCACTCTCTCACACTCACAGCATCATCTTTCACACACACACAGCATCCTCACACACACAGCACTCTCTCACACACACACATCATCCTCTCATGCATACAGTAACCTCACACACAGCACCCTCACACACTGTACCCTCACACACACTGCACCTTTCACACACACACTGCACACCTCACTCACACACATCACCCTCACACACACACACAGCACCCTCACACACTGCACCCTCACACACACTGTACCTTTCACACACACACACTGCACACCTCACACACACACTGCACACCTCACTCACACACATCACCCTCAATCACACACACACACACACACTACACCCCTTTCACACACACAGCACCCCTCACACTCACACAGAGCACACCTCACATTTTACACACAGTGCACCCTTCTCACACATGGTGCATCCCTCTCACACACACTGCACACCTCACACATACACACTGCACCCAAACATATGTATATAGACTACAGAACCCCTCACACACACACTACACCCCTAAACACATTACATTCCAGACATACACTACATCCTTTACCCAACCCTGGATCATCTACACACATACACACACTAAATCCCTATTTATAAAGAGAGAGAGATCATAATCGGCCCTAATTAACTGGGATCCTAAATAAATTAAACACTTAAAATCTAACGTTTAATTGATATGGTTAAAAAAGGTAAAGTAACCTTAAATCTCAGGGACACAGAGGATATGGAAAATATATACAAGGGATAACAATATAAACAAACAAGAGATAAAAAAAAAGTAGTCAAGGCCTTTCACTGAGCTAGTTAAACAAGGATACTTAGTCATGAAGTAAAGACTTCAAAAAAGTAACTATCTGAAAATATCTAATGTGATAGTAGCAGTTATAGGAAAGGCAAAGATTTATATAGGTATAGAAAATACAAAGATTTATATCAAAGAGGGAGAGGGGGGAGATCACCTAAATGTCTAGTTCAGTGAAACTGAACTTGTAGTGAATTCCTATCTCAAAACTCTAATAGCAAATGAAATAAAGAAGAGTAGTGCAAATAGTTATAGCATAAGATCTGTAGGATATACTTATAATGTTGAAGCTTGAATTATGAGGGTTAGCAAGAGAAAATCACTTGTTCTAATCAGTAAGTGTCATGCAATGAAGCCCCAATCTGTATAACGGTTAATTGCTTAATTCTAAAAGATTTGCATAAACCTATACCAATTACTAACCGTTTTGCTATAACCCTACAGCTGTGCCTTCAAGGGTATCTAATTCTAAACTGAGCTAAGAGTTAACAAAAATACAGATAACTAAGATGTACTGTCTGAACATAACCCTAGCATAACCTCTGAAATCAAGGCTGCCTAACCTCACAAAAAGACATATCGTCAGCAAATATCGTCAGCAAGTATGTGGACAAGGTAGGAGTCAAAGAGGAATAGTTTAAAGCTAAGGGTGAGTAGTTCAGCTGAGCCCAGACGCGCGTTTCACCGGTAAGGCGGCTCTTCAAGGGGGTCAACAATATTTTGATTTCTTTTACCCATTTGCAGTATGTGCCCTGGCTGTGCCTGGACTAAACTGGATTCTGATGTTATTTGCTAAATCCTTAAATAAATATAAAAATCAATGAAAGCAGTTTTATGTCATTCTTATTAACACCACCATTCATCATTTATAATGCTATTTGTCAGACTGGACAGTAGGTGGAGCTGTAACAAGTCATATTAACTATAGTTTTGTAGATTGGATTAGCCGTATTAGTCCAGTTTTGCGATGATCTCTCTATTTGCTTTAGCTTTGCTATGATCTCTCTATTTTTTCTATGATTTTTTTGACTCTGTTTATAGTTCTGTCTTGATCTACGCTTGTCTTTAAAAGTAAATTGTAGATTACTGATTACATTGAATCTAGCTAGAACAAGAATAACTGACATAGATGGGCAGATTAAATGTATATGGTGTGTTTGCTCAAATCTGAAAAATAATTTGAATGTTATTAAAGTCCTACATTGGGAAAATTATTTTTGTACCTCTGCCTTTTTTCATTTTTGACTCAATAATTATCAATGATCAAAGTAAATTAAGCTATGTTTCAGAGTGAGAGTCTCTACAATTCCCGAGCGATCACACAGTATATATGTAAGTATTTCAAAGATTTTTTTTTCTAAGGTAGGATTTTAACTTCTGCTATATATTTTTTGTTATTGTCTCACCTTTCGGAATTTAATTTTTGTTATTAATTCAGTATGAAGTGTAGAACATTAATATCCTAGTCAATTAGTGTATATTCAATAAAATGTTGCCATTTTTGTTTTATATTGTAAATCTTGCCAACCTATATTGACAGTCCCCTAAATTCTTCATCCCCAAATTTATATGCCAGTGCATTTTCTCCTGGCATGCTCTTTTGAGCCTAGCAGCTAATAAATGGTACTTACCTTCATTTTAAACCTTTTAAAACGGTAAGAGTTGGCATCTAAACCTCTAATTAGAATTTATATTTCCATCTACGAAAACAGTATTTTAAAATACAATTATAATTATCAGATATTTCCAGATGTAGTTGAACATTACCTTAGGCTCCTTAGGGTGGGAAAAAGAACTGTGGTACAGTACATTGATTCTTTAGAAAACAAAAAGAACAGACCTTCATCTAGTGAAAAGTCGCTAAAAAGTACCAGAAGCAGCACCTTGTCAACTGTAACCATTGCAGCATGAGAGTTTCTATTTCAAACATGTCTACACACACGTAACACAGCCTCCAATGATTTTCACAACACATTATACTTTCTTAATAAAATAAATGTACTCGTGTCATTTAGATCTAAATTAAAAGACAACATTTAAAGAAACAATTTTCTATACACAATGGAAATTTTAAAGTGTGCCTTTCATAGTACCGTATATACTCGAGTATAAGCCGAGTTTTTCGGCACATTTTTTGTGCTGAAAAACCCCAACTCGGCTTATACTCGAGTCAATGTCTGTATTATGGCAACTTACATTGCCATAATACAGACTGGGGGCTGGCAGAGCTGTTACTTACCTCTCCTGCAGCTCCTGTCAGCTCTCTCCTCCTCCGCGCCGGTCCGTGCAGCACCTCGGTCAGCTCCCAGTGTAAGTCTCGCGAGAGCCGCGGGGTCATAGTGCGGCTCTCGCGAGACTTACAGTGTGAGCTGACAGAGGAGCTGCACGGACCGGCGCGGAGGAGGAGAGAGCTGACAGGAGCTGCAGGAGAGGTAAGTAGCAGCTCTGCCAGCCCCCCTCCTCCCCCCACTGAACTGCTAATGCCACTGGACCACCAGGGAAGGAGAGCCCCCCTCCCTGCCAAGTATCAAGCAGGGAGGGGGGACAACAAATAAATAAAATAATAATATATTAATAATAATAAAAATAATAATAAAAAATAATATAACAAAATAATAATATATACATATAAATAATAATATAAATAATAATAAAAAAATAATATAACAAAATAATTAAAAAAAATAATATATAAATAAAAATAATAATAAAAAAATAATATAACAATTTTTTAAAATAATATCAATTAATAATATATAAATATAAATAATAATAAAAAAATAATATAACCAAAAAAATTTTTTTTTTTTTTATAAAAATGCCCACCCCCCACCAAAGCTCTGCAACACAAACACACACTGCATCACACACACACACACTGCATTCATACACACACTGCATTCATACACATACACTGCACTCATACACACACACACTGCACTCATACACACACACTGCACTCATACACACACACTGCATTCATACACACACTGCGCACTCATACACACACACTGCATTCATCATATACACACACTGTAAATAAATATTCAATTAATATAATTTTTTTAGAATCTAATTTTATTTAGAAATTTACCAGTAGCTGCTGCATTTCCCACCCTAGTCTTATACTCGAGTCAATAAGTTTTCCCAGTTTCTTTGGGTAAAATTAGGGGCCTCAGCTTATATTCGGGTCGGCTTATACTCGAGTATATACGGCATATGTATAGTTAAAGGGATACTGTCAGCACCATAACTACTACAGCGCATTGAATTACAGCACGTTGATGACTGCCATGCTGAATGGCAGCACTTGGAGTGAGCTCCATGGATAAATGCCAAAATACCAAATAAAATCAACTGTAAGCTGAAGAAACCTTAAACATCTAAATGCAAAAACCACCCTGCACATATTGGTGACACATTTTGGAGCGTTGCACGGACAGATTGACGGTCTAAACCTGAAGCCTCTTTGCAGGCTACAGGGGAAGTGACCAATTTCCCCCGCGGATATCTCTGCTGGAGCAGACAGGGATATCCTGGCACTTATCCACTGATCTTCTGCCTTATTCCTTGAGGCGGAGAGGTTACACAACAACGAACAACCTACTGTGCAGCCCCAGGCAAGATGGCTGCCACCACGCTTGCCTCTATCCCACGAGGCCTGCTAGAACCAATCGATGTCCGGATCGACAAGCTGTTTGCAGAGCTTTGGAAGAAGCTGGAGACCAAACTGAGCCTGCCTGTAGAGAAGTTAAAGACTGCAGGCCTGCCAACCGACTTACCTTGCACTTCTCGATGCACATCCAGCTTGACCTGCCGAAAGGCCTGCACACCACCCCATAGGCTACAGAGGAAACAAATAACCCGGCCTTGTGGCACCACATTCCCGGGCTGAGGGCCTCAAAGGGTTACTCCCCAGTGCACACCACATACCCCCAGAGTAAATACCATCAACCTTCCTGGGGTTGTATTCTAGGAGCCATGTGCTACCGAAATAGTGGAACCAGCACAATAGCTCTCGCAATGGCCTGGGGCTGCTGTGGAGTGGCGGACTGGGACTCTGGGACTTTGGTGGGCGGTGAGGGCCTGAGACCAAGCATGGGAATTGGGTGACTTTCCTGATATTGTCTGCCACAACCATAGACCCTGATAGTTACTAACCTCCCCCTTGGTATTCTGCCTCTCCTGACATACCTGGGACGCTGACCCGCTCTTTACAGTCTACTCTATAGCACCATCAACAGAAATAACCTTGGTTCAGTCTTTGCTTCTAGTTTATATATTTTTATTTTCTCAGGTCTCAACACAGAATAGTATGTCAGTAAAATAACAGTATGTCAGTTAGCTTACTCGACGGACCGCTTGCCTCTCTCCTTTAGTTAAACGTGACAAGGCATATAACAAGACACTGACTGGGGTCATGAATGAACAGATAGCAGTGGGATCTAATAGTTTTGTTAAAATTGTTTGCTCTAATCTATCTTAAAGTGCAAGCTCGTTGATACCACATCAAAGGTGACAAATAATTTGACAGACTTGACTGTAGAGCTGTAGAGATGTAAAGCTTCATTTGTTTATGTTTTTTATTTCATAAAGTTGTGCCAGTACATTCGTTGCCTCACCAGTGTATTATCGTGTATATTGCCAAATGCTTGCCACTGTTGTGTGGGCTATGCAAGCCTGTTTGTATTCTTTTGCACACAAAAATAAAGAAAATTTATTGTAAAAGTTATTATTATTGTAAAAACATCTCTTTAATAAAATATATTTGGAAAGAAAAAAAACAACAACAAAAATTGCTATCTCACATTTAAAATTTAATAAAATAAGTACCCTTGCCATTATAAACTGATGATGCCATGGTAATTTTTATTCCAGTATACCAAGCACTTTAAAAGTATAACAACTCAGACGTGTAAATTGTTGAAAATTTCATAGTGAATTTAAAATGTAGGTGAAAAGAGCTGAATTGGAAAAATTCTAGATAAAATTAAGTTCCCACAAATTTCTAAAGACAAACGAGATACTTTAAACAGTGAAATAACATCATCTGAAATATTACAAGTAATGAAAAACTCCCCTATTGATAAAGCACCTGGCTCGATGGGTTCACTATAACATATTATAAGACTTTTTTTTTAAAATTGATTTAATCTTTTACTGAAATTTTTCAAGAAGGAGAGGGTCAGAAAGGAAAAGGGGGGGATGGAAGGGGGCATCAGCAATGTAACACATAGCAAATCACAGTTTGCGCCAACATATTGCTCTTCTAGGCATATCGGAATGTCCAATACAGGTTATTGGCATATAGGAATGTACAGCACAGTTTGTTTTCAGTGCACACCTGATCGCCACAAGTCCCACAGATTCCAAGTTTCTAGTTTAAATGTAGAAGGGTTTATAATGGTTGGGCAACTTCGCTCATAAGCGCATTGTCTGTCCATTTCAGTACATAGAAGTTACACTGGTGTGGTGTTTGAAATTTTCCTGTTTCGTGCTATAAACCTTTGAGCTGTAAGGGCCACATGAAATAGTAGTTTTCTCTCTTGGCCAGGTAAGTTACTTGGTAGGTCTAGGAGTAGGTAGGATCGGGCCAGGAATATTATTTATAAATGTCTTTCCAGAAGGGTTGGAGGGCCTCGCATGTCCACCACATATGTAGAGTGGTGTCTACCATAGCAGTACAGTGCCAGCATATAGACAATGAGTGAGGGAAGAGAGTTTTTACTCTGATTGGCACCATATACCATCGGTAGATGGTTTTATAATGTTGCTCTGTCAAGGAAGAGGCCTTTATGAGTTTTTTGGTGCATCTAATTACAGATTTCCAACATTCCTGGGAGATTATACAGTTTAAATCAGACATCCATTGCTTTGCAGGGGTGGAGTCTGCAAAGGAAATATGATCAGAAACGAGTTGATAACTCATGGAGATCGGTTTACATGAGAAAGTTAAGGATAGATTGATCCAGAGTACTTCCTATTTTGTCACTTTTGTGGTGTCAAGAGAGTGCTTGGTGTCTGGTGTGAGGTTGCATCTTATGTAAGATTGTAATTGTAGGTACAAATAGTGGGAGGAAACAGGTAGTGCATATTTAATTGTCAATGTTTCATATTTCACCAGGGAAGTGTTCTGATACAGATGGTATAGATGTGTGGCACCACGTTTGACCCAAGGATTGGCGTTAAATGTAGTAATATAGTATTGGAGACCTTGTAGTGAAGTTGCTAGAGACAGTGGGACGTAGTGGACAGTTTGGTTCTGAGTTTATCCCAGACCCGGAGTAGTAATGTTACCGGGGGGTGGGGGGGTGATCGTTGGTGTCATGGCCGACCTTAGGGGTGTGCGAGCTTTGCAGTCGCACAGGGCGCCATGCCAGTAGGGGGCCCATGCTGCTGACACAGTACGTGCATGGCCCGAGTGACAGCTGTGAGGGAGTGCTCAGAGGTCTCCCCTAATGCTGATCGCGCTGCACAGAACACCCAGCATTATAGCAGTGCTCTGAGTATCCCTCACACAGCATTATCCTTCACTCGGGCTATCAGAGAGCCGGGGGCAGAGCTACGTGACAGGGGGGAGAGGGGCTACATGACAGGTGGGGCGGAGCTACACATGCTGAACTCTCTGCCTGGTAAGTGAGAGGGGAAACAGGAAGGAGTTCCTGCTCCCTAACCTAGCATCACACTGCCCCTGCTCCCCCCACTTACCCACCCACTATGCTTCTGCTCCCTCAGCTACCCACTTTGCCCCTGCTCCCCCCTACATACTCACTGTGCCTTGCTCCCCTCACCTACCCACTGTTTCCCTGCTCCTCAACCTACCCACTGTGCCCCCTGCTCTCCCCCACTTGCCCCTGCTAAATAACTATCCACTGTGCCTCTCCTCCCCCACCTACCACTACACTGGCCTTGCCCCCCACCCACCTCCACTGTGCTTTGCCTTCTAGAAAAATACACATTCCTCCAGTCCATAATGGAACGAGGTAACAGTCTTGCAAATGTATGTGACTGCCTGCACCTGTGTGTTTGACTGCTTGTAACTATGTGTGTGTAAGACTGACTAAATGACTACTTTGCGTGTGTGTGATTACCTTTAACTGTGTGTGTGTGTGTGTGTGTGTGTGTCTGCCTGTACCTGTGTGTGTGTGACTGTCTGCCTGTACCTGTGTGTGGCTGTCTGTAACTGTGTTTTTGACTATATGCCTGTAACTGTGTGTGTAACTTTTGCCTGGGACTGTATGCAGCACAAGTATCACACATATATATCACACACAGTCAATACAACCATTACAAATATTACACACAGCCAACGCGCCTATCACACACAGACACCACGTACACTACATCATATTATTATGCACCTGGTAGAGGCACTGACCAGATTCTCAGCATATTGAATCACCAGAGATCAGCATGCCCCCTCCCTACAAGGTAACAACAGGGAAGGGGGAATACATTTTTGTTTTTAAATAATTATTAATTTAATACATATTATATACAAACACTACAAATATTGACACACACTACACATGGATGAAGTGGGATGACCAGCGGAGGGGGGGTGGCTTGTGAAGATTTTTCGCACAGGGCGCCTAAAGGCCCAGGCTGGCCCTGGTTGGTATAGTAAAAGCTGCTTTGAGAGTCAAAGGATGGATGCTAGGTCATGACGCGCTAGTAGGTGTCTTTCAAGCCGGACCTACTATGGGGAGGCTTAGTCAGAATGTCAGGGATGGCATTAGCTAGTATAGCAGCATGGTAGTAAGCCTGGACATCTGTAACGGCTAGACCACTCTGGAATTTTGGAGCTCTTAGTAGTTTTTTGGCTATCCTTGGTCTATCCCCACCCAGATGAATTTATTCATGTCTGTCTGGATCTGATTAAAATATGAAAGTGGGATTGATAATGCTAAAGTACAAAATAAATATTGTAGCCTAGGGAGTATGGACATTTTCAGTTCAGATATTCGTTCCATTCAAGACAGGAATAATGGGGTCCAAGTCTGGAGTAGGTATTTACAGTCATTCCAGGTTTTAATATAATTTGCGGAATAGATTTATGTTTCATTTTTTGTAAATATCACACTTAGAATATTTTACAGAGGAGGTGCACAATTTTAACTGGTACGACTTTGTATGTAGCGTGCCTGTATCAGCAGGGAGGCCAATGCATATGGTTTGTGTCTTGTTAGTGTTAAGTGAGTTATAGAAAACGTCTCCATATATACGTATAAGGTGCATGATTGCAGGGAGAGAATCCATCAGTTGTGCAATATAAACTAGATTATAAAACTGTTTCAGATATTCTTACACCATATGCCTTTCCTAACCTTCAGACTTTCTCCCCGGCTACTGAACAAGAGGTGGCTCCGCTTCTCCTTTCCTCTCGTCCCACCACTTTACTGCTTGATCCTGTCCCATCTCACCTTATCAGATCTCTCTCCCCTTGTCTTGTGCCTTCCTTAACACACATCTTCAACTGCTCTCTGGCATTGTCCCTGCTGACCTTAAACATGCCACTGTAGTACCTATCCTGAAAAAACATCTCTCGACCTGTCCTCCCGCTCTAACTATCGTTCCATATCCCCGCTCCCTTTTTCCTCAAAGCTTCTGGAAAGACTTGTCTTTACCAGCTTGTCTCACATCCTCAATTCCAAATCTCTCCTTGACCCTCTTCAATCTGGCTTCCGCCCCCTCCACTCTACTGAGACTGCCCTTTGTAACTTATAAGTTACTAACGACCCAATCGCAGCCAAATCCAAAGGCCACTACTCCATACTAATTCGTCTTGACCTCTCTGCTGCCTTTGACACCGTTGATCATGCTCTCCTTCTTCAAACTCTTCAAACTCTCTAATCACTTGGTCTCTGTGGCTCTGTCCTTTCATGGTTTTCCTTTTATCTCACCCAACGCTCATTCAGTGTCTCCTTTTCTAATGATACCTCCTCTCTTCATTCTGTCTCGGTTGGAGTCCCCAAGGCTCTGTCCTTGGTCCCCTTCTATTTTCTCTTTATATTTCCTCTCTTGGAAAACTTATTACCGCATTTGGATTCCACTACCACCTGTACGATGATGACACCCAGATATATCTCTCCTCCCCAGACATTTCCCCTGCCGTCCTGCAAAGTGTCACTGCTTGCCTTTCTTCTATCTCTGACTGGATGTCCTCCCGCTTTCTGAAACTAAATCTCTCTAAAACTGAACTCTTTGTCTTTCCTCCTCCTAATACTGATCCTCCTCTTTCACTCTCCCTTCAAGTTAGTGGTATCCACATCAGTCCATCCTTGCAAGTGTGCTGTCTTGGTGTAATACTTGATTCTGGCCTCACCTTTGAGCCTCCCATCCAGCATGTTACCAAGTCCTGTAGATTCCATCTTAAAAACATAGCCCGCATCCGCCCCTTTCTTACGCAAGATGCTACTAAGGAGCTTGTCTAGTAATTTCCTGCATGGATTATTGTAACCCTCTCCTAATTGGTCTTCCCAAAAGCCGTATTGCCCCATTTCATTCTGTAATGAATGCTGATTTTCCTCTCTAGTCGGTCCTCTCATACCTCACCTCTCTTTAGTTACCAATTCTAGCCCCTCTTCTATCTCTTCACAGATCAATAGGTATGCCCCTTCTCGTTCTCTCCACTCTGCCTGTGACCTTCTCCTGTCCGCTGTTTGCACACATATGGCCAACTCACACTTGCAGGACTTCTCGCAGGTTGTTCCCTTCCTATGAAATAGCCTGCCTATCACACTCAAACTCCCCTAGTCTTAAATCAATTAAGAAGTGCCTTAAAACCCATCTCTTTAGGAAGGCTTATGACCTCCCAGAGTAACCTCTACCTCGCATACCTATCTCTTGCTCTCTCCTAAAGGGCAGCACTCTACTCTCTCCTCCAGCTCTGCTTCACTCCCACCTTATTTGATTGCTATTTCCTGTCCTATTGTGTTTTATACCCCACCTCCTATAGACTGTAAGCTCGTTTGAGCAGGGTCCTCTTCAACCTATCGTTCCTGTAAGTTTTCTTGTAATTGTAATTGTCCTATTTATAGTTAAATCCCCCCTCTTAAAATATTGTGAAGCGCTACAGAATATGTTGGCGCTATATAAATTGCAATAATAATAATATGTAACTAGACTTTTTAATACATATTGGTCTTCAGGTAAGAATTTGTATGCACAGATAATCACCTTACCAAAATCAATCAAAAACTCTGATAGATGTACAAACTTTAGGCTAATTTCTTTAATCAATATGGCACTAAATTATATGCCAAAATATTAGCAAATTAATTAGCAAAAATGATCCATATTGTATTTCTTGGGCATGTTGTGGGTGTGTTTATGGGTGTATTTATGGGTGTGATTTGGGCGTGTCACTGTGCTCAGCTTTTGTATATAAGTGAGCCATTTGGCTGGAAATAAACAGACTAACCCCAGCATTCAGTCTTGGGGGAAAGCTATGCTTGCTTTAATCACTTGCTATACAGCTTTACTCTCTTGGAGGAGAGGTCTTCCCACTGGGAGCTGGATCCAGGTGTTGGTGCAGGGTGGGAAGGGATGGCGAGACCTTAGCCAAGCTGCGGCGGCTAAGGTGACTACGGTGCTTATTGTGTCTGGTGCGTTGCTTATGGTACTCGGCGACAGCTAGGAAGCGCGATTGGCGGTGGTACCCAGCTGGGGTACGGGCGGCCCGCCACATATGGTGTTTTGGAAAGCTACATGGTTAAATATAAGTGAAAAAATTAGTGTCAGCGCCTGATAGATCGTTCCCAGAGAGAATCTCAATGGGTTCTATTTAAATATAGTATATGTATTCTGCAGAGTCAAATCTATATTCACCTGCCCAGAGGTGTATATCATAAGGTAAGTTTTAGTTTAGGAATGTACACGATGGCACAAAAAATATGATATATTGAAAATGTATTGGCATAAAAATATATTCCTAACCTTAGTTAAAAAAAACTCTTACACAGTAAAAGCAGAATAAAACACAAATAATAATAAATACAAATGTCCACTGTAAATTGAGGCAGTCAGTGCTATATAAAAGCAGAAATAATCCTTGAGGTATATTACCACTCCTTCGAAAAAGCAGCAGGACCGTATGGCAATTGGAGACTTTATGTCGCTGTGTAGATTAGTAAGAAGAAGTGATTATGGTGATGCTTTGGATGTCTGGAATGGAGCTTAATATTAGCAGATTGTCAGGGCCAGTGCAAGGATTTGTGCAGCCCTAGGCAAACAAAAATTTGCTGCCCCATCCATATGAGGTTTCTCTGAAAAGGCAGTGTGTTTACATTAAAAAGCCTGCAGAGACAGGCTATAAAACACTAGAACCACTACATCAAGCTGTAGATGGTTCTGGTGACTATAGTAGCCCTTTAATGTGAGGTAAATTAGGGATTAGTGCCACTAATAATATACTGGATTGCCTACTTACCACTAGATGAGGACAAGAGGATGATGATGAATCAGGATGCAGTCTGGCTCCACTGGCTCCTACAAGGCCTTCCCATAAGCCTGATGCATACAAGGCTCATGGGGGGTGGAGTGTATGTGTGTAGGGGATGTGTTATGTGTTATTGTAGAGGATGTAATGTGTATGTGTTCTTATGGAATGTAATGTATAGGGATACCATTTTGTGTAAGGGATGTAGTGGGTGTGTATAGGGGATGCAGTTTCTATTTGTGTGTAAAGAATGCATTATGTGTTTCTGTGTTTGTGTGTGTGTGTGTGTGTGTGTGTGTGTGTGTAAGGGATGCAATGTGTGTTTCTGTGTACATAATATAATTCACTGTGTGTGCCTGTAAGGGGTGCATTGAGTGTGTGTAAGAGATGCATTAAGAGAAGGTGTGTGTGTGTGTGTGTGTGTGTAAAGGATGCATTGTGTGCTTCTGTGTATGTGTGCAAGGGCTGCATTGTGTGTGTGTGTTTGTGAGGGATACATTGTGTGTGTAATGGATGCATTGTGTGTGTAAGGGAAGAATGGTGTGTTTCTGTGTGAGTGTAGGATGCATTGTATGTTTCAGTGTGTGTGTGTGTGAGTAGGGATGCATTCTGTGCATGTGTGTTTCTGTGTATGTGTAAGGATGCATTGTGTATGTGTGTAGTGTGAAAGGGGCTAAGAGGGGAGCAGCTCTTTATTTTTATTATTTTATTTATTTTGTTAATATAATTTTTTTGTATATTTTTTCCTTAAGTTTTGTGTCTTACATTCCCCTTTAGTGTATGTCTTACAAGCTCCTTGTGTGTCTCTTATCCCCCTCTTTGTTTGTCTCCTACATCCTCCCAACCCCTTTGCCCCCAAGACCCTTTGTGCCTTAGTCTCCCTCACAAGCGACTCTGTGTGTCTCTCTCCTGAGCCCCTCTGTGTGTCTCTGTCTTCACTACCAGCCCTTATGTGCTTCTCTTTCACCCCTTCCTCAGTCTTTCTGTGTGTCTTACACTCCCCCAGTACCTTAATGATATCTTCCACTTCGCCAATCCCTTAGTGGTCTCAACTCCCCTCCTGTTCCTTAGTGTTCTCCCCTCCCCTCCTGTCCCTTAGTGCTCTCCCCTCCCCTCTTGTGCCTTAGTGCCCTCTCTCACCCCCTCCTGTCCCTTAGTGCTCTCCCACCCTCTCCTATCCCTTAGTGCTCTCCCATGCCTTAGTGATATCCCTCTCCCTACATGTCCCTTAGTGATCTCCCCTGCCCCCCAGTGCTCTTCCCTGCATCCCTGTCCCTAAGTGCTCTCCACTTCCCCCCTGTCCCTTAGAGATCTCCAATCCTGTCCCTTAGTGGTCTCCCCTACCTCCCTGTCCCTTAGTGCTCTCCCCTTCCCCCTTCCCATAGTGCTCTCCCTCCCCCTGTCCCTTTGAGTTCTCTCCCCTCCAGCAGCTTCCCCTTAGTGTTCTCTCCTTCCTCCGCCCCATCTTTCCCTTAGTGGTCTCTCCTCCCCCACCTATGTCCCTTAGTGGTCTCTCCTCCCCCACCAGTATCCCTTAGTGGTCTCTCCCCCCCTAGTGTCCCTTAGTGGTCTCTCCTCCTCTCCCTGCCCCCCCCCCAGTGTCCCTTAGTGGTCTCTGCTTCTCTCCCTCCCATAGTTATCCCCCCCAGCCACCTATGTCCCTTAGTGGTCTCTCCTCCTTTCACTCCCCCCCAGTGTTCTTAGTGGTCTGTCCTCCCCCCCAGTGTCCCTTAGTGGTCTCTCCTCCTCTCCCTCTCCTCCAATGTCCCTTAGTGGTCTCTCCTCTCCCTCCCCCTCAGTGTCCTTAGTGCCATCTCCCATCCTTCCCTGTTGTGACTCCTACCTCTGTGTAGCGTGGCCGGGGGCGGCGCGGACCGCGGTACAAGAGCTTCTGTTTCCTGTACCCGGCCGGACTGACAGGAAGTGCTCACTGAGAGAGTACTTCCCTTCAGTCCGGCTGGATACAGGAAGCTCCTGTACTGTGGTCTGCGCCACCCAGCCACGCTACACTGAGTGACTGGCCAGAGGGAGCACTGTGTGCTTCCCTCCTGCCGGGTCACTCAAAACGTGTGCCCCCCGGGCTGCTGCACCCTAGGCGACTGCCTAAATTGCCTATTGGATGTGCCGGCCCTGTGGGAGAAAAGAGTGAGTAGCTGAAGGGGTTTTAACCCCTTCAGCGCCGCGGGAGGGGGACCATGAGGGTGGGGGCACCCTCAGGGTACTATAGTGTCAGGGAAACCAAGCGGTTTTCCTGACACTATAGTGTCCCTTTAATTATATGTCCACATTTGTAAAAAGTTATTTAAATAGAGCACAGTCTTTTTTTTTTTTTAGCAACCAGTTTGAAAGCTTCAAGAAAACATTTATTGATTGTTGTTTTCTATAAAAAGATTATCCAATCTTACTGAGATGAGCATGTTTGTTGAAGCAAAACCATTTGCAATCGGTATTTAAAACCCTTCATGGATCAGTGCATAATACAGTAGTTTTGATTAATTGTATATAATACATAATCAGATATTGTTACATTCTTACAAGATTGAAATATGACAAAGCAATTAGTTTGATGTTGTTACATAAATGATAAATGTTGTTAGTTTGCAATCTGTATTTAAAACCCATCATAGGATCAGTGCATAATAAGGTGATTATAATTAATATAAATTCTTCACACAATATATATATATATATATAAAAAAAAAGAGGACGATTTAAAGGAAATAAAATATAAAATTCTAAAAAGTATAAATATAAACAGTGCCTTGCAAAATTATTCACCCCCTTGGCATTTTCCGTGTTTTGGCATTTTGGCATTTTTGGTCACAACCTGAAATTAACATGGATTGTTTGAGGATTTGCATCATTTAATTTACAGAACATGCCCACAACTTTGAAGATTTTTTTTTTTTTTATTGTGAAGCAAACAACAAATAGGACAAAATAACAGAAAAAGTCAATGTGCATAACTATTCATCCCCCTAAGGTCAGTACTTTGTAGAGCCACCTTTTGCGGCAATCACAGCTCCAGGTCGCTTTGTATACGTCTCTATGAGCTTGCCACATCTTATCACTGGGATTTTTGTCCATTCCTCCTTGCAAAACTGCTCCAGCTCCTTCAAGTTGGATGGCTTGCGCTTGTGAACAGCAATCTTTAAGTCTGACCACAGATTTTCTATTGGATTGAGATCTGGGCTTTGACTAGGCCATTCCAACACATTTACATGTTTCCCCTTAAACCACTGAATTGTTGCTTTAGCAGTGTGTTTGGGGTCATTGTCCTGCTGGAAGGTGAACAGTCCCTATTCTGCTCTGTGTCAGTGTGTATCAGGGATCCCTAGGACAGGTGTCAATCCATATCTGCCAAGTGACCCTATGTAGGAGGAACAGTCCCTATTCTGCTCTGTGTCAGTGTGTATCAGGGGCTCTCAAGGACAGGTGTCAATCCATATCTGCCAAGTGACCCTATGTAGGAGGAACAGTCCCTATTCTGCTCTGTCAGTGTGTATCAGGGATCCTTAGGACAGGTGTCAATCCATATCTGCCAAGTGACCCTATGTAGGGGGAACAGTCTCTATTCTGCTCTGTGTCAGTGTGTATCATGGTCTCTGAGGACAGGTGTCAATCCATATCTGCCAAGTGACCCTATGTAGGAAGAACAGTCCCTATTCTGCTCTGTGTCAGTGTGTATCAGGGATCCTTAGGACAGGTGTCAATCCATATCTGCCAAGTTACCCTATGTAGGGGGACCAGTCCCTATTCTGCTCTGTGTCCGTGTGCATCAGGGGCTCTGAGGACAGGTGTCAGTCCATATGTCAAGGTGTCAATATGTCATATGTCAGGTGTCAATCCATATTCATTGTGATTTAGGAATGGATTAACCCTATTGCTATGTTTAGAGGCTGGATTAACCCTATTTCTATGTTTATAGAAAAAAGGGTTAACCTTAGCAGGACCTGGCACCCAGACCACTTCATTAAGCTGAAGTGGTCTGGGTGCCTATATTGGTCCTTTAAAGTAGTAATTGTCAAAGCTGGAAAACAGATAGTAAAACAGAAGATCTTTGTAAGAATGTAACGTATTGAGGACCTAAAGTGGGTCCGATGCAATGAGACAAGCCCCTTAACTGAGCACAACATGTAAACATAAAAGTCAGTGCGAGGTTTTAATGTACCGGTTTAACAAAATATATGAATGTAAGGAAATGAAAATACCTCAAACAAGATTTCTGGAAGAACACCTATATCCTAGGTTTCATCAGCAAAATTGCTAACAATTGATAAAGGCACCTAAAATACGTGGTATGATAGGAGAACAAAATGAGTACAGAGTTTAGGAAATATATAAAAATATGTAGACGAAGACATGTATACTGAAAAAGAGTTTAACCTATTGAGCAAGCGTAATTTATTATCAACCGTATCTCCTGAACAGCATCCCAGACAAAACTGGAAAAAGTTTTAATAGACTACATTTATATGGTGCATGTAAAACCATACAAATGTATCTGTGCATTGAACTGTGGGTTGGACTTAAAACAATGCAAATTGCTAATAAGTAAACAAATATTTAAAACGTGCAGATGGAGATAGTGAGGGGAAAATCATGAAGAGCCAGCTAGGTCTAAGGAACTAAAATCCCTTAATATGTGCAGGGAAAACAGATGTGCCTGCAAGAATTAAGTGACATTTAGCGAATGCTAAACCGAACATTTAAACTGTATCAAGCCTCATGAATTAAACAAACATGCGAACCGTGAAGTTATGAGAATGACCAACCGACGTACGAACGGAAAAGTACATGAACGTAAGGCTTGAATCAAACGAATGAACAGAGTAAGTGAATGAACGAGCTGTATGGGAACACGTGAAATACGCGAAGGTGAATAAGAATCACATAAATAATTATACAAAACTAAACGAACGGTCAAAAATGAACGGTACAAGTGTATGCGAACAATGGGAGCCAGTCCCCGCGTTTGGTAGCTCCGAACGTGGGAACACTGCGAAAGGATGTTCCCACAAGTATGTAAGCGTACCTGGTCTCGTGGCCGGAAGCCAGTGTCTTGCGCTACTGGAACCGGATCAGAGACGGAGAAGGCCAGAACTTTGAGCTGAAGCAGTTCAATTTGGCGGGAAAGACTGGAACGGAAGGGCTGGTTGTCGTGGCAACCTCTCACTCACACAGGAAACAGCATAGGTAAGCAGGGCGGAAAAGATTATATAGGGAAAACTCCTCCCACAAATTCAGGCCTATGGCCTTTTACAAATCAAATATCTATATATGAATGGATACCCCTTTTCTCTCAGTATTGTATCTGTTACTATTGTTTATTACAATATATATATTTTTTTTTTTTTTAAAAACCTCTCTAATAGAATATATTTGACAAGAATGCAGGAAGTGCTTCTAGTGGCTGTCTGTAGCGCAGCCACTAGACATTGTCTTAACCCTGAAATGTAAACATTGTTGTTTCATTGATATGATATGATATGATATGTGTAACTTCTTTTTTAGACACTTAATATCCACACCTTATATGCTGATTGTATAGGACTATATTGCACAGAAAACCCAGACAAACTATCAGCAAAATGTATGAACCAATACTTAACTTTTTGGGTTATAATTAAGTTTAGTTCAATGAAAATCTGCAATTGTTTTACATGTTGGACTGTTGATCTGAAAAGATTTAATTCATAGTATCACTGCCTAATTCTAAGTCATTCATTACGTTCCATTCTCTGTTTTAAGATATTTACTATTTTTGGTTTTTGATTGCTTGTGCATTGTGCCAAATTAGCTGTGAGTTAGCTTTGCCAAAACTTAATGCATGGACCCTAGCTCCAGAAAGCAATAAAGGACTTTAAAAGGTTTATTGCCTGAGTCGTTGCCTTTGGGTGGATTCCAAACTAAGGAAGTTTTTCTGTAAACTATTAAGGGTCCTTGGTGTCAGATTGTTTACTCTGGACCTACCACAAAAGTCCAATGACTGCCAAATCTGAAGTATCATGGAGGTTTATTGTCAAGAAGCTTAAACTGACCCAGCGAGTGTGGTCTTGATACTACATAAATTTGTAGTCTATTTCTACTGTACAATTTCTTCATATGGAACTCCTTTCAGAACGGCAGCTTACAAGATCAAAAAGCCTCCATGCAGCATGAACATCTGCACGGATAACTTTTCAGGGCAAATTAAGTTTGATCCTCAATGTCACGGATCTGCTTCAGGAAACACCCCCAGTGTGATAGAATTGCCAGAACCGTTTAATAACTGGAGCATGTGGGGTTTATTGGCGTCTCATATAAATGTAGACCTATAATTCTGTTTAATTTCATGGTCTAGTTTAACCTGCATTATTAAAACAAATATAACATTAGGAAATATCTAACAGATAGTGAATGGAAAAGAAAAACACTAACTTAATGTATATGGAAAGTCCACTGTCTTTCTCAAAGGACTCATCAATCATCATCAATGTTTGAAAAGATGAGAACAAAACTGAAGAAGAAAAATAAAATAAAGCAACTGCAAAAATATAAGAGTATGCAACCACAAGGACTACGAACAAATCTGCATATTATAATGACTCTGTAGGATCTTCAACAAGGTCCTTCGAAAGTAATGATACTGGCCACAAACAGGCTCAACTCTATGTAGTTCAAATAGTCACACGTACCTATTGCTTCTGTTGATCCAAATATGTTTAAGCAATTTTAACCAGTGCCACAAGAGAAAAAAAGCTTCTTCTGTTTCTATGAACGTTGATGACAAATATTTACTTTTATAGCCATTTCCATGAAACAAATTCAGATCTAATTAGGAGCAATTTAATCTGATAAAGAGCCCTGGCACCCTCAAAATTATTGTATTCACTGAAAGCAACTATCTTAGCACTCTGAAAAGCTCAAGCATCAACAAGATGCCTCAGCACTTCATGTAGATGGTAAAGTGTAATGAAAGGAACACTGTATCTCTTGAACTCCAGTACGGTACTGAAATAATGGCTTCAATTCATGTTTTTTTTTATCACAGCTATAACTAACTACCAACTAAATAAACATGTTAGCCGTTAAATAAAAACATTGGACCATTACGTAAGTTCTCACAAAATCAAAACCAGCCAGTCTGGTTCTGACACTTTTAAAGTTTCCCTATTGAAAAATATATGGTGCTTAGTGATGGGTGACAATAAATAATGCCCATTGCCTAATGACTAGTGAAGGTGGAAGATTAACAAATGGATAACCCATCACTTCCTTTATTGTGGTACTAGGTACAAAGCTTGTGTTGTATTTAAATGCTCATTACTCACATGTAAGATATGATGATCGTCTTATAAGGTTAATTCTTTTACAAATGTTGACAAGGTAAACACACTAAAAAGTATACACATAAATTATATGCATACTTGTACTGATTGTTAAATTAGACTACGTTATGGTTTAATCATAAGCAAAAATATATAGGCATTGCTTTAAATCCATACAGGAAAATATAATAGGTACATATGTATTGGCTGGCTGTTTGTTTTGAGATCCATGCTTCAGCTATCTACTCAACAGAATTTGTTTAAAGCGGCACTGTCATGCTGAACTTACCTTTCCGCAATCACTTCCTCTTCTCTCCCTCTCTCAGGATCTGTTCTTATTTTCTTCCTATCTAATCTAGTTTTCTTTAAAGCAAAAGACAAAGTAGGAACTATTTTGTCTTATGTATTTTTCCTACGCT
The DNA here is from genome assembly GCA_933207985.1 of Pelobates cultripes. Taxonomy (NCBI): domain Eukaryota; kingdom Metazoa; phylum Chordata; class Amphibia; order Anura; family Pelobatidae; genus Pelobates; species Pelobates cultripes. Next base: position 164,079,798 of record OW240915.1, on the reverse strand, counting down.
TCACCCGTGCTGACCCAGGGGAGGAGCAAAGTCTGCTCCATTTCCTGTGGTCAAAGCAATTTTCCCACAATTCTCACCTTCCTCCTGCTGCTTCATTTGTATTAATGAAACTCCGATCCTATTCGTGCCACAAGTAGATAGCTCCCTAATTCCCACGGTAGTTACAATACAAGTTAAAATGGTGGGGGGACCTAATGTCCACCCACCCGGGCCCCCACCTGCCGCCCACCTGCGGCTGGGAACCTAAAAAATATAAGTGGCGGGTGGGGACCCTAAAATATAATAGAGGGGGAGGTCCTACTGCCCTGTTCCCCCCTGCCCCCACCCGCCGCCCATGGGTAGGGGCTGGGGGGTGGACAATAGGTCCCCTATTGCAATTTAAGGACCCTCACCCGCCGCTCATGGGTGGGGGCTTGGGAGGACAGGACAGTGGGTCCTCCTCCTTATTGTATTTTAGGTTCCCCACCCACTGCTCATAGGTGGGGCCAGGGGGGATAGGACAGTAGGTCCCCCCCTATTGTAAGGCGACCACCCGCTGCTCATGGGTGGGGGCCAGGGGGAACAGGACAGTAGGTCCTCCCCCCTATTGCATTTTAGGGTCCCCACCCACCATTTATGGGTGGGGGCCAGGGGGTGGACAATAGGTCCCCCCATATTGTAACTTAAGGACCCCCAACCGCCTCTCATGGGTGGGGGCTGGTGGAATGGGACAGTAAGTCCCCCTATTGTATCTTTTCCCCCCGTCAATTATTTTTATAGGTGCCCCACTAAGGGGCACTTTATTAAAGTAGTGTGGGGTCTTTTTACAACAGAGAGCAGCCACAGTAATAAGTAATCTTTACTTAGTATTAGTAAATTTGGCTGAAAGACTAATTTAGGTCTTTCAGCCTTTTAGTGGATAGCTCCCTAAACTATAATGGGGGGGAGGACCTACTGCCCTGTTCCCCCCGGCCCATGGGTAGGGGCTGGGGGGTGGACAATAGGTCCCTTATTGCAACTTAAGGACCCCACCCACCGCTCATGGGTGGGGGCTGTGGGGGACAGGACAGTAGGTCCTCCCCCTTATTGTATTTTAGGGTCCCCACCCACCTTGCATGGGTGTGGGCCGGGGGGGGTGGACAATAGGTCCCCCCCCCCATTACAACTTAAAGCCCCAAACCACTGCTCATAGCTGGGGGCCAGGGGGGATAGGACAGTAGCTCCCCCCCCTATTGTAACTTAAGGCGACCACCCGCTGATCATGGGTGGGGGCTAGAGGGGACAGGACAGTAGGTCCTGCCCCCTATTGCATTTTAGGGTCCCCAATTTATGGGTGGGGGTTAGGGGGGTGAACAATAGGTAATACGTAATAAGCCACAGTAATAAGTAATCTTTACTTAGTATTGGTAAATTTGGCTGAAAGACCAATTTAGGTCTTTCAGCCTTTTAGTAGATAGCTCCCTAATACCGTGGACATTAGGGAGCTATCTACTCGCGGCACGAATAGGATCGGAGTTTCTTTCATTCGAATGAAATTCCAATTCGAACAAAAGTCTTGTTCAAAAGTGTTCTCATTCTGTTAGGATGAAATTCGGTAGTTTCACCAGCGTTCGAACGCCAAACGAAGCAGCAGGAGGAAGGTGAGAATTGTGGGAAAATTGCTTTGACCACAGGAAACGGAGCGGACTTTGCTCCTCCCCTTTGTCATAGATGGTCAAGCGTAGGAAAAATACATAACACAAAATAGTCCCTACTTTGTCTTATTTTTTTAAGAAAACTAGATTAGATAGGCATATAATAAGAACAGATCCTGAGAGAGGGAAAGAAGATGGGAAAAGGTAAGTTTGGCATGACAGTGCTGCTTTAAGTAGTATAAAACCTTAAGGATAGTTTCAGGACTTCCACAATCTTTCTGCAGTAGTTACTTTCAGATGGTTTGGACAAGAGAGTGTCCTTTTAATTATTCTAAGATCAGCATACTTTAGCGTATGTAAAGACTATGCATATTTTAACTAGATCTGTTCAAAACCGGATAAATATATGTAATTAATATTGGCATTTATATAGCAGCAACCTCTTCTGCAGCACTTTAAAAGGGGACACCATAAATTGGACACCGTAAATTGGTTATAATCATATAATATTGCTATATTCTAGCTATATTCACTTAGGAATCATGAATAGTTAAAATAGCATAGCATTACATAAAATTGTAAATAGCAGTCTTTTACTCTACATGTGGAATCTCTTGCATATTTAAAAAGTTTTGAATCAAAGCCACCCCGATGCAATCTAAAAAAATGCAAATCGCACCGCATATTTTTGGACCGTAGCCATTCAACGTTCTGCACATTGATTTCTTAATATAACCATTGTTTCTTACTTTTGAAAAAGACAGTTTGATTGTACAGATGTAATACTCTAATTGCCAGGTTCATTCATTTAAAAACCAGCCAAGATGCTTAGTCAACACAGCCATTTAAAAATCATCAACTTTGATGATGTCATACCAATTAATCTTAAAATGTGAAACTCGAAAGCACAATGCACGCTGTCTTTTCAGTAACGATGGAAACAAACACTGTTTACTGAGGCCAAGACTATTTTTAGCTGTAGAATATGGCTTATATCATGAAATAGTGTTGTTCGTGTCTAATAGTACTCAAATTTAAATTGGAAATAGTTGGATCTGGCTAAGACGTTATGGAACCCACAATGCACTGCTTTCTATTCTCAAAGGAAGTCTACAAGAAATGCTCTTTCAAGGCTTCATTTGTTAAAATTAAATGGTTCATTTTTCTTTACATAGTTCATTCGAAAGGAAGTGTTTGCAATTATAATTGAGAATATAATAAAAAAAACATCTTGTCTTAAATTGTGCATGTAGCTAATTTGTTTAGCGAAAGCAAAATTAGAATTTCATATTTAGAAGCAAAAATATTATGCCAATTACCAATATTAAATCTCAGCATTCTAAATACCATAACATTTCTCTCCTCCCTCCGATTTGATTTGTAAAATTCTGTAGAAAATTTAACATCTTGTCACCCTATCAACGTTGTTGCTGGTCTCTTAAAGGGACACTATAGGCTTCAAAATAACTTTAGCTTAATAAAGCAGTTTTGGTCTATAGACCATGCACCTAGAGTCTCACAGCTCAATTTGCTGCCATTTAGGCGTTGAATCACTTTGTTTATTCACACCTCCCTGCATGTGACTTGCACAGTCTTCTTAAACACTTCTTATAAGTGAGATCTAATGTTTAAACTTCCTTTATTGCACAATTTACAATTTCTTATTTCCTGCTCTGATAATAGCCTTCCAGACCCTGCAGGTGCCTCCTGTGTGTGATTAAAGTTCCGTTTACAGAGGAGGAGATAAAAACCTTCTAAAACAAGTTAACATCTGATTGAAAATGAAACAATGTTTTAATGCAGGCTGTCACAGCAGACTGCATGGACATAAACAAAGTGATTTAACTTCTAAATGGCAGAGAATTGAGCAGTGAAACTACAGAGGCATGGTCTATACCAGGTAGACAACCTTTTAGTAGTACTGTGCCAAAGCAAGATCTTGAAATTCCATGGCATGCCAATCCTATTTTTTTTTTTTTAAATTGAGGTGTGTATGTTGCCATATTCTGCTTGTGTTATTTATGAGTGCTATAATTGTTTTGAAACATTGTATTTGTGCATATGTGAGCTGTTATATTGTATATGTTCATGAGTAGTTTGTGGTATTGTGTATGATACCTATGAATGTGGGCTGTGTATGGGGGCTGCTTGTGGAATTGTGTGTCTGGATAAAATGTTACATTGTGTGTTTGGTGCTGTGTGTATGTTTGGGGTTGCTTGTGGTATTACATTTGAGGCTGCTTGCTAGGTTGTGTGCGTGTAAGTGAATTGTCACTGGTGTTGTGTTTGTGTGGAATGTGTGTGGATTGTGTGGTTTGTGTGTATTATTTGTATGAGGTGGAGGCTTTTTCTACAGCTCTGTGTATACCTAGCAGTATGGGTGGCTTCTCTGGGGTTCAGTGGGGTCTGGGCTCGCCAGGTGCAGTTCAAGGGCAGGTGTTGCTGTCGACTGCTCTTAATCTACTGCGGATTATCGTTCACAAGTGCGGGGAGGACGTTTTATGAGATAATTTCCTCTATCATTTTCTTTGCTGTGTAAAATGAGGATTGTCCCTCCCCACCTGCAATCACAACTTGGGTTGCACTAGCAGATATCTGAAGTCCCTCCTAATAGGCCAGAGCCTTCTTGGCTATGGCAGCTTAGAGTGCCATGCAAAGGCACCTAGAGTGTCATGCATGGCACACCTGATCTATACACTAAATCTGATTCATTAAGCTAAATATGTTTTGATGCCTACAGAATCCCTTTAAGTCTGTTCTTCTGCATGCAAGGGTTGACAGCCTACAGGGGAGCAAATAGCTAAATACATTTTGTTTTGCAGGGAAATACCACCAGAAAACAAAAAACAAGCAAATATGAGCTGTCTCATAGTAAAAGAAGCAGCCAAACAGAGTCCCTAGTGCTGCTCTACTTAGAGTGAAACTACTGGAGAGACTTACTAATGCCCATTGGAAAGCAAAACTACTTAGAGTTTTGTGATGCCATTTTGCATGCACTTGTAAAGACAACTAAATAGCAGTAGGTGCAGTCAGATTATATGTAAATGGTAGTTGGTTCAGCGCTTAATGTGTCAATAGAAATAGTGCAAGATATATTTGTATGTGGGCAGCAACCTAAAATAAGACGTTCCCTCACAATGCGTCAAAGGAAGAGGAGAATCAGAGAGATAAAAGATATAGGTCGCGCCAAAAGTTATTGGGGAGTGTATAAAAACTCGTGTGAGAAAAATAAATAAGTGAATATAAAAAGGTGAAAAAGAGCAACATAAAAAGTACTCACATATACAATGGTATATAATAACATAAATAAGTCCTTAGATGAGTATAAGATGGTGTAGTCCACTTGATGAGTTGTAAAAGGAAATAGTAATCCAAACGAGGAAATGATCAGGAGTTTCTTGTTCCAAGTGACGATATATAAAATAGAACAAAAGGAAATTCCAATAGTGTAATCTGTCACTTAAAATTCCTTGTGTGAATTCAAGATAGTAGAGTATCCCACTCACCTTTTTTGAGAGCTAAGATAAGCTCAAATCAACTTCGCATCCAGTGGTATAGATCCCCCACTGATGGGATATAGGCTTGTGCACGTAGAGAAGACTGCTCTTTTCTAAGAACCTTGCACAAACCTGACAGCAGTAAAGTAGGAGAACGTACAAGATCACAAAGCCAAAGACCTACCATAAAGGTTACAGAAAAGCCAAATGCACCAACATCCACAAAAGTCACGTGAGCACTATTTTGTGTTATTCTCCACTTTCCCCATCAGTGGGGGATCTATACCACTGGATGCGAAGTTGATTTGAGCTTATCTTAGCTCTCAAAAAGGTGAGTGGGATACTCTACTATCTTGAATTCACGCAAGGAATTTTAAGTGACAGATTACACTATTGGAATTTCCTTTTGTTCTATTTTATATATCGTCACTTGGAACAAGAAACTCCTGATCATTTCCTCGTTTGGATTACTATTTCCTTTTACAACTCATCAAGTGGACTCAGGGGCGTACCTAGAGCATTTGGCACCCGGGGCGGATCCTGTGCTTGGCACCCCCTCCCCACCCTCCCCCCCCCAAAAAAAAAAAAAAACCTGTAAAAAATGTTAAAGGTTTTATTTCTTTTATTTTTACAATTTGTAAACTTTGCAAAACCGCTGTCAGCCCCTCCTACAAAACCCTTGTCCTGCCCTGCCCCTCCTACAAAACCTCTGTCCTGCCCCTTCTACAAATCCTGTACTGCCCCATCTACAAAACCCCCGCAACCCCCTTCCACAAATCCCCTGCTTATCCCCCCTTATAAAGACTCCTGTCCCAATACAAAACCCCCACCCCCTTCTACAAAATCCCTGCAGCCCCACACACACATTTACAGGCAGACAGTCACACACTCAGTTACAGACACAGTCACACACTCAGTTACAGACAGACAGTCACACACTCAGTTACAGGCAGACAGTCACACACAGTCACACATCACACATTCCTCCGTGCGGCCAGTTTATCAGCTGTTTGCTTGAGTGAGCTGTACTGGCCGCACTGCACCCTAACTACCATGGGACACTGTGCGGCCACAGCTCACACAGCCCCCTCCAGCCAGGGCCGGTACAAGGATTTTTGCTGCCCAAGGCAAAAGTAAAGTTTGCCGCCACCCATGTGACATCACAATGCCCCAGCCATATGATTTACCATGTTAACTAATGCCAGTGCTGCAGTGCCGCCGTGTTTACATTAAAAGGCCTGCAGGGACATGCTATAGACACCAGAACCACTACATTAAGCTGAAGTGGTTCTGGGGACTATAGTGTTTCTTTAATGTGAGGTAAATTAGAGCTTAGTGCCACGAATAATATACTAGATTGCCTACTTACAACCAGATGAGGATGATGATGGGCTCTAGCTGCAGTCTGGCTCCACTGGTCTGGTGCAGAACAGGCTCTCTGGAGGCGGTTTGTAACTGTGGTCACAAAAATCAATGTTCTGGGAGAACGGGAAGCAGCTCCATTTTTTGGGGGTCCTTTACACAGCTCAAGGTCTGGGTCCCAGGGTCCACCTTCATGTTCCACCAATGAGTTTGTTCACAGGGGGTGGAGTGTGTAGGGGATGTCCTGATATGTGTGTAAGGAATGCATTGTGTGAAATTGTGTTTGTATGTGTAAGGACTGCAAGGTGTGTTTCTGTGTATGTATGGGATGCATTGAATGTGTGTAAGGGGTGCATTGAGTGTGTGTAATGAATGCATTGTGTGTTTCTGTGTGTGTAAGGGATGCATTGTGTAACGGTTGCATTGCTTGTGTATGTGTGTCTGTGTGTGTAATGCATTGTGTTTTTCTGTGTGCAAGGGGTGCATTGTGTGTATGTGATGAATGTCAATCTCTCCTCCCGCTCCAATTTCCTTCTCCTCCTCCCAATTTCTCTTTCTCACCCCCCTCCTAATTTCTCTCTCACCCCCGCTCCTATTTTCTCTCACCCCCCTCCTTTCTTTCTCACCCACCCCCCCTTATTTCTCTTTCTCACCCACCCCCCCTTATTTCTCTTTCTCACCCCTCCTTATTTCTCTTTCTCACC
>OW240915.1:163997975-164072522 GCA_933207985.1 Pelobates cultripes | reverse complement strand
GCCGGACTAACAGGAAGTGCACACACTCTGTGCACTTCCTGTTAGTCCGGCCGGGTACAGGAGACAGCTGCTCTCTGTACCCGTCGGACCATGCTGTAGTGAGGGAGCTGACAGGAGCACTCCCTCCTGTCAGCCTCTCCTCAGGCTGCGCCCGGGCGGTGCGGTCCGCCCTCATGGACGCACCGCCCGGGCAAAGCTGCAGCCGCCTGAGGCTCTTCTACAGAGCGCTCGGGCGGCTGCAGCATGGGGGGGGGGGGGCGGCGGGGCTGGTCATGGCACCCCCCACCCTGGTGGCACCCGGGGCGGACCGCCCCCCCCGCCCCCCCCTTAGTACGCCACTGAGTGGACTATACCATCTTATACTCATCTAAGGACTTATTTATGTTATTATATACCATTGTATATGTGAGTACTTTTTATGTTGCTCTTTTTCACCTTTTTATATTCACTTATTTATTTTTCTCACACGAGTTTTTATACACTCCCCAATAACTTTTGGCGCGACCTATATCTTTTATCTCTCGCAGTCAGATTATAGCCTCTCCCTCGTGGTTCCGGTACTCAGTTAGCGAGTCAGAGCACACGCTCAAGAGATTCTCAGCCTGCGCTCTTACAACATTGAAAGTCAGAGCCGTGAAGGAGCGGGTATGGCAAAGAGCTACTGATTAGCATAACATCAATATCCGTTATAAAACCAGGAAAAGGTGGGCACCATTGCACTGACTTGACTGGTTTTGCCCCCCAGGCCTAAGGCTGCCAGTCCTCCCCTGCCGACAGTTACCACTGGTTTCCCTGGCACTGTTTTTTCCCCCTCTTTTGTGCTGCTGCTTGATTGATTGGGGGAATGTTCATTAATTTCACCTGTGTGGAATTTGTATCCCCCATAAAGGCACACCCCTAACTCACTGAGCTTGCTCACATTAATTGAAAGCAGACTCTATTAAGTAGACTCTTTCAAGTAGGAGTTAGAAAACCAGGAGTTTAAACTAACAAGGGGTTTAAACTATCAAGGTAATTGTTTTTATTTTCTGTTTCAAGGGGAAATGAGTGTTAGCAAGATTGCTGGTTTGACTCAATGCACATCTTGTTGCATGTATGGATGCCTGGATGTACCCGTCCAGGGTCCATACCTCTGTGATGGTTGTGTGCGAGTGGCTTCTCTGGAAGCTCACATTGGAGATCTCGAAAAGCAAATCGCAACTTTGAGGGAGATTGACAATCTTGAGAGGAGTCTGCTGCTCACTGAGCAGAGTTTAGTGGGGACAGGTAGTGGAGAGGGAGGAGATAATACAGATGGGGAACAGGCATGTAGCTGGGTGACAGTGGGGCGAGGAAGCAGGGGGGGAGGGAAGAGGAAAGGGCTAGCTAGTCCTGATTTGGTGCAACCTAGCAGATTTGCCCGTTTGAGGGAAGATGTTGGGAGCATCAGCTCAGGAGTAGCTGTATTAGAGGAAGCTGTTACTTCTAACAGCCGAGCTAACAGCCCCCCTAGTACGGGTGGGTATCAAAATGTAAGGAAGGCAAGACAGGTTGTGGTGGTAGGGGACTCTATCATTAGGAGAACAGATAGGACAATCTGCCGCTCTGATCGGCTCAACCGGACAGTTTGCTGTCTCCTGGGTGCTCGGGTCCGGCATGTTGCTGACAGAGTGGATGGATTATTGGGAGGGGCTGGGGATGACCCAGCGGTCATGGTCCATGTTGGTACCAATGAATGACAAAGTAAGAGGAAGATGGAAGGTCCTAAAGAATGATTTCAGGGAATTAGGTAGCAAACTTAATAAAAGGACCTCCAAGTTGGTATTCTCTGAGATATTACCTGTGCCAAGCGCTACAGTGGAAAGGCAGCGGGAGATTAGAGAGGTCAATGCGTGACTTAAGTCTTGGTGCAGGAAGGAGGGTTTTGGGTTTTTAGAGCACTGGGCCGACTTTGCGATTGGGTACAACCTTTATAGTGGTGATGGATTGCACCTAAACGAGAGAGGGTCTGCAGTGCTGGGGGATAGGATGTCTAGAAGGTTGGAGGAGATTTTAAAATAGTAGTAGGGGGGAGGGTCATAGCAATCTACAAAATGGAGATAGGACAGAAAGGAGATGGGCTTTAGCACAGTATAAGGGGGGTGGAGATGGGGGGAGCGGCAAGCTCAGAACAGAGAAGCTATGTAATGATGATAATTCACAAAATATACAAGTGACGCATAATATTAAATGTATGCTTACTAATGCAAGGAGCCTAAATAACAAAATGGGGGAACTAGAGGCATTAGCATACACTAAACAATATGATATAATAGGCATAACTGAAACATGGTGGGATGAGACACATGACTGGGCAGTTAACTTAAATGGGTACATGTTATTTAGGAAGGATAGGAAAAACAAGAAGGGTGGTGGGGTATGTTTGTATGTCAACCATGATTTAATGCCAAATCTTAAGCAAATGGAATGCGATGAGGAAAATGTGGAAGCTTTATGGGTAAATATCTGCTTGGGGGAAAAGAAGGGAAAACAACTATTGGTTGGGATATGTTATAAACCACCTAATGTTAATATTGACGAGGAACAACAGCTGTTTGAGCAAATTGAGAAAGCTGCAAATCTGGATAACACTTTAATTATTGGAGATTTTAATTACCTGGACATAAATTGGGACAGAGGGACTAGTAGCTCAGCAAAGGGAATTAGGTTTTTAAACTTGTTAAATGACACCTTCATGTCACAACTTGTACAAGCACCAACTAGAATGGACACTTGTCTGGACCTGGTTTTAACAAACAACGTTGATCTTTTGACCAACATTCAAGTAGGTGAGCAATTGGGAAATACAGTGTCCTTTGAAATAAACTCAAAAAAACAAAAGCACGAGGGGTATACTAAAACATATAATTTTAAAAAGGCCAATTTCAATAAGTTAAGGGAAGCTTTACAATATATTGACTGGCATAAACTCTTTAGTGAAAAGAACACTGAGGATAAATGGATCATCTTCCAACAAATATTAGAAAGGTACATTTCTCAGTATGTACCATTGGGAAAGAAATATAAAAGAAACAAATTAAAACCAATGTGGCTTAGTAGAGAAGTAAAACAAGAGATTAAAAATAAGAAAAGGGCATTTAAACCATTTAAATCGGACAAATCAGATGCATCTTATAAAAGATATAAGGAAGCAAATAATGCGTGTAAAAAGGAAATTAGACTTGCTTAACTTCAAAATTAAAAAATGATAGCTAAAGAGAGCAAAACCAACCCCAAAGCATTTTCTAAGTACATAAATTCTAAAAAACCCAAAAATGAAAGTGTAGGTACCCTAAAAACTGAAACAGGGGTGTTAGATAATGAAGACCAGGAAAAGGCAGGAATTTTAAATAACTTTTTCTCCTCCGCATATATTAAGGAAGAACCCATGGCAATAGATGTGCAACGATTGCTACTAAAAACTTGCAGAATAATTGTAATTGGTTAACTCAAGACAAGGTGCTGCAGCAACTAAAGAAAGTTAATATAAACAAAGCTCCAGGGCCTGCCGGTATCCATCCATGTGTACTTAAGGAACTAAGTGTAGAAATAAGTGAACCTCTGTTTTTAATCTTTCAAGATTCTTTTCTTTCAGGAAGTGTTCCGGAGGATTGGAGAAAGGCAGATGTGGTTCATATATTCAAAAAGGGTTCAAAATCCTTGCCTGGAAATTATAGACCTGTGAGCTTAACTTCCGTGGCTGGTAAAATATTTGAAAGGTTTTTAAGGGATAATCTTCAAGAATTCCTTGAGAAGAACATGGGTATCAGCAAAAATCAGCACGGTTTTATGAAGCACAGGTCATGTCAAACTAACTTGATTGAGTTCTACGAAGAAATAAGTAGAATTATAGATCAGGGTGTTGCCATGGATGTGATCTATTTGGATTTTGCAAAGGCATTTGATACAGTTCCACACAATAGAATAGTGTTCAAACTCAAGGAAATTGGTCTAGATGGAAATGCTTGTTCTTGGGTAGAACATTGGCTTAAAAACATAGTACAAAGAGTTGTCATTAATGGTAAATTTTCAAGCTGGACAGAGGTGGCAAGTGGTGTCCCTCAGGGGTCTGGTCTGGGACCCCTTGTATTTAACATTTTTATAAATGATCTTGAAGACAGCATGGAAAGTCATGTTTCAGTTTTTGCAGATGACACAAAACTTTGTAAAATAATACAATGTGAGCAAGATATTACTTTGCTGCAGAGGGATTTAGATAGACTGGGGGACTGGGCACTCAAATTACAGATGAAATTTAATGTTGAAAAATGCAAAGTTATGCACTTCGGCGTAAAGTATACACAAGCAATGTATACCCTTAATGGAAGCGAATTAGGGATAACAACACACAAAAAGGACTTGGGAATTGTTATAGATAACAAACTATGCAACAATGTGCAATGTCAATCAGCAGTGGCCAAGGCCGGTAAGGTATTGTCATGCATGAAAAAGGGCATTCATTCTCGGGACGAGAATATCATTTTGCCTCATTATAAATCACTGGTAAGACCCCATATTGAATATGCTGTGCAATTTTGGGCACCTGTTCTAAAGAAGGATATTATGACACTAGAAAAGGTGCAGAGGCAGGCTACAAAATTAATAAAATGAATGGAACATATAAGCTATGAAGAAAGGCTAACAAATTTAAACCTATTTAGTTTAGAAAAACGTCGCCTGAGAGGGGATATGATAACATTATACAAATATATTCTGGGCCAAATCAAACCATTGTGTCGAAATCTATTCACAAACCGGACTTTACATAGGACAGGAGGCCATGCGTTTAGACTGGAAGAAAGAAGATTTCGTCTAAGGCAAAGGAAAGGTTTTTTTACTGTAAGAATAATCAGGATGTGGAATTCTCTGCATGAAGAAGTGGTTTTATCAGAGTCCATACATATGTTCAAACAGCTACTAGATGCATACTTGCAAAAACAGAATATTCAAGGATATAATCTTTCAATGTAGGGTAATAACTGCTTGATCCAAGGATAAATCTGACTGCCATTCTGAGGTCAAGAAGGAATTTTTTTTCCTAGCTTGTTGCAAAATTGTGCTTCAAACTGGGTTTTTTTGCCTTCTTTTGGATCAACAGCAAAAAACAAATGTGAGGAAGGCTGAACTTGATGGACGCAAGTCTCTTTTCAGCTATGTAACTATGTAACTATGTTTTGGGCATGGGGCCATGCTAGTGGTCGGTCAAAACTATGACTTCCAGGAAATTCCTGAACCCCTGAACTGATCTGGGTGATTTTTGGATATGATGTTCACCCAGCTCAGGGCTATCAGGGGATATGTATATATGGGGTTTTGTGTCTTTTTATGGTACTTTTTAAGGTTCTTTTTGGGGTTTCATAAAATTGTATGTTTTTTCTGTGCTTGGAGATAATTAGGTTAGACCAGTACAGTTCCTGATTCAATTATCTCCTAAGCACAGAGGAGGGATTCTATTGTTTGTGTATGGGAGTGTCTCACTGTATGACTCTGTTTTTATTGGTTTGTTCACTTTGTGTCCCTGTGCCCAACAAGGTCCACCTGGGTGTCGCCCTTGTTGGGAAACTTGCATAAAAGGCCAGTGTGCCTCCATTAAAATGCTATTCCAGCTTACACTCCAAAACTGTGTGTCGTCCTGTTATTGGAGGGAAAGAAGATTTACTCCTTTGTCTGCTGTTCCATCTTGCAGGAGATTCAAAAAAAGCCGCCCCCAAATGCCCAGGCAAATGTCTTGTTAGCCTGGCGGCTAACTAAAAATCCGGTCGGGCGGGCAGCGCTGGTGAGGCAGCCTCCCCCCCAGCATTCCCAAAGGTAAGGAGGCTGGGGGGATTGAATTTAAAAAGTGAGTGTGTTAATGTGAGTGTGTGTGTCTGTTAGTGAGTGAGTGTGTGTGTGTGTGTGTCTGTTAGTGAGTGAGTGTGTGTGTCTCTCTTACTGTGTGTGTGTCTGTTAGTGTGTGTGTGTGTGTGTGTGTGTGTCTGTCTGTCTGTTAGTGTGTGTGTCTGTAAGTGTGTGTCTGTTAGTGAGTGAGTGTGTGTTTCTGTTAGTGAGTGTGTGTGTGTGTCTGTTAGTGAGTGTGTGTGTGTTAGTGTGTGTGTTAGTGTGTGTGTCTGTTACTGAGTGTGTGTGTATGTTAGTGTGTGTGTCTGTTAGTGAGTGAGTGTGTGTCTGTTAGTGTGTGTGTGTCTGTTAGTGAGTGTGTGTGTGTGTGTCTTTTAGTGGGTGTGTGTGTGTTAGTGTGTGTGTGTGTGTGTGTGTCTGTTAGTGAGTGTGTGTGTATGTTAGTGTGTGTGTGTCTGTGAGTGAGTGTGTGTCTGTTAGTGTGTGTGTGTCTGTTAGTGAGTGAGTGTGTGTGTGCCTGTTAGTGTGTGTGTGTGTGTGTGTTAGTGTGTGTGTGTGTCTGTTTGTGTGTGTCTGTTAGTGTGTGTGCTGTGGAGTGAGTGTGTGTCTGTCTGTTAGTGAGTGTGTGTGAGTGTGTGTGTCTGTCTGTTAGTGAGTGTGTGTGTGTGTGTGTGTGTGTCTGTTAGTGAGTGTGTGTGAATGTGTGTGAGTGTGTGTGTCTGTTAGTGAGTGTGTGTGTGTGTCTGTTAGTGAGTAAGTGTATGTCAGGGAGTGTGTCTGTATGCGTGTCTGTTAGTGAATGTGTGTGTCTGCTAGTGACTGTATGTGTCTGTTAGTGAGTGTGTGTGTGTATTTAGAAGGTGGGGTAGGGGGGAAGAGGGGGTGACGCATGACAATGCACCATCTCATGCTGCAAAGAATACCTCTGCATCAATGGCTGCAATGGGGATAAAAGGAGAGAAAGTCATGGTGTGGCCTCCATCCTCCCTTGACCTCAATCCTATTGAGAACCTTTGGAGCATCATCAAGCAAAAGATCTATAACTGTCCAAAAACTCACAAGTTCAATGGATGCAAGACTTGTGAAGCTGCTATCAAATAAGGGGTCCTATGTTAAAATGTAACGTGACCTGTTAAAATGTTTAAAAAGTTAAAATGTTGTTATAAGTTTGATTGAAATAGCTTTTGATTTCAGTAAATATGCTGCAAATACAACAAATGACAATTTTCAGTTCTTTACAACCTATAAAGTGTTTTGAAACTTACTGTGCGTAATAATTTGGAACAGTGCATTGTAAGTTTTTTATGTTTAAAAAAAATACTGTTATCATTAGGAGGTTTGTTCAAAAAAATTTGAATTGTACTCTTAATAGTTGATAACATGAGAATTATGCTGACTGTTTTTTACATCAATTATTTAGGTAAATGAGAAAAATATCATTTGCATAATAATTTGGAACAGGGTGTATATTTTATCAAGAGCCCTAGGCATCAATCTGTATGGTGCCTCACATAGTCAGTAAAATAATTGAAATAGTTCTGGGCACACAAGTTTAGTATTTAGTGGTCAGGACATGTTAAAAAAGACCTACTAAGTGGGTAGATTGAATGCAGTCGCGGCTACATGTATCCAACGTACAGCTTAAAGGGATTCTCCAGTGCCAGGAAAACATATTCGTTTTCCTGGCACTGCAGGACCCTCTAGTGCCCCTCTACCTCCCACCCCCCATCCAAGTTGCTGAAGGGGTTAAACCCTTCAGTGACTTACCAGAGTCCAGCGCCGATGTCACTCGGCACTGGGTCTGGCTCCGCGTACGCTCCTCCCCCCCCCCGATGTCAGCCAGCAGGGGAGACCTACTGCGCATGCGCGGCTGTCGGCGGGAGAGACCTAATGCGCATGCGCGGCAATGGCGGCGCACGTGCATTAGACCTCTGGGGATTTCGGAGACGCTGGAGGTCCTCACATAGTGACGTCCAGCGTCGTTTTAAGTAACTTTTCGTGTTCTATGAACACGGAAGTGTCCTCTAGTGGCTGTCTAGTACACAGCCACTAGAGGAGGACTTAACCCTGCAATGTAAATATTATGAAAACTACAATAATTACACTTGCAGGGTTAACGATAGTGGGAGTTGGCACCCATACCACTCAGAAGTGGTCTGGGTGCCTGGAGTATCCCTTTAACTAAAAATAATTTGTGTTCAATCTACCAATCAGAAGGTAGGCGAATACACTGTAAATATATTACTTATTCTGGCACAATGTTAATTTTACAATAAAGTGATACATATTCTTATTTTATTTATTTAGTTCATTGTACATTGTATTGCATTTTTACTTTACAATTAAGTGTAATCCTATGGCATTGGTACACGAATAATATTTTGATTATCTCAAAAGAAAATACACACTCATTTGGAAGGTTTTATTATAGACACACAATATTATTAATTAAAATGTATCTTTATGCCACAAATAAGTAACACCATAATTGATTATTTTAGATTTTATAGTTTAAGTTGAAAATAATTCTACTCAAACCAAAAAATATATCTCTTACTGTAGAAGTTCTCACCATCATGTAAGGTTTTGGAACATTCCAAAATAAAAGTCAGTTAATGAACTAAAGATGTACAGAAAAAAACAATCTACAATTTGGAAAGAAAAGGAATAGCAAGTAATGGTGTAGAATTTTAAACCCCCTAAAAAGCGCTGAATTAAGTTGCACTCACAAAATGGTCATAGACTGCAGGCACATAAATCATTTATGGATGAAAGGAGCTCAATCCTCTTCTATTTTGTCCTTAAGAGGGATTAAACAGAGACACACAGACATAGTGCACCAGTAAAGTAATATGTGTAACATTTATTTTAGATTGCATTCACATGACGTATGATAAAATTCATCATGTCACAATGTAGTTCTTGTCCAGACTGTGAAGCTTAAAGGAGGTCCCTCTGGTCAGAAGACAGAGAACAGAATAGCCAGATGGATACACGATTTACAAATAAATAAATAAATAAAAACCAATAAAAGGAAAGTTCAAGTGCTGAAGGGGTCTCTCCGCCCTATGCGTTTCGTTCTCTCGAACTTCGTCAGGGGAAATTATGACTATGTTCAGATCTCCTCTATCCGTCTTTTAAGTGTTAATTTCACCCCTTTTTCAGCCGTTCTGACGGCGGCGTGTGAAGTGGAATCACCTGAGTCTATGTGCTGTAACCACGGCTGGTTCCCTTATTTACCACTATAATGTCTTAAAGCATAGAACTTAGCAGGGCTAACCATACAGATATCTTAGCCATAATATTATATAGTTAGTAAGAGGTACTCTATTTAAAATATATAAATAATTGAGAATACAATAGAAAATAAGGATTGTCTTGGAAGCAATAAAGTTTTGTCTTTTTAAATATTTATTATATAAAAATATAAATATAGACATATAAAATCCATTACAATAATTTATAGCAGAGTTTATAAGATTAAACTAAATGCTTGCACATATCATTAATAGATTAACATACCCTCCTGAACATGTCATCATGTCAGCCTCTCTGTCATTTTAAGATGGAGCAGCGTCTGTCTCCAAATCTCTCCTCTGTCCCTTAACATTTAAAAGTACACCTATTTCTACCTTAGGTGTCTTCATTTTAGGGTCACCGTAGTTCATATATGAAAAAGTAACACTTCTTTTACTTTATTCATTTTAGGACCTCCCTGAACTTGGCAAAAATACAAGGCCATAACTAAAGGGTGTACACGTCATGGAAATTTTCCTGGCTTAGGTCAAGATGGCATCTTAAAGTCTGAACATATTTATCTACTTAGGCTGACCACAGTATATTATGTACTGAAAGAGTCGTAGCGTAGCCTTGAAGCTTGTTTATGCATTATTGTTATTGTAATTCGTCTAGGACAAAATGGCGTAAACATATTATGCACTGAGGGTAGGTAAAAGGTTATTGCTTAAAGAAACATTGTATGAAAAACAATATGTTCCATTTCTAACACCTTGTCAGGTTGCAATATCTCTTAAAGACAAAGTACACAGTTTAAGAAATACAACATTTCATTCTAAAACTTGTAATATTTGCATTTGCCCATAACAGTGCGTTCCATGCACCTCGCTTCCACATGTCACTAAGAGAGAGACTTCCGATATCGTATTGAACGTACCATGCATTCCAAATTACGAACCGGAAGTGCAAGTGTCAGTCCAGCAATGTACAATAATCGCATTAAAACGTATATGTAATAAAAATAGAAGATAAGAAACACCATGTCATTAATCAAATAACCTTATCTCATGAAAAGTAATAGAATAAAACAAATATTCATATTAATATCTTTAAAGGTATACCATGTGAAATACAAACACCAAGAAAAAACACATTAGCATAGAAAATTCACAACCATATAGTGGCCAAAGAACCCTATAGACAAATCGAGACTAAGAGACGGTTGCATAAAAGAAGTTGCATAAAAGAAGTGATAAAACGTTTGTCATCTCACTGTGCGTCTGGCTTTCTCCACTATAAATTTATGCTGCTACTGGAGAGAGAGGGGTCGGAGGTCGGGTACAATTAAAAAATATGTGGAAAAAACTACAAGAAACAAACCATGTCAAAATCAACATTGAGACCTATTGGAGTAAAAGTCTTAAGTGTAAAAATCCAATAGCCCTCTCTCTGTCTCAATTTCTTGACTAAATCCCTACCTCTAACGTCGAGGACAACCCTCTCCACACCAATACATAAAAGAGTTCCAAAATTAAAATGTGGACAATTATTGCAGTGAACTGGAGTGTGTCTGTAAGTTTTTCCTTATGTTGTTACAATGCTCCAAAAACCTCACTTTTAGTGCTCTACTAGTCCTACTGACATATTGAATGCGGCACCCGCATGTTAATGAGTAGACCACATTAGTGCTATTACAGTTGATGTAGTCTTGAATTTCAAAATTTTTCCCAGTCTTTTTACTTATAAAATCAACAGTTTTCTTAGGTAAAAACCTACAGGCCTTACATCTCCCACATTTATGGAACCCTTTAAGTATAGTGTCTTTAGTAATTTTAGTTCTAAAGGTACTTGGGGCTAATATGTTTTTAAAGTCTCTGCTTTTTAAAAAAATCTTTTTTGGGAATGACCAAATTTGATTACTTAAATATTCATCTTCCAATAGCAAAGGCCAATGAACTGAAGATGTAACTGTTTGATATTCGGCAATTAAATGGACAACCTGACATCACTGCGCAACATTTTAGACAAAATATAAACAATGACAATATGTTCTAAACATATTTTATAATTAAAACATATATACTTCAATGTGGTGTTTATTGCTCAATTAAATTAGTTATAGCAATTAAAGAAGTGTTGGTGTATTCTTAAAAATGAAAAGGTTTTTGGGTAAAAAGTTTAAATAGTTTAAATATTGTAAAATTATATATATATATATATATATAACATAACATATTTATAACAATAAGAACGAAAATAACAGTATGCTATAACAATGCAATTTATGTCATTTTTTCAGTGTATGAGAATGTTGGCACATGGTGAAATAAATGAACAGATCTGTTAAAGAAAGAGGGAGCACTAAAAGGCTAGCAGGAGTCAATCAAGAGATAACTCAAGGGGCTGGGCAAAGAAAGAGACATTTACAAACACTGACACACATGCAGATACACATATGCCAAACCTGATATACATACAGTTGAACAGAGAAACTTTTAGGCACACTGCCACACATACAGATACAGATACAAACACAACCACACATACCCATACAGATACAGACACGCAGATACACATACAGATACACACATTGACACATGTACAGACACAGATACAAACACTGCCACACATGCAGATACACAGACGCACAGAAACAGACACACACACTGACACATATGCAGATACATAGACACACAGACACAATCACTGACACACATACAGATACAGACACACAGATAAACATGCAGATACACAGACACACATACTGACAAACATGCAGATAAACATACACATATACTGACAAACACACAAATACACAGATATACAGATACACACAGACACAGCTAAACAGACATACAGATACTAACATATAAGCTGACACACATACAGATACAGACACATTGATACACACACTCACACACATACTGATACAATGACACACACAGATACCTCCAATGTCTTGACCTATAGCATTTCTCCATTAATCTTCAAACTCTCTTTTTACCTATCACAAACCTCACCTGTCCTAGCTCTGCAACCTCCTTCTACAATTACACCCTCTCCTCTCAACTAGACATCATGGCACCTGCTACATTTAAACGCAGCAAGCACTCTCAACAACAACCATGACACACCAAGCTGACTCGATACCTCCAAAAATGCTCCAGAACTGCTGAATGCTGTTGGAGAAAGTCTCACTGTGCGTCTGACTTTCTCCACTATAAATTTATGCTGCTAATACAGCTTGGCTCTTTCCTCTGCAAAAGTAAATTACTTCAATACCCTCATAACCACCCTCTCCCGCGAGCCCAAATGACTTTACACATTTAACTCTCTTCTTCGCCCTATTTTTCCTCCTCCACCTACTAACTTGACCACCTCGGACTTTGTTCATTCGCACCCACTACAGAGGAAGAGGTTTCTGCTCTGCTCCAGTCATCTTGCCCCACCTCCGGCTCCCTAGATCCAATTCCCTCGCATCTCATCTGTACTCTGTCTTCTTCTCTTTCTCTACCTCTCACTAAAATTCTAAATCTCTCTCTCTCCTCTGGCATATTTCCACTCAACTTGACCAAAACTGAAATTCTGGTCTTTCCGCCCTCCTCCCTCAAGTGTTGCTACTCCTGTGTCTGTCTCCCTCCAAGTCAACGGTGCTACCATCAGCAGCACCACGCAGGCTCGCTGCCTTGGTGTTCTCTTTGACTCCGTCCTCTCTTTCGCCTCATGTTCTGTCAATTACCAAATCCTGCTGCTTCCATCTCAAAAACAATGCGCACATCCGGCCCTACTTAACGCCAGATGTGGCTAAGGTGCTGGTCCATTCCACGGTCCTTTCTTGCCTTGACTACTGTAATCCGCTTCTCAGTGGTCTTACGTGCTCCCAACTTGCTCCGTTACAGTCCATAATGAATTCGGCGGCGAGGCTTATCTTCCTGTCCGCCCGCACCTCCCACGCTTCACCCTTCTGTCAGTCCCTACATTGGCGTTCTGTAAGATATAAGGTTCAATTCAAAATTCTGGTTCTTGCTTTCAAATCTCTACATAATGCTGCTCCCACTTATCTATCCTCCCTAATACGCAAGTATGTCCTGTCTAGGCCCTTAAGCTCTGCTGAAGACTTATGTCTATCTTTTGTCCGTACTCATACCTCTGATGCTCGCCTTCAAGACTTCTCGAGGACTGCACCGTTCCTGTGGAACTCACTTCCCTCCTCCGTTAGATGCTCACCCAGTCTCCACTCCTTCAAAAAATCATTCAAAACCCACTTCTTCATAAAAACGTATCAATTAAACTGTTAATAGCTCCCAACTGATTCCTCTCTTGCAACTGTCATTAGTCTAATACTATCCTTACCTTTTGTGTCACTTTACCCCACTCCTTCTAGCATGTACGCTCATTGAGCAGGGCCCTCAATCCCTCTGTTACTTTGTGTCCAACTTGTCTGGTTAGAACTACATGTTTGTTCATCCACCCACTGTAAAGCCCTGCGGAATTTGTTGGCGCTATATAAATAATAACATAATAATAATAATAATAATACCAGGGCTGGCCCAAGACATTTTGCTGCCTGGGTTCCCAACAACCACGCCACCAAAACACGCCCACATTCATTATGTTGTATTATAATAATTAAAACCAAAATAAAATATATCATGATTAGATAAATACCTTCCAGTAACAGATCAATACACACTAAATTAAACATCACAACGTATATGCTTCTGCAGTGGTATTTAAATATTAGCTAAGTACAATAAACATCACTAACAATAACAAAGCAAACATTTGTTAAATTGTCATGTGGAGTGTATGCCATTAGTCTGGGGATGTAGTTTGTATGCTGGGGAGGTAGTGTGTCTGTGTGAGTGTGCTGGGAATGTAGTGTGCCTATGTGTGTGCTGGGGATGTAGTGTGTGTGTGATTGGGATGTAGTGTGTCTGTGTGTTTACTAGAGATGTAGTGTGCCTGTTTGTGTGTGCTGTGGATGTAGTATATCTGTTTGTGTGCTGGGGATGAAGGGGGTCTGTGTGTGTGTATTGGGGATGTAGTGTGTGTCTGTGTGTGTGCTGGGGATGTAGTGTGTGTGTGCTGGAGATGTAGTGTGACTTTGTGTATGCTGGGCATGTAGTGTCTGTGTGTGTGCTGGGGATGTAGTGTGTGTGCTGGGGATATAGTGTGTCTGTGTGTATGCTAGGTATGTAGTGTGTGTGCTGGGGATGTGTTTGTGGCAGACCACCGTCACTGAATACCATGCCCACTGCACGTTCAGGTGTTTTCCCCTGTGTATTGTACGTTTCCACATGTATTTCTATGTGTTTCGTGTAATATGCCCTGTTGACCGTTCAGGAGCGCTCATGCGAATAGAACCTGTTTGCCTCTCCGGCACCCCATTAGAATGTTCACACCAATCAATCAGAACGTTCACATCTGCATCATAAGTGTGAAATAAGGGAAGTAATTAATGAGTGCTCCTCTGGGTGGACGCCATACGTATAGGCGAACACCACCCAAGGGGAGGATTTGTATCCAGAAAGGAGACGCTTCCCTTGTGGGATCTTCGCACCGGGACTCCGCAAACGGGTTCCTGAGGTTGGTGGGGACACTGTTGGGGTACTGGCAGTTCGGATCGCCCGACCTGCTCCCAATGGGAGCTACGAGGAGCTACGAGGTCAGACTCGTAGCTGCCCAAGGAGCGCTCTCCCCGGGGCTGCCTAAGTGGAGGCAGCCACCAGATAGAGGCGTGAGCCCCAGCGAAGATCCTGGAGTTGTGAGTCAGCTTCACAGCCGCAGAGTCTTGCTGGCCACCTTGAAGTTCGTGCCAACCAATCTGGAGAAGCAACTTCAATTCAAGCGAGGTTCACGCCATTCTCCTGATGGGTCGGCATCAGGCTGCAGGGTGCAGGCAACCAATCACAGAGCGCCCATTCAAACGAGGTTTCGCTCCCTTTCTCCTGGCTTCAGCGGCGAAACCCCTCTCCTCTCCAAGCGCCAATTGGTGCACATGGGTTTCACATCCTTTCTCCTGATTGCACGGCGAAATCCCTCTCCTCCCTGAGCACTGCTTGGCGCAAATTGTTTTTGCGTCTTTCAGCTGATTGGTTGTTGCTTGGTTTAGGCGCGAAGTTTGAATTCACCGTAATAAACCAATAAACCAAGCAACGCTGTGGAACTATTTCCGGGGATGTACAGAGCCCCAAGCCCAGACTTCGTATGATGGTTTATCTGGCTCTGTACATCCCATAGTCCCACTATTTGCAGGGGTCCTAGGTGGGACCCGGGGCTATCCAGGGATGTATATTTCATGTGTGTACCCCATTCCCTTCCCGAAAGTGTGGAGCCCCTAGGTGTTCCCCATGTATGTAATGTGCTTTACTGTTTGTAATTGTTGTGCAGTTGGTATCTCCCAGAGTGGGATAGGGTTACCTGTAAACCATCACCCTCCAGCCTAGGATTGCATGGAACAGGATGGAGACCCTGTGGGGGTCTGTGCATAAAAGCTGTGTGTATCAATAAAGCATGGTTAGTGTTGTACCTCCAGAACTCGGTCTTGTCCAGTTACTTGGGGGAAATGGGTCTCATTGTATTCTAAGGGGTTCTTGAATGGCTGAAGGAAGGGAATTAGCAGGGGTAACTGGTCGGGTTACGAGGGGTCCTCTTCAGTGTTGTGTAGTAGTTTCTTTATGTGTGGTAGGGATGTAGTGTTTCTGTGTGTATGCTGGGGATGTAGTGTGTCTGTGTGTATGCTGGTGATGTAGTGTGTCTATGTGTGTGCTAGGGATTTAGTGTGTCTATGTGTGTGCTAGGGATTTATTGTGTCTGTGTGTGCTAAGTATGTAATGTGTGTGTGTGCTAGGGATGTAGCGTGTGTGTGTGTTGGGGATGTAGTGTGTTTGTGTGTGTGCTGGGGATGTAGTTTGTGTGCTGGGGGTGTAGTGTGTGTACTGGAGATATAATGTATGAGCTGACTGAGATTGGAATTCCTATGTCCAGCACACTGTGTGCTTAAAGCTAATAAGTATTTACCCTTTGTGTATCGCAGTGAGGTAGATCCTTGATGAGGAAAAAAAGAAGAGAAGTCCAGGCACTCCAGGATGCAAAAAGGCAAATTTATTGAACCCACCACCACTCACGTTTCGACCTACACAGTCTTTGTCAAGCTCTTCTATTTTTTCCTCATCGAGCATTTGGTTTCTGGTACTGGAACTGGTCTGGTTGCACCCGGATACATTTCAAATGGGACTGAGTGCAGTTCCACATTTCTGCTATATTATATCCAGTGCGGTAGATTCTAGCTGAAGTGGAGTCTGAATTGATTCCTTGTGGCTCTGCTCCTCCTGTCGTCACTGTTGCAGGCTCAGTCCGACTCTTGATCTCTTGCATGACCCACCATCTGTGCTGGCGATGTCGCCGTTACAGCACACATAGCCCAACAAAGAACGGAATTATGCTGCTCCAAGAGGGCAGCCCACAGCAACTGCCCTGCTGCAAATTGCTGTAAGTAAAGTACCGGTACGCACAGCTTGTAATCTCAGCGTTCCGGACCTTTAGTGGGAAACATGCCATAACCGTGATCAGCCTCCCTATTCAGACTCCTATGGTTTTTATTTTTTTTTGAGCGGCCTCCCAGCCCTCCTCGGTGGACGAGCTGGATGGTGAAGATGGGTGGGGTTTGCCAGCACTTTGACAGGGCCGGCATTCTGTGATCTGAAGTGCTCAGGGTGAGTGATAAAGCCCATTGATGTCAGAGGTGCAACTTCACCCCAGCAGTGTCATTAAAGTCTCATTACCCAAATCAGAAGAAGAGTTCATGCCTGGCTAATATCAATTCTGTACATATTTAATGAATGTTTGTGAGCACACTGGTGACAGACGACCAATGGTAGCATTGCCCTCCCCCAGTGAAGGGGAGTGACATCACTGGAGGAGGATTGGGCTACCAGAACAACTTGATCTCAGCACTGAATTATAGATATATTATTGCTTTATATAAAACACGTTTTATTTTAGTTGGAGTAGCCCTTTAAGCTGGGCCAAGGAACTGGTTAGTATAATCATTGTGCCTATATTAACTGAGTACTCTTCTGTTTAAGAGCTATTTCATTGATTATTAATAGTTAAAATCTGGAACAGAATTATTTTATTGACTATAAAGTCCATATTTTCCAAGGCAAGAAAAAACAGAAATAAACATTGGCATTTACCCATTGAAACAAAACTATATCTTTTCCAGAACCATATGAGAGGATTAATATATGAGAGCAAGCTCTACAACAGGTACTTAATTGCTTCTAAATATTTTTTGTATATTCAAGCCATCTATTTTCCCAGACGTTGCAGATGTTTTTGTTAATGTGTGTTTTATAATGCCATAATTTAAGCCAGCATGAGTCACGCTACCCTCATTGTGATAAAAACACACAACTTATCTTAAAGAACCACATTCCCGGCCTTCTCAGTTGTTTATTTCCATCATTAATCACTTTACTTTAAGAAGTGCAGTAGGTTGGCCTTATCTGGCTGCAGCTTGAATGAGTGCATCAAACAGCAAGACAGCTACTTGCATTACTCATTTATTCCATGTTTAGAACACCAGTCAGGCAGCTCACATAGGGCTCTACCTCACAGGACTGGTGGCTTAACTATTAGCAAGCCTGACAGTGTGCTCAAAGACCGTCATTGTTATATAATAAACAACTAGTTAAATATTGTGGATTTCATGATTAGGGGTCCCCCTGCATTCCTAAGTAGGAATGGTAAGGACTATTGTTGACTTTACCTTTCCTATTGATTTGTAAGAACAGCGTTGGTTATGAATTTAAACATTAAAGCAGTCATGTCCAACCCGCGGCCCACGGGGCCCGGAACCGCAGGCAATGCGGCCCAGCAGTCGCGGTACTATTCGCAAGTTGATTCAGGGACCCGGTCAGACAACGCGGCTCTGAAAGAGCGGGACCGGGCCCTGCTTTGTATGATGCCGCAGTACCAGGAGGAAGTGATTACAAGTCCTTTCCTCCTGGTTTAAAGCGGCACTGTCATGCCGAATCTCGTTTTTTTTTTTAACCCCCCTCCCGCCTCCACTACATCCAATTGACCCACTAGTCACCCCCAAATGCCCCTATGCCCCCCACATTACCTATTTTTTAATCCTTATTTTCTGCCCCGATCTATATTCAGGGCGCCGCCATCTTTGTGTGGGTAGGTGAAGTCCCTGTGGGACACGTCATCAGCCCACACTAGGCAGACACTGAGATTCCTGCACATGCCCAGTGAAACACCTGGACATGCGAACGGGAATTTCATCTATTCACTCATTCATCAGACAGACGAATGAGTGAATAGAAATATCAGCCGAACAAACAAACACAATGTATCAGTGTATGTTTGTTCGTGCAGCTTATTACAGGGAGGGAGCTACCAGCGTGCAGATCCCTCCTTGTAAGATGTAAAGATAGAAGCGGCAGGGAGCAGTGCTCCCCACCACTTCATAAGCCCCCCCAGGTCCCCCTCTCACTCTATGGGGGTCAATATGACCCCCATAATAGCACAAGGGAGATTAAAATCTGTGGCTGCTCACTGTTGAAAAAAATGACATAAATTACAATAAGGGGGCGGACCTATTGTCCTCCCCCCTCCCCCACCCTGAGCGGCGGGTGGGGGCCATGAAGATAATGAGGGGGGAGGACCTACTGTCCTCCCCCCCGGCCCCCACCCCTGAGCGGTGGGTGGGGGCCCCAGTAAAACAATAAGGGGGGGGGACCTACTGTCCTCCCCCCCTGGCCCCTTATAAAGCCTTGCCCCGCCCTGCAATTAGGCTTAGAACACTCTGATTGGTGGGTTTAAGCCAATCAGAGTGCTCTGAGTCATTTTACACAGCGTGGGAAAATTCAAAAGAACTTTCCCATGCTGTGTAAAATGACACAGAGCACTCTGATTGGGTGGCTTACATGCTGTGTAAAATGACTCATAACACTCTGATTGGTTATCCACCAATCAGAGTGTTATGAGTCATTTTACACAGCGTGGGAAAATTCAAAAGAAATTTCCCACGCTGTGTAAAATGACTCATAACACTCTGATTGGTTATTCACCAATCAGAGTGTTATGAGTCATTTTACACAGCGTGGGAAAATTCAAAAGAAATTTCACACGCTGTGTAAAATGACTCATAACACTCTGATTGGTGGGTTTAAGCCAATCAGAGTGCTCTGAGTCATTTTACACAGCGTGGGAAAATTCAAAAGAACTTTCCCATGCTGTGTAAAATGACACAGAGCACTCAATCAGAGTGCTCTGTGTCATTTTACACAGCATGGGAAAGTTCTTTTGAATTTTCCCACGCTGTGTAAAATGACTCAGAGCACTCTGATTGGCTTAAACCCACCAATCAGAGTGTTCTAAGCCTAATTGCAGGGCGGGGCAAGGCTTTATAAGCCTTGACCCGCCCTGCGGAGAAGCTGCGAAGAAGCTGCACGGGAGACTCCTATCAGACTAAGCCAGACGGCACTGGACCCCCAGGGACTCCATCCTCCAGCACCAAAAAGGTATGGTATCGGGGGGGGGGGGGTGGATAAAATGTGGATTGTAAATTTTGATCTCTTTGTGTAGATTTGAGTATGTGTTGAGTGTGTGTGTTATTAGTGTGTGTGACCAGTGTGCAGGAAGGCACTTTATTCTACATTCAATGTGGCCCAGGGAAGCCAAACGGTTGGACACCCATACATTAAACCATAGTATTAATTCTACTTAGTTGTCACCCATCTTCATAGTTACTAAACAGCCATTAAAGTGCATGGGTTCCCACCTAGGATAAAGGGACTATTATCAAAATATGAATGGAGTATGGGGGTGCCTGGCACGAGACACTGCTATTACATGAAAGATGAAAACGAGAGATTAGAATAGGGTATTTTTTTTCTAATCGTTATATCCTGTGAGTTTCCCCCCAGCACCACCTCCACCAGATACGTGATGGTTGGGAGGTATGACTGTTTTAGTGTTTTCTGTTGATAAGATTCTGTAATTAGGCCCAACATAATTGTCAGCACCAGGCCCAATGGGTTCTTAATCTAGCACTGATCACACATTGTAACTATCTGCCACCCCTTTTTGTAAAATCTCCTGCAGCTGTTTGAAGAGGACTAATGAACTAGGATCCAATTTATGAACTTTAATAATTGGGTTAATCTCTCTCTCTCCCACTCACTCTCTCTTTTTTTTTTTTGTCATCCAGAAAAAGATTTGCAATGCACTCTGACTTAATAAATGCTGGCACAACGAAGGAGCATTTAGTAAGGTCTTAGACACTCTCCTACTAGATCACCAGGTACTTTAACTCTCAATGGACCACAAACTACCTCCCTTCCGAACGCTGTGCAGGGGGAGGTAAAACACATCAGACACTACACACAGCCAACAAATATCACACACAAACACATTACACATCCTGCACATACAGACACACGTGGTTATCCACTAAACTCAGAATTTTCACAAATTAATCCTGAAGGGAAAAACTGAGGCCAAAAAGTTATGAATTATAACAGAGATGGAGATTGTTTCAAAATCAGCTTTTTTGTCTCCGTTTTTTTTTTTTTACATGTTTTCAAGCATGTTAATGCCCAGGACTCTGGGCAGGTGCTTCAATCCAAAATTATTTTGTGTAAAAGGACTAGTAGATTTTTTTTTTTTTTTTTTTACATTTCCACAGCACTTCCTTCACTCTGTTTACTTATGTCCCACATACCCAATGAAATGACACTTCATTTTAAAATAACATTTTCTCTCTCCCCCATCATGCCTTATATCTATAATCCACCCTCCTCCTGTGTTCTTTTCAATATTACATATTTACTATGTGCATTTTTTTTTTTTTTAACACTGAATCAAAGATTTATAATATTTTGCCTCCATCTAGTGGTAGCATTTAATTGTCACACTTCTATAGCACATTTCCATGCATTTTAATGTACAATCCATGTGCCATTACCACTACTGCTCCCTGGATTGGTTATGGTGCCATGGTTATCAAAACCTTTTTGAAATGCTTTGAGATTAAACATGGGGTCTGCCGGATGCTGTTGAACCACCACTAACAGAGAGCTGCTGAAGCTCTCTGTCTGAGATAAGTTTGACGGAGTAGGACTTAGTTCATTATTTAAAAGCAATCAGGTGAAGCACTGCTTGGATTTTTTTGCACACCTCCATCATATAATGCCCTGTTCTGATGCCGGAGCCATGATGCAACGTCACTGCATCCCCAGCATCAGTGCAGAGCTGTGCAATAAATGCACAGAGCTATCCGAGCAACTCCAAAGTGGACCCCATAGATTAGGCACACTTTAGCTCTCCCCAACAAGGTAAGGAAAGGGAGATTGGAGGGACCTCACTTTTGTAATATGTTCACTCCCCTTTACACACATATCATACAAGATCCAGCACAATCATTCACTCAACACCAACTTCGAAGCTCACAAAACTTTTTGGTTTGTTTGCTTGTTTTGTTGTCTTTTTTTTCATTTAACCTGGGCAAACAATGATGATCATACTTTGCATAAAAACTGTGCAACGCCAATGAACCCCATTTCTGTCAGATCCTGTCCTAGCAACCTGCTCTTATGAGATTAACCCACGTACATGGGAAATTCTTCCTCCTGGGGCTGTCTGCAGTGTAAGGTTAAATAGGGCCCTTGAATATAAATGTATACTAAATAGCCACAACATTAAAACCACCTGCCACATATATTGTAGGCCCCCTCTTTCAGTCAAAACAGCTTTGATGAAGCATAGATTCCACAAGAATTCTGAACGAGTCCTGTTTTATCTAGCACTAAGACATTAGTAACAGAACCTTTTATTTCCTGCCAGGAAGAGCCTCCATGTATGGATTTGTTGTTCCAGCACATCCTACAGACAGTGGTGTATCCTGGTTTTGTGCTGCCCTAGGCAGGACAAAACTCAGGCGCCCCCTCCCCCCGCGCCACCCCCACCCAACCCTTCCCCCCTGCCCCACCTTCTAAATACACACACACACAGTCAGGCAAACACACACACACACACAGTCAGACACAAACACACACACACACACACAAACACACACAGTCAGATACAAACACACACAGTCAGACACAAACACACACACACACAGTCAGACACATACACACACACACAGTCAGACACAAACACACAATCACTCACATTAATTTTTTTTAACCCCCCCCCCAGCCTCCATACCTTTGGGAGTGCCGGGGGGGGGGGTCTCTCTCTCTCCTTGGTGGTCCAGTGGCTGCCGGTCGGGCTGGGCGGCGCTGGCTACTGTGCGGGCGGCTGGCGAGGGAGCTCTTCCGGCTCATCTTCCGCCTCCCAGCCTCACTCTGCGGTGTGCGAGGGAGCTCAGAGGAAGAGCTCCCTCGCCAGCCGCCTGCCAGCGCTGCCCACCCGCTCGGCATGTCTGTTAGCCGCGAGGCTAACTAGGCATTTGCCCTGGGCATTTGGGGGCAGCGTTTTTTGCTGCCCCCTGAAAAATGCCGCTCAAGGCAAATGCCTAATTTGCCTCGCGGCTAATACGACCCTGCCTACAGATGCTCAATCGGATTAAAATCTGGGGAATTTGAAGGCCAAGGCAACACTTTAAACTCATGCCTTAAACCAGTGGTTCCCAACCTTTTTACTCTAGAGTACCCCTTGGCAGCCCATTTTCATAAATAGTACCCCTTATATTAGCAAAATATTTGTAATTATTATAGTTGCTGTTATTTCAAATGTATATGTATTTCTCTGTCCCATCTCCCCACAATGACACAATGACACACATGCACATACCCACAGAGAAAACACTGACACACATAAATACAGACACACAGACTGGCACATGATGTACAGACAGGCAAAAACACTTTCACACATGCAGATACACAGATGCAAACACTGACACACATACAGTTACACAGACACACTGATGCACATACTGGCATACATGCAGATACACACACTGACATACATATAGTTGCAAGGACATACCTATACACACACACTAACACATATACAAATGTAAAGACACACAGGTACAAACACTGCCACACATATACATACAGATACAGACATGCAGATACATACAGACGTACAGACACACACACTGCCACAAATGCAGATACATAGACACACAGATACAATCATTGACACACATACAGACACATAGATACACACACTTATATCCATACAGATACAATGACATACACAGATACCAGCCCAAGACATTTTTCTGCCTGGGTCCCCCAAAACACGCCCACATTCATTATGTTGTATTATGATAATTAAAACCAAAATTAAATATATCATGATTAGATAAATACATTCCATTAACATATTTAGATAATTGCACACTAAATTAACCTTCACAACATATATGCTTCTGCAGTGTTAATAAAATTGAAATTTGCTGCAAAAATTAACACAGGTGAGTAAGACACATGGATGAGGGAAAAGACGAAATTAGACGCATGGGGACTGAGGCAATCAGACACATGGGGATGGGGGAGAGTGCGGGGAGAGGAGAGGGACATAGGTTTTAATTAAACCCACTAGATTTTAGTCATGTCGACTAAAATCTACTGGAGATTTAGTAGACTAAAACTAGACTAAAACTAAAACAATTCAGATGACTAAAATATGACTAAAACTAAAATGGCTTTTAGGTCAAAAGACTATGAATAAAACTAAATTGAAATTTACAGCCAAAATTAACACTGGTGTGTATTGAAGCTAATAATTACTTACCCTTTCAGTATCGCGGTATGGTGGATCCTAGCTGAAGTGGAGTCTGAATTGACTCCTTGCAGTTCCGCTCATCTTGTCTACACCGTTGCTGGCTAAGTCCGACTCCTGCACGTCCCGACGCCTGTGCTAGCTACGTGGCCGTTACAGCCCACATAGCCAGACACAAAGTCTCAAATTCTGACGCTCCCGGGGGCCAGCCCAAAGCAACAACCCTGCAGCAAATAGATAGTAATCTCAGAGTGCCGTAACTTCAGTGGTAAACACTTAGTAACCCTGAGGACCCAGCCAGACCCAGATCAGCCTCGCTCTCCAGACTCCTAAAATTTTTATTTTCAGTTTGAGCGGCCTCCCAGGCCTCTCTGGCGGACAAGCTGACCGTGGAAGACTGGTCTTTCCAGGCAAAATGCCGCCCCTGTCAAAGTGCCGTCTGGAGCCATGACCCCACTGGGACCTATGGATGGGCCGGCCCTAACAGACACACATACTGAAACACACACAGATACACAGACATACAGGTACACATACATACAATCACACACAGTTACTGACATACAGATACACATACTGACCCACACACAGATACACAGACATACAGATATGAACATTGACAGAGAAATACAGATGCACACACTGACACACACTCACGATATACAGACAAATAGATACACACTAACATACACACAGACATACAGATACAGACTGACACATACACACACTGACATACAGATACGCACACTGACAAACACTCAGATACACATACATACAGATACGCACATTGACAGATACAGACATACAGATACACACACTGAAAGATACACAGACATACAGATACACACTGGCACACACACGCAGACATACAGATATGCACTTTAGCACACACATGCACAGACATACAGATATGCACATTGACACAAACACAGATACAAACACTGACTCACACAAAGATACAGACATACAGATACACAATAACATACTGACACACACAAATACAGATACATTGACACACACACACATATACTCAAGACATACACACATACTCAAGACATACACACACACATACACTACATACTGACACCCAAAACACACATACACATACCTTTTGTGTTGCTGAGGCTGTTGAGAGTTGATGTCCCGGTCCGATCCTCTCCGCCCCGCCCCCTTTGTGGCCACGCATCTTGGTAACAGCTGGGAGGAAGTGTGCGTTTAGCTTTCACTTCCTCCCAGCACTCCGGTCAGGTTAGAAGGGGCCCGGTCACACGATTAAAGCGTGCGACCGGGCCCCTCATAGCACATATTGGTCCCCAGCCCGTGCGGGGCTGTTGCACCACCTCCATTACCAGGATTTTTACGCTTACTCCCTAGAGCACTGAATTGTACCCCTGGGGGTACGTGTACCATGGGTTGGGAACTGCTGCCTTAAATCATTCCTTTTTCAATTTGTGTAGTGTAGCAGATTGCATCATGCTGCTGGAAGAGGCAACTGCCATCAGGGAACTCTATGCCAGCCCTTGCCAGCATTAGGTTTTTCAGCAATTTGAGCTAAAGTAGCTCTTCTGTGTGATCTGACCAGACAGGCTTGCCTTGCCTTCCCAGGTGCATCAATGAGCCTTGGGTGCCCATGACCCTGATGGCGACTCACCAGTTATCCTTCCTTGCACCACTTTTGGAAGGTACTAACCACGGCATTCCGGGAACGCCATACAAGTCTTGCCATTTTGGAGACCTAGTCATCTAGCCATCACTATTTTTTTGAAAAGAAACTGACAGGCTACCACACAATTGATTTGCACATTTATTTGTTTCAGTAATTTGTAATTATAGTGTAATTATAGTGATATAATTATTTGCAAAATATTAAATATATCTCCCCCCTTTTTTCAGGGGAAATACAAAGCACTATCTTACTTTAAGACAAAATACAGTGAATTATGTCTCTTTAAGAAATAAAAGTTCAAATTTTTTCTATTTTTTCCTTTGGAATCTTTAGAAACAGTAACGAGATGGTTAACTCTTTAATTATAATATGGGCTATTCACTGCACATGTTTTTTGCACTTTATTGTGATTGGTTTGCTAATTAGATTGTTCACTGACTTTGCATAATGCACTGCTTTGTGGGTTGATAAAGAACACACCACTGTTCCTGGATGGCTGAATAAACCCACTTTGCACGTCTTATTCTTTATTTGATAGGCTGGCATGTCATTGTGATCATCAATTTAATAGTGCACACAAACATAGCATATCAGGCCTTGCAGCGTTATGAGTCCACAAGATGTATGGAGATAACAAACTGTGTTTTTGGGAGGTTGTACATTTAAATCCGACACGCACTTAAAATGCTAACCAAGGCCTCAATTTATTTTTGGAAATCTTTATTTATATATATATATATATATATATATATATATATAAAAACATGAAAATACTAAAACATTTTTCAAAATATTAAATAATTTACAAAGTTTATCCAACAATATTAAATTGTGTTTCAAATGACAGTTAACAAAAGGTTTTTAAAGCCTACTTCACCATCCATGTAACTCAAACATAATCAGTATTATACTAGTTACATGAACTGGACTGGAGTATGTCCTGCCAATAATGAAACATTGCGTAGATTGGTTTTGCTGGTGATTCTGACACAGATTGAAAATATTTATTCATGCAGGCTGTGTGAGTCACAGCCAGCGGAGGTGTGACTAGGGCTGCATAAACAGAAACAAAAGTGATTTAACTCCTAAATGCCAGATAATTGTGTAGTGAGACTGCTGGGGCATGATTTATACCATGGGTCGTCAACCTGGTCCCTACCGCCCACTAGTGGGCGTTTCATGATTCCAGGTCGGCGGTAGGGATTTCCTCATTTTGAAAGATTGGGTGGGCGGGAGGGCGGGTGCAAGATGACGGTACCCCTGCGACCGGGTACCGACATCACCATTCGCGGCAAACCGCCGGACCCGCCATCCAAGGGGTCCATCGGGTGGCCCATGCTGTCAGGGACACCGATGGATGTGGATTGTAAGGAGGCCCGGTCAGCGCTGGGCGCTTTAACAGCGC
This sequence comes from Pelobates cultripes, assembly GCA_933207985.1. NCBI lineage: Eukaryota > Metazoa > Chordata > Amphibia > Anura > Pelobatidae > Pelobates > Pelobates cultripes. The sequence goes on along the minus strand of OW240915.1, from coordinate 164,045,598 downwards.
GACCGGGCCCCCTGTTATTACATCACATGCTGGTAGGAAGTGACTGCACGTCACTCCTCCCAGCTAACACACAGACCATGCGGGAGGAAGCAGAGGGAGTCAGAGTGGCAACTCTGACTCCCATCCACCTGAGCCAACACTGGTCCCCAGGGAAAGTCACCCACCTGCACCTAAAAGGTAGGAAACAGGAGGGTGACTAAAATATTTTGTGTGTGTTTGTTTGTGTGTATGTGTCTGTCTGTATGTGTGTGTATGTGATGTGTGTGTGTGTGTGTGTGTGTCTGTATGTGTGTGTATGTATGTGTGTCTTATGAATGTGTATTTGTATGTATGTGTCTGGTGTCTGTCTATATGTATGAGTGTGTCTTTTTATGTATGTCTTATATGTGTGTGTCTGTGTGTGTGTGTTTGTATGTGTGCCTGTCTGTTTGTATGTATGTGTCGTGTGTGTGTGTATGTGTGCCTATCTGTGTGTCTGTATGTATGTGTGTGCCTGTCTGTTTGTCTGTATGTGTCTTTGTATGTGTGTCGTGTGTGTGTGTGTGTGTGTGTCTGTCTGTTATAGTGGGCAATCGTAAGTAATAGTAAGTGCGCTACCTAGCTCAGCCTTCCTACTGGGCATTAGGTACCCAGCTTTAAACGCCGGGGGGCGACATAGTCGCCCTATTCACTTACCTGATCTCTGGCGATCCCAGGCAGTCCCCCTGCCTCTGATCCACCCCGCCGCCCCAGCCATGTGATCGCGTGGTCCTCACAAGGACCTCATGACCTCATGATCACATGGATGGAATACCTGTCTATAGCAGTGCCAGCAGGGGGAGTGCCTGGAATGACAGGTAGTCCCCCTGCTGCCTGTAATAAAGTTTAATATAAAGTTTAAAAACAGTTTAAAATGAAATAATATTTACTTAGTTCATATATATATATATATATACACTGCTCAAAAAAAATAAAGGGAACACTTAAACAACACAATGTAACTCCAAGTCAATCAAACTGTCCACTTAGGAAGCAACACTGAGTGACAATCAATTTCACATGCTGTTGTGCAAATGGGATAGACAACAGGTGGAAATTATAGGAAATTAGCAAGGCACCCCCAATAAAGGAGTGGTTCTGCAGGTGGTGACCACAGACCACTTCCTATGCTTCCTGGCTGATGTTTTGGTCACTTTTGAATGCTGGCGGTGCTTTCACTCTAGTGGTAGCATGAGAAGGAGTCTACAACCCACACAAGTGGCTCAGGTAGTGCAGCTCATCCAGGATGGTACATCAATGCGAGCTGTGGCAAGAAGGTTTGCTGTGTCTGTCAGCGTAGTGTCCAGAGCATGGAGGCGCTACCAGGAGACAGGCCAGTACATCAGGAGACGTGGAGGAGGCCGTAGGAGGGCAACAACCCAGCAGCAGAACCGCTACCTCCGCCTTTCTGCAAGGAGGAACAGGAGGAGCACTGCCAGAGCCCTGCAAAATGACCTCTAGCAGGCCACAAATGTGCCTGTATCTGCTCAAACGGTCAGAAACAGACTCCATGAAGGTAGTATGAGGGCCCGACGTCCACAGGTGGGGGTTGTGTTTATGGCCCAACACCGTGCAGGATGTTTAGCATTTGCCAGAAAACACCAAGATTGTCAAATTCGCCATTGGCGTCCTGTGCTCTTCACAGATGAAAGCAGGTTCACACTGAGCACGTGACAGACGTGACAGAGTCTGGAGACGCCGTGGAGAACGTTCTGCTGCCTGCAACATCCTCCAGCATGACCGGTTTGGCAGTGGGTCTGTAATGGTGTGGGGTGCCATTTCTTTGGGGGGCCACACAGCCCTCCATGTGCTCGCCAGAGGTAGCCTGACTGCCATTAGCTACCGAGATGAGATCCTCAGACCCTTTGTGAGACCATATGCTGGTGCGGTTGGTCCTGGGTTCCTCCTAATGCAAGACAATGCTAGACATCATGTGGCTGGAGTGTGTCAGCAGTTCCTGCAAGACGAAGGCATTGATGCTATGGACTGGCCCGCCCGTTCCCCAGACTGAATTCAATTGAGCACATCTGGGACATCATGTCTCGCTCCATCCACCAACGTCACGTTGCACCACAGACTGTCCAGTAGTTGGCAGATGCTTTAGTCCAGGTCTGGGACGAGATCCCTCAGGAGACCATCCGCCACATCATCAGGAGCATACACAGGCATTGTAGGGAGGTCATACAGGCACGTGGAGGCCACACACACTACTGAGCCTCATTTTGACTTGTTTTAAGGACATTACATCAAAGTTGGATCAGCCTCTAGTGTGTTTTTCCACTTTAATTTTGAGTGTGACTCCAAATCCAGACCTCCATGGGTTGAAAAATTTGATTTCCATTTTTTAATTTTTGTGTGATTTTGTTGTCAGCACATTCAACTATGTAAAGAACAAAGTATTTCAGAAGAATATTTAATTCATTCAGATCTAGGATGTGTTATTTTTGTGTTCCCTTTATTTTTTTGAGGTGTGTGTGTGTGTGTGTGTGTGTGTGTGTGTGTGTGTGTGTGTGTATATATATATATATATATATATATATATATATATATATATATATATATATATATATATATATATATATATATATATACTTACACATACACTGTCTAAGTGTATTTTAATATTAATATTTATCTTATATATATTAATATCAAAATACATGTAGAATAATATTAATAAAAATATATAATTTTATATATAATATAAAATAAATATATAAATATGTTAAATAAAAAATAAATCATGAAAATGTGTGTGTGTGTGTGTGTGTGTATATATATATATATATATATATATATACAGATATAAAAAACTTAGAACGAAATAATATATATATATATATATATATATATACACCTATATATATAAATATAAATAATTTTAAAAAATGATACATATATATATACACATACATGTATATATATTTTTTAATTCTTCATATATATTTATGTAATATTTTTACATAATTAGGTAATTTTATTAATTACAATTACAATTTGCAGGACCTGCCTGACAACCTAGGCAGAAACCTAGTCCAGAGAATTTAATTTGCTAACACTATATTTAACCCTGTATCTTTTCAGGACACCATTAAAACCTTTTCAGGACACCATTAAAACCTTATATTTGACTCTGTAACTTTTGAAGACACCATAAAACCTGTGCATGAGGGGTACTGATTTACTCAGGAGACTTTGCTGAACACAAATATTAGTGTTTCAAAACAGTAAAATGTATTATAATGATGATATCGCCAGTAAAAGTGAAGTTTTTTGCATTTTTCACACACAAATGGCACTTACACAGACGATATTGTTGTTGTGATAAGTTTTACTGTTTTGAAACACTAATATTTGTGTTCAGCAATGTCTCCCGAGTATAACAGTACCCCTCATGTACAGGTTTTATGGTGTTTTCAAAAGTTACAGAGTCAAATATAAGGCTTGTGTTTCAGTTTTTTTCACATTGAAATTCGCCAGATAGGTTACGTTGCCTTTGAGACCGTATGGTAGCCCAGGAATCAGAATTACCACCCTGATGGCATACCATTTGCAAAAGTAGACAACCCAAAGTATTGCAAATGGGGTATGTCCAGTCTTTTAAAGTAGCCACTTAGTCACAAACACTGGCCAAAATTGGCGTTCAAATTAGCTTTTTGCATTTTTCACACACAAACAAATACAAATGCTAACTTTGGCCAAAATTTCTTAATTTCTAATTTTTTTTTATAAATATTCATATTCAATTATGTTTCATAGCTAAATATTTGACGTTAAATGAAAGCCCTATTTCTTTTGAATAAAATGATATATAATAAGTGTGGGTGCACTTAATATAAAAGAGGTGAATTACGGTTGAACAGACATATAGTCAAATTCCAAGTTTTGAAAACGTTTTATTTTAATCAAAATGTGTACATTTGGCTCAGTCCTTAAGGGGTTAAACATCTGTATGGATTCTGATAAAACCACCTTTTCAGGCAGAGAATTCCATATCCTTATTGCTCTTACTGTAAAAAAAATTACCTTTTCTTTGCCTTAGATGAAATCTCCTTTCTTCCAGCCTAAATGCGTGACCTTGTGTCTTCTGTATAGCCCTGTTTATAAATAGATTTCCAGATAATGGTTTGTACTGGCCCAGAAAATATTTGTATAGTGTTATCATATCCCCTCTGAGGCGCCGTTTTTTCCAAAATAAAGAGATTTACATTTTTTTAACCTTTCTTCATAACTAAAATGCTCCATTGCTTTTATCAATTTTGTAGCTCGTCTCTGCACTTTTTCTAGTGCCATGATATCCTTCTTTAGAGCAGGTGCCCAAAATTGCACAGCATATTCAAGGTGTGGTCTTACCAGCAATTTTTAAAGAGGTATTTTCATCCTGAGAATTTATGCCTCTATTTATAAATGACAAAACCTTACTAGCCTTGACAGATTGACATTGCATAATTTGTTGTCTATAACAGTTCCCAAATCCTTCTCGTGTGTGATTATCCCTAATTCACTACCATTTAGGGTGTAGGGTGTACGTTGCTTGGGCATTCTTGACCCCGAAGTGCATAACTGCCATTTTAGTGCCCACTCCCCCAATCTATCCAAATCCCTCTCATTTTATCCTGCTCACATTTTATTACTTTACAAAGTTTTGTGTCATTGACAAACACTGAATCATGGCTTTCAATGCCTATTTCAAGATCATTTATAAATATGTTAAATAGAAGCGGTCCCAAAACAGAACCCTTAGAGACACCACTTACCACTTTTGTCCATCCTTAAAATTTACCAATAATGACAACTCGTTGTACTCTATCCTTAAGCCAATGTTCTACCCAAGAACAAGAATATTTATCTAGACCAATTTCTTTTATTTTGAAGACTAACCTATTGTGAGGAACCGTATCTAATGCCGTGGCAAAATCCAAGTAGATCACATCCACTGCAACACCCTGATCTATAATTCTATTTACTTCTTTGTAGAATGCAATTAGGTTAGTTTGACATGGCCAATGTTTCATAAAACCATGTTGTTATTGCTAATAGCAAAGTTCTTTCCAATGAATTCCTGAATATTATCACTTAATAGCCCTTCAAATATTTTCCTAGTCACAGAAGTTAAGCACACAGGTCTATAATTTCCAGACAAGGATTTTGATCCCTTTTTAAATATAGGAACGACATCGAGGGCCCGTGGCAGTCAAGGGCCCGGGGCAGCTATGGCTGGGCTGGGAAGATTAGATGATTTCCCCAACCAGCCCAGCATCAAGGCAGCAAAGTTAGGGAGACCAGTTCCCCAGCGGGTGCGCTCTGTGTTAGAATAGAGGAGGGGATAGGGAGTGACATCACATCCCCTCCTCTCTCTTACACAAATACAGAGCACCCACCGCATGTGTGAAGGGGAATGAGCAGCTGTGATGGTAACAGCGACATGCTGCTCAGGGGAGGACAGAGAGTCAGCCTGAACAGACTGAAATGCAAGGTATGATGGGGCATGATAGCAGTGTAGGCACCAGAGGAGGGCTTGGGGAGGAGGAGAATTTGAAGGAATTGGGGGCATGGTGAGATACAAACAAAGGGTGACTGCAAAATAAGTAGACTTAGCAAACACTCACCAAACTTTTACATACATGCAATCAGACATGCACTCAAACTGACACACCGCTCTATATTCACAATCTCACACACACTGACATGCCATACAAATCTAGCCTTTATTCAAACACCAGAATTTGCATCAGGAGCTGATGGAGGGGTGGGGAGGGCATCAAGGCAAGTGCCCTCAGAATGTCCTGGGAAGCTGCTGTCCAAATTTCCTTGTCTCTCAGACCCCTCCCATTGCCCCTCTATGAACATAAAACACAGCCCCCTGGCAGCTTCTCCCTTAGATCTGCACCCCTTAAACAAGCTGCAGGGGCTAAAGTCAGCAGCACCTCCGCCCCCAGCTTCAACCATGTGGCCATGCTGACAGGAACAACCTGGGAGACTGGGAGCAACTTGCAGTTCTTCAACCACAGCAAGGGGTGAGAGACAGTGATCTTGTGTGTGCTAGTGTGCTTCGTGTAGTGACTTTCTGTGTGCATGTTGTGAGCTGTGTGTGTGTGTGTCAGTGAGCTGTCTGTAGTGCACTGTGTGATCTTGAATGATTGGGTATATTAGCGAGCTTGTGTGTAGTGAGCTGTTTTTATTGAGCTTGTATGTATCCAAAAGCAGTGATTTTTCTGTAGTGAGCTTGTGTGTCTGTGGCTGAGCTTGAGAATATGTCAGTGAGCTTGTGTGTAGTGACATTGTGTACATATCAGTGAGCTGCCTGTGGGGAGCTTGGGATCTTGTGTGTGTGTGTCAGTGAGCATTCTGTAGTGAGCTCTGTAAGTTTGTGTGTAGTTAACTGCTTGTGCATTTACACCATACTGGAAGTATGTATATTCAAAACAGCACATGCATTGACGTGGACAAAGTGCAACAGTGTTTACGATGATTATAACACTAAGATACATGCCTTCATACACATACCCTCACACCATATACAAATTAAAAAATGCACACTTATTTGAAACATAAGGGGCCCTATAGGGGATTTTGCCCAGGGGCCCAGAAGGCTGTCAGTCTGCCCCTGCATCTACCTTACTCCAATCCTCCGGTACAATACCTGAAACAAAAGAATCTTTAAAATGAAATACAGAGGTTCACTTCCCCGCTTAGCTCCTTAAGTACTCGTGGGTGAATACAGTCAGGCCCCGGAGCTTTATTTACATTAATTTTCTTTAATTGCTGTAGCACCTTGTCTCGAGTCATCCAATCACATGTTTTCTGCAAGTTTTTTGCAGCAATCATTTGCATATCTCTTGCCATAGGATCCTCATTAATATATACTGAAGAAAAAGTAATTTAAAATGTCTGCCTTTTCCTGGTCTTTATTAGCTAACAGACCCATCTCTGTTTCCAGTGTACCTAAACTTTAATTTTTAGTTTTTTAGAATTGATGAACTTGAAAAAAATCTTGGGGTTGGTTTTGCATTCTTTGGCTATCAAATTCTCATTTTCTAGTTTAGCCACTTTAATTGCCTTTTTGCAAACATTATTGGCTTCCTTATATCTTATATACAGGATGCCTCTCATTTGTCCGATTTAAATGCTTTAAATGCCCTTTTCCTATTTTTAATCTCTTGTTTTAATTCTCTACTAAGACACATTGGTTTCAATGTGTTTTATTTATATTTATCACCCAATGGTACATGCTGAGAAATGTAACATAGAAACATAGACACATAGACACATAGAATGTGATGGCAGATAAGAACCATTCGGCCCATCTAGTCTGCCCAATTTTCTAAATACTTTCATTAGTCCCTGGCCTTATCTTATAGTTAGGATAGCTTTATGCCTATCCCACGCATGCTTAAACTCCTTTACTGTGTTAACCTCTACCACTTCAGCTGGAAGGCTATTCCATGCATCCACTACCCTCTCAGTAAAGTAATACTTCCTGATATTATTTTTAAACCTTTGTCCCTCTAATTTAAGACTATGTCCTCTTGTTGTGGTAGTTTTTCTTCTTTTAAATATAGTCTCCTCCTTTACTGTGTTGATTCCCTTTATGTATTTAAATGTTTCTATCATATCCCTCCTGTCTCGTCTTTCCTCCAAGCTATACATGTTAAGATCCTTTAACCTTTCCTGGTAAGTTTTATCCCGCAATCCATGAACCAGTTTAGTAGCCCTTCTCTGAACCCTCTCTAAGGTATCAATATCCTTCTGAAGATACGGTCTCCAGTACTGTGTACAATACTCCAAGTGAGGTCTCACCAGTGTTCTGTACAATGGCATGAGCACTTCCCTCTTTCTACTGCTAATACCTCTCCCTATACAACCAAGCATTCTGCTAGCATTTCCTGCTGCTCTATTACATTGTCTGCCTACCTTTAAGTCATCAGAAATAATCACCCCTAAATCCCTTTCCTCATATGTTGAGGTTTGGACTCTATCAAATATACTGTACTCTGCCCTTGGGTTTTTACGTCCAAGATGCATTATCTTGCACTTATCCACATTAAGTGTCAGTTGCCACAATTCTGATCATTTTTCTAGTTTACCTAAATCATTTGCTATTTGGCTTATCGCTCCTGGAACATTAACCCTGTTACATATCTTTGTATCATCAGCAAAAAGACATACCTTACCATCAAGACCTTGTGCAATATCACTAATAAAAATATTAAGGAGAATGGGCCCAAGTACAGATCCCTGAGGTACCGCACTGGTGACAAGTCCAAGCTTCGAATATATTCCATTAACTACAACCCTCTGTTGCCTGTCACTCAGCCACTGCCTTACCCATTCAACAATATTGGAATCCAAACTTAAAGATTGCGGTTTATTGATAAGCCTTCTATGTGCAACAGTGCCAAAAGCCTTACTGAAATCTAGGTAAGCAATGTCTACTGCACCACCCTGATCTATAATTTTAGTTACCCAATCAAAAAAATCAATAAGATCAGTTTGGCATGATCTCCCTGAAGTAAACCCATGTTGTCTCTGATCTTGAAATCCATGTGTTTTTAAATGTTCAACAATCCTATTCTTTAACATGGTTTCCATCATTTTCCCCACTACTGAAGTAAGGCTTACTGGCCTATAGTTGCCCGACTCCTCCCTACTACCTTTCTTGTGAATGGGCACAACATTCGCTAACTTCCAGTCTTCTGGGACTACTCCTGTTAACAATGATTGGTTAAATAAATCTGTTAATGGTTTTGCTAGTACACCACTAAGCTCTTTTAATAGGTTTGGGCGTATTCCATCAGGTCCCATTGACTTATTTGTCTTTACTTTTGACAGTTGAAATAGAACCTCTTCCTCTGTAAACTCACGTGTAATAAATGACTGACTTATCCTTTTTCTTAACTGAGGTCCCTTTCCTTCATATTCATCTGTAAATACAGAACAAAAATATTAATTGAGGCAGTCAGCTAGACTTTTATCCTCTTCTACATACCTTCCTTCTTTTGTTTTTAATCTAACTAATCCTTGTTTTACTTTTCTTTTCTCATTTATGTATCTAAAAAAAGTTTTATAACTTATAACTCTTATAAGCTCTTATAACTTGCTTAGCCTCTTTCTGCCTAATCTTATAGATCATTTTGTCTTCCTCACTCTGGTTTTTTTTATAATTACTAAATGCTAACTTTTTGTTTTTAACTATTTTGGCCACATCTGCGGAGTACCACAGTGGTTTCTTGAATTGTTTGCTTTTACTGACAAGCTTAATGCAATTTTCTGTTGCCTTCAATAGTGCAACTTTTAAATAATCCCATTTCTCTTGGACTCCATCTAAATTGCTCCAGTCTGATAATGACTCCTCTACACATATTCTAATTTTAGAAAAGTCTGTTTTTCTAAAGTCTAAATGTACCTTTCTAATATTTGTTTGAATAGTTTCCATGTATCCTCAGTGTTTTTTTCACTAAATTGGGTGAGAGTGACTAGTACTTCAGCAAGGGGCATCAGGTTTTTGAATGTGTTAAATGACACCTTCATGTCACAACTGGTACAAGCACCAACTAGAATGGATGCTTGTCTGGATCTGGTTATAACAAACAATGTTGATCTTTTGACCAGCATTCAAGTAGGGGAGCATTTGGAAAATAGTAATCACAATATGGTAAATTTTGAAATAAACTCAAAAAAGCAAAAGCACGTGAGGTATACTAAAACATATAATTTTAAAAAAGCCCATTTCAATAAGATTAGGGCAGCTCTACAACATATCAAACCAGATCCAGACAAGCATCCATTCTAGTTGGTGCTTGTACCAGTTGTGACATGAAGGTGTCATTTAACACATTCAAAAACCTGATGCCCCTTGCTGAAGTACTAGTCACTCTCACCCAATTTAAATCCTGGTAATTAAAATCTCCAATAATTAACATGTTAACCAGATTTGCAGCTTTTGCACTTTGCTCTAACAGCTGTTCTTCCTCAATAATATTTACATTAGTTGGTTTATAACATATTCCAACCAATAACTAATTTCCTTTTGTTTGCCCCAAGCAGATATCTACCCATAAAGCTTCCACATTTTCCTCGTCAGACTCCACATGCCTAAGATTTGACTTTAACTCATGGATGATATACAAACATATCCCACCACCCTTCTTGTTTTTACTATCCTTTCTGAGTAACGTGTACCCCTTTAAGTTAACTGCTCAGTCATGTGTCTCACCCCACCATGTTTCTGTTATGCCTATTATATCATATTGTTTAGTGTATGCTATTGCCTCTAGTTCCCCCATTTTGTTATATAGGCTCCTTGCATTAGTAAGCATACATTTAATATTATCATGAGTCTTTTGGACTTTTTGTGAATTTGTATCTATATTACATACCTCCTCTGTTCTGAGCTTTCCGCTCCCCCATCTCCACCCCCCTTATACTGAGCTAAAGCCCATCTCCTTTCTATCCTATCTCCATTTTGTAGATTGCTTTGACCCTCCCCCCTACTACTAGATTAAAATCTCCTCCAACCTCCTAGCCATCCTAATCCTATGCCCCAGCACAGCAGACCCTCTCCCGTTTAGGTGCAATCCATCACGACTATACAGGTTGTACCCAAACGCAAAATCGGCTCTCTGCTTCAGCCACGCATTGACCTCTCTAATCTCCCTCTGCCTTTCTGCTGTGGCGTAGAGCACAGGTAATATTTCTGAAAATATTACCTTGGAGGTCCTTTTCTTTAGGTTACTTCCTAGTTCACCTACCACCACAACTTGTCCAGCCTTCCTTACCCTCTCAACCCCACCCGTACTAGAGGGGCTGTTCCCACGGCTGTTAGAAGGAACAGCTTCCTGCAGTACAGCTACTCCTGAGCTGATGCTCCCAACATCTTCACTCAAACCGACAAATCTATTAGGCTGCACAAGATCAAGACTAGCTAAACCTTTCCTGTACCCCCTCCCCCCTGCTTCCTTGCCCCACTGTTACCTAGCTATGTGCCTCTCCAGATCTCCAATCTGAGCTTCCGGAAAAGCCACTCGCTCACACCCACCACACTGTAAATAATGGAGTGTGTGTTTGTGTAGTGTCTGTATAGTGAATGCAGTGTGTGTATATAATGCACACTACACAAACACACTGCATTATATAAACACTGCATTCACTATACACACTACACAAACACACTGCATTATATACACGTACACTGCATTCACTATACACACACTACACAAACACACACACACTGTATTATATAAACACTGTTTATATAATGCATTGTGTGTGTTTGTGTAGTGTCTGTATAGTGAATGCAATGTATTTATATAATGCAGTGTTTGCTTTTGTAGTGTGTATATATAATGCAGTGTGTTTGTGTAGCGTGTGTATAAATGCAGTGTGTTTGTGTAGTGTGTTTATATAATGCACATTACATAAACACACTGCATTATATACACACTACACAAACACACTGCGTTCACTATACACACACTACACAAACACACACTTTGCATTTAGTATATACACCCACACTACACACACTGCATTCACTTTACGCACACTACACACACTGCATTCACTTTACACACACTACACACAGTGCATTCACTTTACACACTACATTCACTATACACACACTATACTCACTATACACACACTACACAAACACACACTCTGCATTCATTATATACACACTATACAAACACTGCATTCACTATACACACTACACAAACCCACTCTGCATTCATTATATACACACTACACAAATATACACTGCATCCACTACACAGACACTACACAAACACACACAGATCCCCTGTCTAAACACACTGCATCCACTACACGTGGCATGTATATTTTGTGCATTTTCCTTTAGAATTAGTTTATTTTTTCAAAATGGTAAATGTACAGAATATCGGTAAATTATCGGCTATTGGCCTGAAAGTTCACAGATTATCGGCTCTAAAAAATCAATATCGGTCGATCCCTAAAACAGACTACTTTAAATAGCCTTCTTTCAAGCAAACTCAAGTGAGCTGCAAGGGTGACGATATTATCACTCCTCCTGATAACCACTTTTATGCAGTGGTAAATCTAAAATTATGGGGAACAATTGCTATAAACCAGGGGCTGAAAAGCTCAGCTAGTGCTGCTTCATGCATCTTAACACTTTTTACATTTGGTTTTTGCATCTGGTCAAACGTTTTATCATCATGTAATAGCATGGAATCATCGTTTTCGTCTTTCTCAGTTTAAGTGTTCTAGGTATCATGTATCTCAATAAGAGAAATAATCATTTACACAGTGCTACTTCCCTCTGCGTTTGTTCTGTTTCTGACATTGATTTCTTAGTCTCCCCTTAAGCATACTTTGACTTCCATTTTCCAGACTGAGCTTTTTTGAATCCTGCTTGTACTATTCAAATAGATGGTTTTCATCTTTTTTTTTTTTTTTGTTAATCTTTCTATCTCTCGTTGACTAACTGCCTGTAATACTCAAAACATCCTTAACATTATTTGCTATAGTTAAGTGAACTATAATTTCTTTATTTAGCTTTTACCAAAGCTAACATGCTTCAAGCAATTTACTATTTAAAATTCTATGATTTAATTTGAATCCTTTTTGCTGCAGGCAGTATATGAATACAACTAATGTAAATTGTAAAGGGTAAATCTAGAGGCACAAACAATTGGAAATGGGGGTCCTGTGAACCAGCAGCTGATACACACTACTTCCACCACTAGGTGGCACTTCACTTCTTTTTATGTAATTAAAGGAGACACTAAGCATCAAATACACTTTACATTACTGAAGAAGTTTTGGTTTATAGATTTGCTTAACAGCTCAGTACTTAATGAATGCCTCTGCAACACCTAATGTCCAGTAACTATCACATCTCACTTTTCTGGCTTTCTCTAGACTAGCGTCCTGTTCCAAGGGATGCATTGTGTGTTTTTTATGTAAGGGATGGATTGTGTGTGTGTGTGTGTGTGTGTGTGTAATGGATGCATTGTGTGTTTCTTTTCAAATTATTTTTATTAAAGTTTTAAAATGTTGTATAACCAGTAATAATAATACAAACATTGTATTAGGGGTAGGAAAGGAAGGGGAACTTGAAAATGGGAGGGGGTATCCATCCATCATTGAAATAAGCATAACAATGTAAATGGCAAAAATTTTGTACATCAATGCACTTTAACAATAAATATATCAAAGACCATAAACTGTTTTGATTTTTTTTCTTCCCATTTATCCCAATTATATTTTAATATTGGGAAACCATGCATATTGGCTCTATGCGATAATTCGTGTGCCTTGTTTTCTAGAATCAAAGTAAAAACTCCTCTGAGAGATGGCACATTTTGGGACTTCCAATGTCTAGGTAAACAGGATGTAGCAGCGATCAGAATGTGGCCTGTGATTATTTTATCTGATCTATTAACGGACTCCGGGAGTTTTTTAAATAAGGCTACTTCCGAAGTTAAGATGCTAATGGTTCTGTTCACTTTAATAATTAGATCATGAATCATTTTCCAATAATTAGTTAATTTGGGGCAGAACCACCAGATATGGGCCATATTGCCCACTCCCCCACAGTCTTTCCAACACCAGTCAGAATACATATTGTTCATGTTGTGCAATCTAGATGGAGCCAGGTACCAGCGATATAAAATTTTATAATGATTTTCAAAATGGTCGGTGCAATACGAAATACCTTTTAAACCTTTAAAAAAAACAAACCATTCTTCTAAATTGTACTGGGCACCCAACTCCGTCTCCCATGACAACATATGTTTTAATTTAACTAAGGGCTTGGCATTATAAAACAAATAGCATAAGGATATCATACCTTGTAGCGGACTGGACCCTGTACCAGAGTCTGCCCCGGGTTCATGGAGTGGACTGCTTGCTCGCCTCCTGCTCAGTGATTATGGTCCTGGGAAGATGGGACCCTTTAAACCCCTTGACTGGAACTAAGGGATTGTGTATGACCTTACTGGCCCTTTAAGAACCGGCCAGGGACATATTATGAATTTTTGGGAACAATACCCCTTTAAGATTTTGTAGCAGATTACAGCAAGGATTTTATATTATGTATGTTCCAGTGTGCCTGGCTAAATTGTATAGGTGTATGCAGCATTCGACTGATTGTTCAGTAGAATCACTCCATTCATTATATTGAGTGAAACTACCGAACAACCAGACCACCCAGGAATAAGTGTGCCTCCAATTACCATTTGCAACAATGTTGTGATTGGCAATCTGTGTAATGTGTTCTTTGTCCTCTGTGTGGCCGCCATTCGGGAAACGAACTCAGCTGTGTTTTGCCGTTGAGTGTCTGGAACTAAAATCGGACACTCGACTAGGCAAACACCGCTGAGACCTCCAGACTTCCAGCAATTCGTGCAGAAACTACCGAACGGCCCACCGTTCGGTAGAGAGGATCCCACGAACAAAGGGATTCATACGAATCCTCCCCAAGCTCCATAACCCAGGTAATTCATGTGTTTTCATTCCCTTTTCTGTGACCGACTGCAGGGCCAAAATACATGGAACTATTTTTGGATACTTTTGCCATGCAGTCGGTCAAAACTTTAACCCTCCATAATTCCCGAACCCCTGGTCCGGTTTGGGTGATTTTTGGATATGTGTCTCACCCAGACCAGGGCTACCAGGGGATGTAACATTTAAAGGTGTACCCCCATACTTATGGTACATCCAAGAATTGGGGAAAAGTGTGTACTGTATGTTAAGTGTTAATCTAAGGGGAGGAGATGTGTGGGAGAATGTCTTAAAAGGAGGTGGTGTGAATAAATCTGGAGTTCCTGCTTAACCCTCAAAGTGAAGTGTCGTCTCAATTTTGGGGAAGGATTTATTGTATGCTATTCCAGTTTGACTGCTAGGAGTCTCAACCCATCCGTATGGTTTTGCCTATTCAGCTGTTTATAGCATTCATATGCTTGAGAGAAGATATATGCTTCTCCGGTTCGGTGATTGTGGTGTCTGCTTGGAGTCCTCAGGAAATGCTAGGAGCATCCTTTAACGTAGGTACCCAGTCGGGGTGCCAGGTGATCCGTTACATACCTTTACTAGCAGGGCTGTATAAAAAAACTTTCTCTAAAGGAGATATCTCAAGTGATTTATAGTTTTTATCTGTTTCAGATACATGGTATAGTTCTTTCAATTTGTCAATGATTAGCATACATTCCAGTTCACATACATTTGATAATCCATACTTAAGCTTCAATTTTTCCAAAGAAAGAATAGCATTGCCATAAAAAAAATTATCCAGATTAGTTATAGAGCAATCCTTCCACAGTTCCATTTTTAAGGATGGTATATAATCTTTCAATAACTCAATAGGCATTGCTCTATATAAACTGGGAGACTGGTCATTTTTAAAAACAATGTCCCAGACCTTAAGCGTAGTCTTGGTAGATAAAAATTATTTTGTAATTCCAGGTCTTTTCTTAGGATTTAACCAAGGTAATTCTAATAATCTAACTGGTAAAATTTTCGATTCTTCTATTTTCATCCATCTGGGTTTATCAATCTGTTTGTTAAAGCTCATAACCACTGCAGCGTTAGTGGCGAAATAATATTTGGGGATATCGGGGACACCGATACCGCCATTCGATGTATGGTGCTGCAGGGAAGTGAGCCTCACTCGGGCAGGCTTGTTCCCCCAGATAAACTTCAGCATTGTCGAGTGAACTTTATTAAAAAATGATAATGGGATGGACAGAGGAATGGTCCTAAAAAATATAAAATTTTTGGGAGTATCGTCATTTTAATAGATGCAACCCTCCCCAGCCATGAGAGCTCCATCCCGCCCCATCTCTCCATCTCTTTTTGTAAGTCCGGCCATGCTTTCCTCAAGTTGTGATTGTGCATATTGACCAAATTTTTGCATATATTAATGCCAAGATATTCCATATAGTCAGTTCTCCAATCAAATAAATATGATTTCTTAAGGGCAATGGTTTCCAAATTATTTAAATGAAACGGGAGGGCCTGAGTTTTGGTGCATTGTATGTTTCTGTGTGAGTGTAGGATGCATTGTATATTTTGGTGTGTCTGAGGGTGAGTAGGGATGCATTGTTTGTTTCTGAGCATGTGTGTGTGTTCGAAATATGTTTGTCTTGTTTACCTATTGTTCAGTGCTGTGGAATATGTTGGCACTGTATAAACTGTAAATAGTGAATAATAACAGTATCCCAGTGAGACACACAAATGATAATAGATGTTCAAACACCTTGGTGAGTTTCCCTTTATCCTCACAACAAACTTAAATATACATACAATATAAGGTGGAGTATCTTCTTATTTTGGTTTCTGACAGTTGAATATATTCCTAAAGATAAAACAGAATAGGACACATAATAGTGCAATATAGCCTGTATGATATCATGAAATGCAAATAGTGGATGGAATTACACTCACAAATAGGGAGCCTATGGATAAGGCTCAAACTTCCAGCTCTGTGGGATATAAAGGTTCCCACTTCCTTCTTTATACTCCCTGGAGGTAAAAAGTAATAGGATGTCCTCTCAGAGGTATATATAAATAAAAAGTGCTTTATTCTAAAGTGCACAAGTGAATATAAAACAAAATAAATAAAATCAATACCTTACAGTCTGAAGGTAAGTCCTTAGTTCAATTCTTGATAGTGCAAAACGCGTTTCGCCTCATAAATATAAATTGTAATTGCAGATCTAGCCACACCTCCCCTGGCTGTGACACATACCAGCCATGGAAGGAAAAAAAGAGATTGCATTTTCAAATCAGATCTTAACACCTTCCCGATGAAAGGTGTGCTATGCCATCCTACAAAATGAGGGTTTTAAAGCCATAGGACGTCATAGCATGGCCTAACAATTGGACATCCCCCACCCTCAATAAGAGCAGAGACTTTTTTTTATCAATAGTGACATTGTAACACTGTTATCTGTCATAAATCTCTGAAGAACACCTCACTTGTACATATTTTTTAAAGTATACAATAAGTGATGTCCTGAACGGTTCGCTGGCGAATAGTTCCTGGCGAACATCGCGTGTTCGCGTTCGCCACGGACGGTGAACATATGCGCTGTTCGGTCCGCCCCCTATTCGTCATCATACATTTTGACCCTGTACCTCACAGTCAGCAGACACATTCCAGCCAATCCGCAGCAGACCCTCCCTCCCAGACCCTCCCAGCTCCTGGACAGCATCCATTTTACATTCATTGTGAAGCTGCATTCTTAGTGAGAGGAGGGACAGTGTAGCTGCTGCTGATTTGATAGAGAAATTGATAGATAGGCTAGTGTATTCACTGAAGGACTCATCTGATCTCTGCTGTAAGGACAGCACCCCAAAAAGCCGTTTTTAGGGCTAGAACATCAGTCTGCTTTTTTTTTGTCTGTGTAATGTAATTGCAGTTGCCTGCCTGCCTGCCAGCCTGTGTGTCAGGCTCACAGCATATACTGTGCCCACTTGCCCAGTGCCACCACTCACTCACTGGTGTCACAATAGCTTGCATTTAAAAAAACAAAACTTTTTTGACTGTAATATAATAGCAGTCAGTTTCCTTCACGAGTGTGCGTTTCAGGGCCTGCCCAGTGCCACCACTCACTCAATGGTGTCCCAATAGCTTGCATTTAAAAAAAACAAAACTTGTTTGACTGTAATATAATAGCAGTCAGTTTCCTTCACGAGTGTGCGTTTCAGGGCCTGCCCAGTGCCACCACTCACTCACTGGTGTCCCAATAGCTTGCATTTAAAAAAAACAAAACTTGTTTGACTGTAATATAATAGCAGTCAGTTTCCTTCACGAGTGTGCGTTTCAGGGCCTGCTCAGTGCCACCACTCACTCACTGGTGTCCCAATAGCTTGCATTTAAAAAAAAAAAAACTTTTTTGACTGTAATGTCACAACTGTAATGTGACACTGGTGTCACAATAGCTTGCATTTAAAAAAACCAAAACTTTTTGGACTGTAATATAATAGCAGTCAGTTTCCTTCACGCGTGTGCGTTTCAGGGCCTGCCAGGGCACAGTGTCACACCAGTGCAACTCATATCTGGTGTAACAGTAGTGTACATTTAAAAAAATAAATAAATAAAATTTTGACTGTATTAGATTGAATAGCAGTTAGTTGTCTGCAAGCGTGTGTGTCAGGCCTACAGCGTCTACTCTGCCAACTTCTGCCACTGCACAGTGCCACTCATATCTGTTGTCACAGTAGCTTGCACGCATAGTACCACTAATCGGAAAAAAAAAATGACAGGCAGAGGCAGGCCACCCCGCAGGTGCTATCGTGGTCGTGGTGCTGTGATTCCCTTTGGCCCTAGAATAATGCCCAGTGTTCAGAGGCCACGTACCCTGAACTCGAAAAGTTCTAAGGACATAGTTGACTGGCTAACACAGGACACCCAATCTTCTACAGCTTCCGCTCGGAACCTTGACACACCATCCTCCTCCAGCTTAGCTTCGGGCACCTCTCAAGTTACCACTCGCCCATCTGCCGCCACCACCAACACTAGCACCACAGCAGCTTCACTTGGTATGTCAGAGGAGTTATTTACACATCAGCTGGAAGAAATGAGTGATGCGCAACCATTATTGCCAGAGGATGTAGATAACAGGGATATGTCTCAGTCAGGCAGCATTACACACATGGACGTACGTTGTGATGATGATGATGATGATGTTGTACCCGCTGCTGCTTCCTTTGCTGAGTTGTCAGATACAAGTGAAGCGGTTGATGATGCCGATGCGTCCGTGGATGTCACGTGGGTGCCCGCTAGAAGAGAAGAAGAACAGGGGGAAAGTTCAGATGGGGAGACAGAGAGGAGGAGGAGGAGACAAGTTGGAAGCAGGGGGAGGTCGTCGCAAGGAGCTAGTGGCACAGTCAGACAGCATGCATCGGCACCCAGGGTCAGCCAGACAGCACGCCAATCAACGCATGCTGTTGCCACCACCAGAATGCCATCATTGCAGAGCTCAGCAGTGTGGCATTTTTTTTGTGTGTCTGCCTCTGACAACAGCGATGTCATTTGCAACCTGTGCCAAAAGAAACTGAGTCGTGGGAAGTCCAACACCCACCTAGGTTCAACTGCTTTGCGAAGGAACATGATCACACATCACAAACGCCTATGGGATCAACACATGAGTACAAGCAGCACACAAACTCAAAGCCGCCATCCTCCTCCTGGTCCAGCATCTTCAGCCACATTAACCACTGCTGTCCTCCTTGCCCCCTCTCAACCATCCGCCCCTCCGTCTCTCGCCTTGAGCAGTTCCTGCTCATCTGCCCACAGTCAGGTGTCTGTCAAGGACATGTTTGAGCGTAAGAAGCCAATGTCACAAAGTCACCCCCTTGCCCGGCGTCTGACAGCTGGCTTGACTGAACTCTTAGCCAGCCAGCTTTTACCATACAAGCTGGTGGAGTCTGAGGTGTTCAAAAAATTTGTAGCTATTGGGACACCGCAGTGGAAGGTACCCGGCCGAAATTTCTTTGCACAAAAGGCAATCCCCAACCTGTACTCGATTGTGCAAAAGGAAGTAATGGCATGTCTGGCACACAGTGTTGGGGCAAGGGTCCATCTGACCACTGATACCTGGTCTGCAAAGCATGGTCAGGGCAGGTATATCACCTACACTGCGCATTGGGTAAACCTGCTGACGGCTGCCAAGCATGGAATGCGTGGCTCTGCAGAGGAGTTGGTGACACCGCCACGACTTGCAGGCAGGCCTGCTGCCACCTCCTCTACTCCTCCGATTCCATCCTCTTCCATAACCTCCTCGGCTGAGTCCTCTTCTGCTGCTGCATTTTGCTCCACATCAACGGCACCTCCCCAGCTCCCCAGGTACTATTCCACATCCCGGATACGGTAGTGTCACGCCGTCTTGGGGTTGACTTGCCTGAAAGCAGAGAGTCACACCAGACCAGCACTCCTGTCCGCCCTGAACGCACAGGTGGATCAGTGGCTGAATCCGCACCAACTGGAGATCGGCAAAGTGGTTTGTGAGAACGGAAGAAATTTGTTGGCGGCATTGCATTTGGGCAAGTTGACACATGTGCCGTGCATGGCACATGTGTGTAATCTGATCGTACAACGCTTTGTGCATAAGTACCTAGGCTTACAGGACATCCTGAAGCAGGCCAGGAAGGTGTGTGGCCATTTCAGGCGTTCCTACACGGCCATGGCGCACTTTTCAGATATCCAGTGGCGAAAAAACATGCCAGTGAGGCGCTTGATTTGCGACAGCCCGACACGTTGGAATTCAACACTCCTAATGTTCGACCGCCTGCTCCAACAAGAAAAAGCCGTTAACGAGTATGTCTATTTGTATGACCGGGGTGCTAGGACAGCCTCTGCGGAGCTGGGAATTTTTTTGCCATGTTACTGGACG
This sequence comes from Pelobates cultripes, assembly GCA_933207985.1. Classification (NCBI taxonomy): domain Eukaryota; kingdom Metazoa; phylum Chordata; class Amphibia; order Anura; family Pelobatidae; genus Pelobates; species Pelobates cultripes. The sequence goes on along the minus strand of OW240915.1, from coordinate 164,025,199 downwards.
CTCATACGCAATGCCTGTAGGCTCATTAGTCAGTCGCATCGAAGGCACCATCAGCGACATCATACCATTTGTTTTCTTCCTGGAGCGTGCCCTGTGAAGAGTGCTGGATCAGGCCGTAGATGAGCGTGAAGAGGAAGAGGAAGAGTTGTGGTCACCATCACCACCAGAAACAGCCTTATCAGCATCGCTTGCTGGACCTGCGGCAACGCTGGAAGAGGATTGTGAGGAAGAGGAGTCAGAGGAGGAATGTGGCTTTGAGGAAGAGGAGGAAGACCAACCACAACAGGCATCCCAGGGTGCTCGTTGTCACCTATCTGGTACCCGTGGTGTTGTACGTGGCTGGGGGGAAGAACATACCTTCAGTGAGATCACTGAGGACGAGGAACAGGACATGAGTAGCTCGGCATCCAACCTTGTGCAAATGGGGTCTTTCATGCTGTTGTGCCTGTTGAGGGACCCTCGTATAAAAAGGCTGAAGGAGAATGACCTGTACTGGGTGTCCACGCTACTAGACCCCCGGTATAAGCAGAAAGTGCCTGAAATGTTACCGAATTACGGCAAGTCGGAAAGGATGCAGCAGTTCCAAAATCAATTAAAAAGTATGCTTTACACAGCGTATAAGGGTGATGTCACAGCACAACGGGAATCTAACAGGGGAAGAGGTGAAAGTAATCCTCCTCCTCCCACGACCACGCCGGCAAGGACAGGACGCTTTACAGACGTGTTGTTGATGGAGGACATGCAGAGCTTTTTAAGTCCTACGCATCGCCACAGCCCTTCGGGATCCACCCTCAGAGAGCGACTCGACCGACAGGTAGCAGACTACCTCGCCTTAACTGCAGATATCGACACTCTGAGGAGCGATGAACCCCTTGACTACTGGGTGTGCAGGCTTGACCTGTGGCCTGAGCTATCCCAATTTGCGATAGAACTTCTGGCCTGCCCCGCTTCAAGTGTCCTGTCAGAAAGGACCTTCAGTGCAGCAGGAGGTATTGTCACTGAGAAGAGAAGTCGCCTAGGTCAAAAAGTCTAGATTACCTCACCTTTATTAAGATGAATGAGGGATGGATCCCGAAGGGACTGACAGTGGGCGATACATTCGACTAAAAAAGGCCTGATGAGGGGGACGTAACAGGGTGTCGCGGCTGCCGGCCCGCCGCGTGATATTTAAATCCCTAGCTCACCCCAGTACCTTGCCCTGTCGTGGTTTCCTGTTCCTGGTTTCCTGAGAGTGCTTTATCATTGTGAATCTGATTTCCTGGTATCCTGATCTTGGCTTTTCCCTGGTTATTCTGAATTCTGGTTTCCCTGACTTGGCTTGTGTAAATGGTATTGTGCATTTTCTGGCTTCCTTGACCTCGGCTTTCTCTTTGACCATTCTCTGTCTCTAGCGTATTAGTCCGGCCATTCTAAGGTCCGGTTTACGCTCTGTCCTTTTATTTTCCTTTTCTTGCCTATGTATATGTTTACATAGTTTCTGCGTGCTGGACCACACTAGTAATCGTGACATTGGGATTAAACTGATAAGAATAGTACTACTTAACACAACACTCCTATCTGGTGGCACATTAGATTGCACGCGCAGTGCCCCAAATTTGAAGAAGGAGGACCGACCAAGCATCTTTTTCCATCTCCCGGTTCCTAAAATCGATGCCATATACACGTCCCCTGATAGGGGACGTAACAGGGATTAAACTGATAAGAATAGTACTAGTTAACACACCACTCCTATCTGGTGGCACATTAGATTGCGCACGCAGTGCCCCAAATTTGAAGTAGGAGGACCGACCAAGCATCTTTTTCCATCTCCCGGTTCCTAAAATCAATGCCATATACACGTCCCCTGATAGGGGACGTAACAGGGATTAAAATTATAGGAATCGTACTACTTAACATACCTTATAACGCAGAGAGAGGCAATGCAGAGAGAGGAGTCTGAAGAAGAGGAGTCAGAGGAGGAAGGTGGCTTTGATGAGGTGGAAGACCAAACACAGCAGGCGTCCCAGGGGGCTTGTTGTCACCTTTTGTGGACCCTTGGTGTTGTACGTGGCTGGGTGGAGGAAGAGACCTTCAATGACATCAGTGAGGACAAGGAACGGGACATGGCTAGCTTGGTATCCAACCTTGTGCAAATGGGGAGTTTGAGGTTGTGCAAATGGACTGTTTGCGGTTGTTTGCGGTGCGTTAAACGGGGAGTTTGTTCTGTCACTGTGAAGCGGGCGTAACCCTTACACTACCTGATCGATACAACATCATACCTGATGTTTTAAAGCACGTTATTCCAAACAATTTAGGAATGTTAGGTGATTTATGCCCTTTATGGATTAAAACCAGACTCTGCATCAACTATGTAATTTTCCATGGGATCCCCCTCCGGCATGCCACAGTCCAGGTGTTAGTCCTCTTGAAACAACGTTTCCATCACTATTGTGGCCATAAAGAGTCCCTGAGGTTTTAAAATTCGCCTGCCTATTGAAGTCTATTGGCGGTTCGCCCGGTTCGCTCGTCAGCGAACATTTGCGGAAGTTCGCGTTCGCTGCTCGCGAACTGAAAATTTAATGTTCGCGACATCACTATATACAACCCAGGGTATTCATCTAAGGATATTTTGACACTTTCTATGCAGCCATTTTACCACCAATCTTTGCCAATCTTCGCATAGGTAATTTTTTTTTCTTTTTTTCATATACATTGCAATTCAGGTATAAATTAACAGATCCTGTTATGTGTTACTGCCAAAAAACACACTCATATGTGTTCAGCAACATCTCCTGAGTACAGTGATACCACTCATGCATAGGCTTGTTGGGTTGTTTGGGGGCTAAATGCCACATTTGGCAGGTGCGCAAATCCGTTTTCAAACTTGGAATTTTGACATGCAGTCAACCTGCGCAAATGTCCTATTTGGGACATTTTGGAAACCAGCCAATGTATGTTACCCCATCCAGAGCCGGTGCAAGGATTTTTGCTGCCCTAGGCAAACAAAAATTTGCTGCCCTCCATATGATCTGCCCATCACAATGCTCCACCCATATGATCTGCCAAATAAACTAACGTCAGTGCTGCACACAGTGTCTTTTTTTTTTTATCTGAAAAGGCAGTGTGTTTACATAAAAAAAAAAAAAGCCTGCATGAACAGGCTATTGACACCAGAACCACTATATTAAGCTGTAGTGGTTCTGGTGACTATACTAAATTAGAGATTAGTGCCACTAATAATATACTGGATTGACTACTTATCACCAGATAAGGACAAGAGGATGATGATGGGATCAGGCTGCAGTCTGGCTCCACTGGTCTGGTGTAGAACAGGCTCTCTGGAGGCTGTTTGTAACAGTGCTCACAAAAATCAAAGAACAAAAAGCAGCTCCATTTTTTGGAGCTCCTTACACAGCTCAATGTCTGGGCCCCCAGGGCCTGGCCGTGAGTATGCCTACAAGGCCCGTCCATAAGTCCACCTACATGGCCCACCCATGAGTTCGCTCACAGGGAGTGAATTGTATGTGTGCAGGGGATGTGTTCTGTGTTACTGTAGGATGTATTGTGTTCTTATGGATTATATTGTATAGGGATACCAATTTGTGTAAGGGATGTAGTGTGTGTGTATAGGGGATGCAGTGTGTGTTTGTGTGTAAGAAATGCATTGTGTGTTTCTGAGTGTGTGTGTGTGTGTGTAAGGGATGCATTGTGTGAATCTGTTTGTACGCGTAAGGAATGCAAGGTGTATTTCTGTATATGTAACGTAATGCAGTGTATGTGTCTGTAAGGGGTGCATTGAGTGTGTGTAAGAGATGCATTTTGTTTCTGTGTGTGTGTGTAAGAAAAACAGTGTGTGCGTAAGGGATGCATTGTGTGTTTTTTTTATGTAAGGGATGGATTGTGTGTGTGTGTGTAATGGATGCATTGTGTGTTTCTGAGTGAGTGTAGGATGCATTGTATATTCCGGTGTGTCTGTGGGTGAGTAGGGATGCATTGTATGTTTCTGTGCATGTGTGTGTGTGTGTGTGTGTAGGGATGCATTGTATATTTCTGTGTATGTGTAAGGATGCATTGTGTATGTGTGTAGTGTGAAAGAGAGGGTTTGTGGGGTAGTATTTTGTTTTTTGTTAATATACTTTTTTTGTATATTTTTTCTTCATGTTTTGTGTCTTACACCCCCTTTAGTTTATCTTTTACAAGCCCCTTGTGTGTCTCTTAACCCCCCCTCTTTTTATGTCTTACTCCCCCAAGCCCCTTTGTGTCTTACTCTTCCCAGCTCCTTTGTGTGTCGCTTTCCCCCAGGCTCCTCTGTGTGTCACTCTCACAAGTGACTCTGTGCATCTCTCTCCTGAGCCCCTCTGCGTGTCTGTCTCCCTTACCAGCTCTCTGTGCTTCACTTTCACCTCTTCCTCAGCCTCTCTGTTTGTCTTTCATCCCTCCCCCCGTCCTTTAATGATCTCTTTCACTCCCCCTGTCCCTTAGTGGTCTCATCTCCTCTCCTCCCCCTGTCCCTTAGTGGTCTCCTCTCCTCATCCTGTCCCTTTGTGCTCTCTCCTCCTGCCCATTAGTGATCTCCCCTGTCCCCTTAGTGCTCTCTCCACCCCTCCCTTAGTGTTCCTCTCCACTCCCTGTCCCTTAGTGGTCTCCCCCCCACCTTAGTGGCCCTCTCTCTCTCTCTCTCTCTCTCTCTCTCCCTCCCTCCCCCTTAGAAGCCCTCACTCTCCCTCACCACCTTAGTTGTTCTCCCTCTCCCCTCGCTCTTAGTGGTCCTGTCTCTCTCCCCCCCTCCCCTTTAGTGGTCGTGTCTCTTCCCCCCTTTAGTGGTCGTGTCTCTCAACCCCTCCCCTTTAGTGGTCCTGTCTCTCACTCCCCCTCCTCTTTAGTGGTCCTGTCTCTCTCACCCGTTCTCATTAGTAATCCTGTCTGTCACCCCCTCCCCTTTAGTGGACCTGCCTCTCTCACTCCCTCCCCTTTAGTGGTCCTGTCTCTCTCCCCCTCCCCTTTAGTGGTCCTGTCTCTCACTACCCCTTAGTGGTGCTACTCCTCCCTCCCCCCACAGTGGTTCTCTCCTCCTCCCCCCCTCCCCCCCGCCTCCTACCTATCTTTGTAGCGCGGCGCAGGCAGACCGCAGTGCAGAAGCTTTTGTTCACTGTACCCGACCGGACTGACAGGAAGTGCTCTAACTTACTCTCAGTCTGGCCGGGTACAGGAAACAGATGCTCCTGTACCACGGTCCGCTGCCCGTGCTGCACGGCCATGTCTTAGTGACAGGTAGGAGGGAGCGTTGTGCGCTTCCCTCCTGCCGAGTTACTCAGATCTTGTGCCCCCCCGGGCCGGTGCGCCCTAGGTGACTGCCGAAGCCGTCTATAGGATGGCCTTGTCCCCATCAAACCATATGTTTTTGAAAAGTAGACAACCCAGGGTATTTTAAATGGGGGTATTTTAACACTTTTCATGTACTGAATTTACCACCAGCCTTTGTCAAACATTTGGGTAGTATTTTTTTGTGTTTTTTTTTACACACATTGTATTTAGGCATGCATTAACAGATCTTGTTATGTGTCCCCAGGGCAGTGGGAGGACAGGGCAGTGTTGGGGACAGGGCAGTGGGGGTGGGAGGGCAGTTTTGGGGCAGTGTGTGTGGAGGCTGTGACAAGCCTCCACACAATTAAATACCTTATTTTTGAAATATTCCCTGGTGGTCCGGTGGTTGCAGTCCCTAGTAGTCCGGTGGTTGCAGTCCCTAGTGGTCCGGTGGGATGACTGTTCCGTCTGCAGCTCCTCGAGAGCTGCAGACCTCGTTCTCGCAAGTGCCTGTCAGAGCATTGCCATGGTAACCCGCGGCAACGCTCTGTGTGCTATCAAAAACCACATTACGTGATCTGCAGATCTGCACTCGGCGGAGCTGCAGGTCAGAGGCTGCCTCTCCCTGGACCGAAGATCCGACAGTTCAGTCTGCCCTAAGGTGATTTAGGCGGCCGCGAGGCCCCAGCATGCGCGAGGCCTTAGATGGCCGCCTAAATCGCCTAATTAGAGAGCCGCCTCTGTTCAGCAACATCTCCTGAGTACAGTGATACTACCCATGTGTAATGGATCACCTGTACTCCGACCGAGTACCTTCCATTGATGGACGCTTCCTAGCTTGCGCAGAGGACCACAAGCACCGCACCAAACACGAACAAAGTATTTTCACAGCCTGGGGACACAGTTTTAAAGGGGCACTGTCCCTAAAATATGCCCATATAATGTTTTTAAAGGGCCATACACCTCAGGGCCGTTGTCATAAGGCAGGAGGCTGGTAATCAGGCTCCTCCAAAAGCCAGGGGCAAAGGGCGATTTGTCACATAGAAAGCCCGTGACAAAGGGCAGTTTGTCACACCATGCATAGGCTTGTCAGAGGCTAAAAGGCCAAATTTGGCAGGTGTGCATATCCATTTTCCAACTTAGAATTTTGACAAGTAGTCAACCTGCGCCCATGTCCTATTTGGGACATTTTTGAAGCCACCCAATGTATTTTATCCCCATCAAACCATATATTTTTGAAAAGTAGACAACCCAAGGTATTGTAAATGGTGGTATTTTAACACTTTTCATGCACTGAATTCTATCACCAGCCTTTGTCAAACTTTTGGGTAGTAATTTAGTTTGTGTTTTTTTCATGTATGTATGTCTAATAACAACAGACCACTTGGCACTTAGTATGGATGAAACAGGCCACAGCATTTATTATCACAAACTAAATTACTGCATAACACATCCATAACTTTATTTATTAAATCTCTTCTTTTTCTGTAACCAAAAACGTTAGACATAAATAAGCATAAATTAACATTTATACATATATAACTCCACACATAGTGTTATACAGTGACCCAACCGTCCTTGCCAATAAACATACAGTGGTTCCTAATCACCGACTGCAGCGCACCAGGGCACTCACATTGCTGAGCGCACTGCCAACAGGAACGGGCGATAGCCTCAGCCTTGCCCCTGAGAACCTCTGGGAAGAAACAGAATGCGTAACATGTCCAGATTTAAGAGCACCCAAAACCGTCACCGAACCCATGTCATTCCACCCAGAGATGACAAAACCCCCAGTACCCCCATGAGGCAGGACAGCTGACCCCCCACGAGGAGGAGCCACACCCCCCTCACGTATCAGGTGCCAGACCACCGAACCTCTGCTCCCAAAGGCATAAGTTCCAACCACTCGTCCCCCTCCTCCTGGCCCAAATTACATATGAGCATCCCACCATCCCTATTCTGGAGGGGTGGGGGGTAGACCGTAACTGCGGAGAAAAATCAATTCGGAGCCCGGCAAGGTGAACCCAAGGAACCTACCGCCCTGACCCCCACCATTCAAGCCCTTTGAACCAGTGGTGCAAGCACGCCAAGCCTGGCGGTGTCTGTAGCCGCCCCTAACCAGACTGAATGCCCCCTGAACTCTCCACCATCCTTACCCAGGAATACGAGCCCCATTGGAGCACCCCAACGACATGGACGTAGGAATAATCCAGGGGTGGAATAACCCTCACCGAAGGAAAACAAGGCACATGTAGGGAACCCGGCGTTCCCCCAATCGGAACATAGAAACATAGAAACGATATAAATCCAACTATCCTGGGAACCTAGTACATCCAGTTAGGAGCTCAACCATCACCCTGTGCATTCCATCTACCTCAAGAGAAAGCAGAAAGGGCCCAGTTATGTCAAACCCGCAACGTCCAAGAATGGAACAGATTCTATCGATGAATCAGCCAACTGCTACCAACTTACATTTCCCAAATACAACAGCCACCGAGTGGCGAAAGCCTGAAGGAAGTCCATTCCGATGCTCACTCGATCCACCAAAACCCCTGCCCACCTGCAGATGACCGTAACATGAACGGGAAGCCGCCAAGCAAATGCACTCATCCGGCCCGATCGCTCCCACTTTACTGTAGCGGGTCCCACACCGCCTCAGAGAGCGACCCGTGGACCAGCTTCATCAGCCGCTAGACCAAGCGACCATGACTCCACTGCCGCCCGAAGTTCGTCCTACAGTGAACCATAGAGCACCTGCCATTACCTTGTGAAACCCCAGGAAAACCCCGCCTGACCAGACACTTCCAGACTCAAACACCGCCGAGTGAGGCGCCGCAACCAGAGTACCCTTGGGGTAAAGGGGACTGTCACATGATATAGACAGCCTGCACCACTGCACAATTGTCTCACCGGAAGCACTACCTACCTGTCCGCGAGCTGGGTACCCCACGCCTACCATGCAACCCGAATGGGAAGCTCCAAGACAGCCAGAGGCTGCAAGAGCCCCGATGCTTGCCAGCTTACTGGGCAAGAGTTAGCACCATGGAAAACCCATAATGGCCCCAAAAACCTGCAAACCTGCTGCATCGGCAACAGGTGGAAGTCAGTGTAAGGGACGTAGGGGGTCTGATTGCACAATCCACCGTTAATGGAGGCCCAAAAGGAAACCCCATACAGCCCCAAGGGCAACACCGACAGGCAAAGTCCAGCTTATGAAGGAGAGCCCACGGGTAGCGCAACACCCCCAGAACCACGACACCTCCCACCGGATGTTCTAAACCGCAGTCCAGGGCAACCGCCGTTCCCTGGGCGGAATCGATCCCACTATCCAGGAGACTACCGCACGTATCCCGACCCACGAAACGCTGAAACACTACCCCAAGAAAATCACCACAGCAGCCAAGCGCGACGTGCGACACAGTCGGACCCAGATTTAAGCGACATTAAGAGCCACCCGTGCGGAGGCACATAACCACATAACATCGACCATCAGAAATACAGCCCGGAAAACAATAATCTGCCAGGCACATCGGCAGTAGCCGGAAAGCCGATTCTAGTGCTGCCTATGTCAGCAAGGCCCCAGAGCCCTGCAGCCCCAACCACGCGGACCGTTGTGTCATGCCCTCCCATATCTAACCCCTTGGAGGGAACGACAACTGAGTAAATAAGAAATCATGTGATAGTGACCCTGCCCCTCCATGGGCACCATGACCCAAGGGGGGGCACCTGCGGATCAGACTCTGGGGGCACCCTAAAATTGGTTGGGAGGGAAGCTTACCAAGCTTTCTTGGTAAGCTGCTCCCGCACCACCCGATGGAAGTCTCAGATGGGCCGAAAGGTCCTGCTCGGAGAGCATCCACATCCCCTATCCCAACAGTTTGCCCGCATGAAAAACTGCGGGGGACAGGCACAAGGACCCCATTTCTTTTTTTTCTTTTTTTTACCACCAACCCAGCTCACCCTAGGAACGACATGCATCACAGAGAGTGCCTGGACCACAGAACATCGTGGAGCATACCCGGGGAGCCCTCTCCCCGACAATGCTATCCAGAACATATGATGCCCTGACACACTTCCCGCGCGTCATGGGGTGCAACCGATTACGGTATTTACCCCCATGTCCCTCCTGGAATCCCTCCCAAGCACGGGGGCTATGAGGGAACATTATTGATGTATTCATTCATTCAGTTTTATTTATGGCAATGTTATTGCTATGTTAGATTTGGGGTTACCCCCCGTTCTTTAAAAGTGTACCTTTGATTTGGCTCTATTTCTACTTTCTTTTGCCAGTTTTATTTATGTATTTATTTATTCAAAAATTTCCAAATTTCTAATTTATTCTTTTTTTTTTTGCGCGCAAAGAGCTCCCCCTCAGCTCTAAAGGGATCCGACCAGATACAAGAAGGGACAACGTACTCACCAGCCAATGACCGGCGTACCACCCGCGGCATAACAAGTGTAGACAGTCCAGACAGAAGACAATTAATTCAGCGTCCACTGTGTCCTTCTAAGGTGTTCCAGGCACCCCCTGCTGGGCGTTCCGAGGAACTGCAGCCAGGACCTGTAAGGAGAGCATGTGTAGGTGAGCCCACGCTCCACCAGGAGGCAGCCGAGGTAAGTAACCGGCAGAGAGAAGAGGAGACCCAGAGAGTGAAGGGCCTAAGGCAGAGAAGACACAGAAGAGACAGGAACAGGTAAGTGCAGGGGAGGAAAGGGGGAGGACACCGGAGAGGAACAGAGCAAGAGGGAAGGAGAGAACAGAGAGAGGGGGAGAAAGAACAGAGAGAGGAGGAGAAAGAACAGAGGGGGGGAAGCACAGGAGAGACAATAGGAAAACCCAGGGGGACACCGGGAGAGGAGATGGGGGCCCCCCCAGGGAAGCAAAAAGGAGGGCCCCCAGTACCAGAACATGAGAAGGGGAGGGAGGAAAATTGAAAAGGGGTGGGGGAGCAGCGGAGAGAGACCCCCGGGCGCCATCCTCACTGGCAGAGGAAGCCCCCCCCAGGAGAGGTCCCACCCACCGCCAACGGCAGTACCTTAGTTCCCTGCGCTGTCTGTAGGGCCCAACTCTCCGCCGGGATGCGCCACCCGAACAGGCCGCAGGAGAGGGAGGCTGCAAATCCCGCACGGCGGTAGTAGGCCGCGCATCCTTCGCGGCAGTTGAAGGCCGCGTGTCTGGAGCAGGGGCCACAGGGAAGGCCCCAGATGAAGACAGGCTGCTGGGGGGGGGGAACCTACGCCGGCAGCCATCCCCAGGGGAGAGGAGTCAGGCAGCCACCCCAGGGGAGAGGAAAGCAGGGGCCACAGGAAAAGGCCCCAGATGGAGACAGGCAGCGAGGGGGAGCACCCACACCGGCAGCCACCCAGGGGAGAGGGGAGCAGGGGCCACAGGGAAAGGCCCCAGAGGGAGACAGGCCGCAGGGGGGGGAGCACCCACACCGGCAGCCACCCAGGGGAGAGGATAGCACCTGTGTCAGGAGTCGCCGGCCACCATCCATGCTGCAGCAGCTCTGAGGGAAGCCAGCAAGCCTCAACCTCATCCCTCAAGCTGGTCAACCTACAGGCCCAGGCAAACAGGAGCAGGAGGACAGGAAGCTGTTTGCTAGCGTGAATCCCAAGTGGCACTGAGGTAAGACCTCCACCACACTAACTTACACAGAACATAATCCCACCCACCCACTCTTTCCCAACCAATCCCATGGCCAATCCCAGGGCCTCACACATTGTACTTTATGCATGAATTAACAGATCCTGTTATGTATCACTGCCAAACACCCCAATATGTGTTCAGCAACATCTCTTAAGTACAGTGATACCACCCATGCATAGGTTTGCTGGGTTGTTTGGTGGCTAAAAGACCACGATAGAGACTTGTGCATATGCGTTTTTCAACTGGATATATAGCTATCTTCAATTTGGTGTATTTTTGCATCCCCCAGTAATGTTACCATCATGAAAGTATATATTTTTATAAAGTAGACATGCCAGGGTATTGTATATGGGGTGTTTTAACATCCTTCTCCCAACGATTGTGCAAACAATTTCAGAGAACATGCAGAGAACGTGCATGGTCATAATTTTTTAAATTTTGCTTTTTGATTTTAGCCAGCTGGTTCTATGTTGCTGCCAGAAAAAAACCCAGTTTTCCAGGATTCCGTTTTTTAAAAAGTAAAAATTAATTGTGGGTTGCTACTTGCATCGGATAGATAGCCACCTTTTTATACCAGGCTTTTGTTTTTCTTAAAATAATATATGTCTTCATCAGCTGATCAGCCCTGATGCAAACAGGTTTGGTCTGTACTCGGACAGTGATGTCTGACATGCATTTGTCATGGATGGTGGTTAGCATGTTAACATCCTTCCTGTCCTTAAATTTTATTGAAAGCTTTACATTTTGGCTTAGCACAGAGCTTTACATTTACTTTTTTTTAATTTGACCTCTATGAGAGGTCGGGGAATATCCTTGGCATTTGCTCTCCGCAGGCCAGTGTCTGTAAACCATAAAGAGTTTGAAACAAACGGACACTGCTATAAAAATTGTCCACATAAAGGTGGTAACCTTTATTGAACAAGGGGATCAGTAGGTCCCAAACAATTTTCCCACTTGTCCCCAGATAGTCAGGACAGCCAGGAGGGTCCAATTGACCATCTTTCCCCTCATATACACAAAAGGCAAATGTATAGCCACTTTCGCTCTCGCATAGTTTGTAGAATTTTACGCCATACCTAGAGCGCTTTACTGGGATGTATTCTTTGAATCCTAATCTCCCTTTATATTTCATTGAGGATTCATCCATGGATAAAAAATAAATACATTTTTAATTCTTTATTTTTGTTTCGCAGGTGAGTACAAAAATATTGACAAACGCCACAACAGCGTACACGTGTATATAAACAGGCTAAACAGTGGCATAGATATGTGCGCATTTTTTGGTTTTTGACTACAGGCTTTTGTCAAGCGCCACAACAGCGTTCATATACAGGTGATACTCGAAAAAATTGAATATCGTGCAAAAGTTCATTTATTTCAGTAATTACGCATTACATGCAAAGCAAGATAGTTCAAGCCATGATTTGTCATAAGTGCGATGATTATGGCTTACAGCTCATGAAAACCCCAAATCCACAATCTCAGTAAATCAGAATATTGTGAATAGGTGCAATATTCTAGGCTCACAGTGTCCCACTCTAATCAGCTAAGTAAGCCATAACACCTGCAAAGGGTTTTTGAGCCTTTAAATGGTCTTTAGTCTGGTTCAGTAGGAATCACAATCACGGGGAAGACTGCTGACCTGACAGTTGTGCAGAAAACCATCACTGACACCCTCCATAAGGAGAGAAAGCCTCAAAATGTAATTGCGAAGGAAGTTGGATGTTCCCAAAGTGCTGTATCAAAGCACATTAATAGAAAGTTATGTGGAAGGGAAAAGTGTGGAAGAAAAAGGTGCACAAGCAGCAGGGATTGTCAGGAAAAGGCCATTCAAAGGTGTTGGGACTGAGGCTGGAATCAGTGCATCAAGAGCCACCACACAGCGACAGATCCTAGACATGGTCTTCAGATGTCGTATTCCTCTTGTCAAGCTGCTTCTGAACAACAAACAACGTCAGAAGCGTCTTACCTGAGCTAAAGAAAAACAGACCTGGTCTGCTGCTCAGTGGTCCAAAGTCCTCTTTTCTGATGAGAGAAACTTTTGCATCTCATTTGGAAACCAAGGACCCAGAGTCTGGAGAAGGAATGGAGAGGCACACACTGCAAGATGCTTGAAGTTCAGTGCGAAGTTTCCTCAGTCTGTGTTGATTTGGGGAGCCATGTCATCTGCTGGTGTTGGGCCACTGTGCTTCATTAAGATTACTGAGATTGTGGATTTGGGGTTTTCATGAGCTGTAAGCCACAATCATCGCACTTATGACAAATCACGGCTTGAACTATCTTGCTTTGCATGTAATGCGTCTGTCTCATATATTAGTTTCGCCTTTTACATTGCATTACTGAAATAAATGAACTTTTGCATGATATTAACATTGGCGTGAGTGTGTACACTTTGTTAAACAAACTAAATAATAACAGGTTGAACATAAGTGATGAATTACTGCGTTGCTATAGATTACTGCAGTATAGTAAATGCTTGAGCATACATGTTGGTGGGAAAAACAAGGCAGGAGCATCAAAACTAAGAAATATCTGACATGTAGGTTATAAAATGATTAAGTGTTATGCACTGTAAGAAAATGGCATGAGATTAGGATCAAAAAAGTGATAGTATCTCTCAGTAGAGCGATAGAAATTAAAAAAAAAAAACCAGTACAAAACATAGTGTGTTAAAGTTGATTAGGCTTACACTTTCCCTGAGTGGGATAAACTGTGGATAGATGTCTGGACAGGGTGGTAACAGTCAAAAGCGAAAGAACAAACTAGGTTCACCTGTCTGAGCTTAAAATGTAGATTAAGTTTAAGAGACTGATACGATCTAGAAATGTAGCATAATAACAGCGTTAAACCCTATAAAATTTTGTCGCTTTTGTGCCGCTGGGTTAACAGTAACATAGGTTAGAGTCCCTGTCCGGAGACTTTTCTTGGCTGGCAGCCAGCTCCCAAAGTTAGATAGTCAGCCTTGTGTATATTGACCACTCCAGCTCGGTAGCACATGGGTTGAGGTGCTGATGGACCATATGCCACATGGACGTGGTCTTAGAGGGGCATATAGAGTCTGTCTCGTGGTTGCCGGAGTGCGGCCTATTGGCCCTTGCTTGGGCCAGTGTGACTGGCTAGGGCAGTGTAGGGGCTCTTACCTCGCTTCCCCAGTCGTGCAGAGTTTGGCCTGCACATGCGGAGGGTGATAAATTTATTTCGCCCCATGATGCGCAGTTCGTTCTTTGCGTGGTCCGGTCTTGAGGGTCTCTGCAGAGTCTCAGCATATCTGTGCGGTAGGCTCGGGCATACCCTTGGAGTTGCTGCAGGGGCATGGCATATCGGCTGCTGTGATAATCTCTGCTTTGCTGCTAGAGGTGCCCGTCAGCCTTGCCTGCATGTGGTGTCCCATATGGGAAATGCTTGTGTTTGACCTGGAGGTGAGTCAAGGCTGTGTAGTCATTGCTCAGATGCCCCTGGGGCACCGGGAGTTTGTTTCCCTGTACTGGCACTCCCCTGGAGGTCTCCTGGGCCTGGCCCTGAGAGGGACCTCCGCAGGTGCTGACCCCTTGTGGTTGTGTGTTGGGAGGGAGTTGCTGCGTTTCCCCGCCAGGTCTCCTGTGGGGTGCACTGTGAAGATGAGCGAGGCGGCTTCTCAGCGACTGAGGGTGTCATACGGGCTTCAAATTTCTCCCAGAAGGCAGTAAATATGTTTTTTTAATCGTAGCTCCGTTTCGTTGGGTGGGTCGGCGGTGTGGTAGACATCCGCCATTTTGGAGGCCGCAGGGACGGTGGGCTCGGGGCTCCTTAGGACCTGTACTGGCTCATTGCTTTGCCAAGGGATCATGTGGGGGTAGACCGAGATGATCCCCACCGTTCCAATGGGGGGGGGGGACGAGGTCTCACCTCCAAATACCCGGCATGGTGTGGCCTCTGGGGAGCGGCCGTCTCCCCTGCACCTGCCATGCTTGTAGTCTGCACCATGAGTAGAGCTTGATCTATCGCTTGAGAGGTGTCGGTCTGTTCACCTCGATGCCCTCTCTCATGTGGTGTTCTTGTAACCTTGCCTGTGTGCCAGTGAAATTCATCTTTTAGTGCCTAGTTTAGCAATTGCTGCTGAGATGAACGTCCTCACTGCTCTGCGGTCAGGCCGCGCCCCCCATGGATACATTTTGTTGGAGAGTATAAACTTCAGAAAAATTGTGCTGAAGATGGTCTAGCAGTGGGCGTATTTATGAAGCCTATCATATTGGGGGTGATCTCTGGGGTGACAGAGGGTATTGTCATTAAAATGTAAATATCTCAGCAGCAACTCATATCTTGCTCTAGACATGGTTTGGGTGTACACTGGACTAGAACAGATAGGGTTGGTGCTCCAGTAAGAGTGAATTGATGGCTTCTTTATAATCCCCATGAACATGGTAAGAGCCCAGAATGTTTAAGTTCAGGGACATCTGTGGGATGCCAAGCATTCTCCTTGACTGCATAGCTACCTGGATTGGCATCAGTAAATTGGGTAGCATATAAATTAGTCTGGGAAGCAAACTCCTCCCAGATGGTATCCCCCAAAAATAGCTCCATATAATGCATAGAGGAGAAGTCATCCACATTGATATAAATGCCTGCGTTGGCACTAAAAGAGGGGATGTTGGGCTCCGCTAACTGTGGAGGTATCCAGTCCTCCTCCACATTTGGCGTAGCAGGGAAAGCACAGCTTCTTTTTGCAGACGGCTCATACACAGATGACACATCACTAGACGTGTCAGAAAACTGATCTTCGTCAAAATTGGACGCAGTGTCAGTGACGTCATCCAAACTGCACATGCACTGCATATTTCACCAACACACTAACTGACTGACTAAACGAACAAATTAGTAACACACAATTATTTTATTATTTTTTTTTTCACTAAAACAGATAAAAATTGATTATAACAGACTAAATGAGACTAAAACTTCCTTTAGCAGCAATCCCTATACTAACTCCTGCAAAAAGAATCTAATGGAGATTTAAGGGAAGGAAACTTACTGACTAAAACAGACTAAGACAGAATAAGACAGACTAAAACAGACTAAAACATAACTGTTTAACACAAATTTAACTCTTAAGGGCAAAAAAAAATACAGACAGTACAAATTCACTGCTGTAACAGATTTGGCATGGATGAGGTTATAAATGATTTTCTTAATTAAGTTTTACAACTTTTTACAGGTTCTGGAACACTGCTGGCTACAATATATCAGGATCTCTGTCTCTCTCCCTCACAAAACGCTACAGAGGAGAGTGGGGCAGAGATCACTGTCAGAGTGAGTGTTTGTAACACCCACTTTGACAGCAGCCAATTATGAGCGATCACGTATTGCTCAATCAACTTAATTGGCTGTTACTATCTGCCTGGCATCTCTGATCGCTCCCGCCGCTCGTTTTTTTCCGTTATGACCCTTCAGGACTGTCATCGGTTCTCAAGGGCAGGGCTTGACAAATTTATTTGGAATCTAGGAGCCAGTTAAAAAAGTTAGGAGACAGTCATTTTCAACGAGAAAGTGCAATTCTTAAAGGTACACTATAGTCACCAGAACCACTACAGCTTGATGTAGTTGTTCTGGTGTCTATAGCCTGTCCTTGCAGGCGTTTCAGAGTAAACACTGCCTTTTCCGTAAAAAGGCAGAGTTTACATTGCTGCTTACTAACACCTCTAGTGACCGTTACTCAGATGGCCACTAGAGAGTCCTGGGTCACTGCTGCACCATGTTCAGTGTCTCCAAGCTCCGCATGGTGCCGCTGAATGTTCCTCATAGAGATTGACTAATGTAATGCATCTCTACGAGGAGATCCGTATTGGTACATTTGCTGCACGTGCATAAAATCCTCCCAATGCTTTCCTAAGGGAAAGCATTGGCTTAGCTGAGATCATAAAGATTGATCATCTCAGCCATGGTGAAACTGGCACGGCGTGGGAAAATGGGAAGAAAGGTGAGTAAACACCCTCCTCATGCGATCGGAGGGGGCAGGTACCTAAACGCGCGCACACACACTCACAGGTGCACATACGCTTACAGGCTCACATACACACTCATGCTGACAACAAGCTTGCACGCACACACTTTGACAAGCTCGCACACAAACTCTTGACAAGCTCTCACACACTCATGCTGACAACAGGCTTGCATGCACACATTTTGACAGGCTCTCACACACTCTTACACTGACAATAGACTTGCACGCAGACACTGACAGACTCGCACACACAAACTCTGACAGGCGCTCACTCAGACTCTCTTGACAGGCTCTCGCTCTCACACACACACATACAGACACTCTGACAGGCTCTCTCTCACACACACACACACACACTCTGACAGGCTCACACACACACATACTGACAGGCTGACACACTCACACTCACACTGACATGCTGACACACTCTGACAGACTCTCTCACAAACACACACACACTCTTGACAGACTCTCTCACAAACACACACACACTCTTGACAGACTCACACAGGCTTATACACACACATTTTTGTTTTAATTGAAACCCACTCAACCTCCTTACCTTTGGGATAGCAGAGTGGGTATTTCCTGGGGTCCAGTGGGGCTGCTCTCTATGCGAAGGAGCATAATGCTTCCGCCGACCACGCACAATGCTTCCGCCGGAGGATGGCCGCCTCCATGTTCTTGCGGACGGGCGGCCGCCTTCAATATGTCCCATGACTAGAGAGCTGGCAAATCCCAGACGCCAGGGTGACATTTCTAGTCGCCGTGGCAATCTGGCGCCTGGGAGTTGTCAAGCCCTGCTCAAGGGTATGTTTCCGGCGACGGTCCTGAACCGTCAGTGGTCCTTAGGGTGTTAAAGGGAAACTATTGGCTAGGTAAACAAAAAAAAAAAATTCTCTTTAAGCGCACACCTATTGTGTATTGGTTATTATTAGTATTGCTGTGTTGAGAAATCACAATGCTTAGGGAGGTTTTGCAGCTATTAGAACTTTATTTTTAACTTTTTGGGCACTTTTTAACATTTGTTTCTCAGTAGCTCTGAATAGTCCAACAAGCAAATGAACCATTGTGTCTGCTACTTCATCTAATAATTTTAGTTTATAGTGTACCTACTTATGTTGAAAATTAGGCAAGGTTAGCCCTTTAACATATATCAGTTTCATAGAATGCTTCTTGTGCTGCACCTTATGCCATAATCGTGTGTGATGTCATAATCGTGTGTGATGTCATAATTGTGCATGATGTTCTTTACTTGCTTTAGTTCTGAGAACTGCTTTGTTGTGGAGTAGTTGGAGTGGGCAGGTGAAAATTAACTAGGATGGGGAAGAGAAAGATATATATGAGTCTAATGGTGGTGAGAATCTTAAACAGACTGAGAGCAAAAACAAAAAAGGTGAGCTCAACACATGTGCAAATAAAAAAAGTCAAAAGTGTGAAAAGGAGAAGAAGGGGAAAAAGTATTTCGCTGCAGAAAAAATGCACTAAAAGTGTGCAAACAAAGAAAATAAAAAAATGTGAAAGAGCAGTACAAGCGGACAGGGTGAATGAGTGCACAAAGAGCACGCAGACTTGCAGACTTGGTATCCGTTCTATCAGTGTGCAGGCTAATATGGTAGAAAAAGATGAACCAATGGAGTATATAAATGCAGGAAACACCAGGAAGAAGAAGCCAAAACAAGAATCGATGGACACCAGCTAAAAACTCGGCTAAACAGACATCAAGTTTGTTTTTACATTTAATTTCAGCCTGCATTTTTATCCACGGTCCGCATCCTTATCCGAATGTATGTTCCCTAGAAGCTATTAAAACTATTGTTTTGTGGGGGGCCGAACCAAGATGTCCTACAGCACCGCTCCCCACACGGCGCAACCAATGTCCAGCGACTGGGCAGCAGCCTTCCAGGCAAGATTTGACGCCATATGCAGGCGATTCTGGGAACACCTGGAGAACAGGCGCCAGCCACCAGCCCCAACACAGGTCAGCATTATGGCCAGAGCACCACCAACACAGCAGCCAGCCAAGGATCTGTCCTCTGAATGGCGAAAGACCAAGGCGCAGTCGGAGGGGCACCAGCTGGGCAAAGCAACTAACAGAACTACTAGCTATCAACATGACGGCCCATCAGGGACTAGAGCCACCCCTAATCACCACCAACGCCTGCGAAGGAGAGCACGATGTCAGCGGAAACATGCAACTCCGTGCAGCCCCACACCGGGGAAGGACTCAGCCGCGGAGATGAGTCAAGTCTGTGGACCAGTGGTACCGGTTTTTAGAAGGTCCCCGAGCAGGAGGGGTGCTTCACCTGGACTGCACTGTGCAGCTGACCCAGTTTACAATGTGAGGACTCTCTCTCCACCTACCAGAGGCAACAAACGCTTACTAGTTTAATGTGTGTAGTCATAGTGTCCTATATCCCAAAACTCATGCAGAAAAGTTGTCTCCTTTGAAAACTTGTGTGGTTTTATGATATGTTTTCTCTCTCATGCCACTCACATGGTAGACATGTTGAAACGCACCCATACACATTTGGGTGCCTAATCCAGCTTGGAAGTACACATAATGCTGTTCACAGCTTGTAGAGCCTAAATACATTTAACCTTAGTAGACTCACCCTAGCTTTGTACTCTGCTTTTATGTGTTTAGCTGATCTCATTCAGTACACTTAACTAAGCACTGACTATAGTTTAACTTGCTACGGTAAAGTCTGTACACATTCTAAGAGCCAGTACTAGTAATATGTTTTTCTCACTTGAGTATTTAATCTATGTACCTAGCATGTTCCATAATATTAGCCTGTTTAAAGTCTCTATATAATTTATGCTACGGGAACTGTCCCACTTACGCCTGTACTCACATGACTTTCAATCCTTATGTCAGCATTTTCACTTTGTCTAGTACCGACTCTATCTTCTTATATAGCTGACACAGAGACTTCTCTTGAGACTTTTATACTTTATAATATAAAATGTGCACCGTTGATGTATGCCTAACACATGTTTATAAATGTTGAATTGACAGGCGAGCAACTGCTGTTGTGGCATTGTATGCCTCTTTGTTTTTTCACAAGCACAATAAAATAAAGAATTAAAAAATATACATATTATTTTGTGTGTTAAATAATTTTGCTAAGTGTATTTTCACATTGTATGATAGAAAGCAGCTATAACACTTATGTAATATTAAACTTGGGGAAAAGTACAGCATTATAGGAACACTCCAAGCAAAGCTAATAGAATCTGGTTGAATAAAGTAAAAATCTTGTAAATATCACTTTTATTATAAATAATACACATATTTTACCAATCAGCCAAAGCCATGATACTATAAAGATAGGCATGTGGGGGTGACTCTGAGTATGGTGTGTGTTTGCAAATTTCCTCTTTGTCCCCATTCCTCCTGCATCACTTATTGTTATACATTTTACTGGGATTAAAATATCAAGTCCACTAGACACTTCCAGCCTGAGGGTCCATGGCACACTCAACTGGGCTAGTTTTCTACTTGTGCTAATTGATCACCTGCAAATGGAAAGTAGTAAGTATACATTGGGAACCCTGCATTGTATATGCAACAGAATGTTTATGTAATATTGTGTTATCTTTGCTGTACCATTAATACAGGGAGTGCAGAATTATTAGGCAAGTTGTATTTTTGAGGATTAATTTTATTATTGAACAACCACCATGTTCTCAATGAACCCAAAAAACTCATTAATATCAAAGCTGAATATTTTTGGAAGTAGCTTTTAGTTTGTTTTTAGTTTTAGCTATGTTAGGGGGATATCTGTGTGTGCAGGTGACTATTACTGTGCATAATTATTAGGCAACTTAACAAAAAACAAATATATACCCATTTCAATTATTTATTATTACCAGTGAAACCAATATAACATCTCAACATTCACAAATATACATTTCTGACATTCAAAAACAAAAACAAATCAGTGACCAATATAGCCACCTTTCTTTGCAAGGACACTCAAAAGCCTGCCATCCATGGATTCTGTCAGTGTTTTGATCTGTTCACCATCAACATTGCGTGCAGCAGCAACCACAGCCTCCCAGACACTGTTCAGAGAGGTGTACTGTTTTCCCTCCTTGTAAATCTCACATTTGATGATGGACCACAGGTTCTCAATGGGGTTCAGATCAGGTGAACAAGGAGGCCATGTCATTAGATTTTCTTATTTTATACCCTTTCTTGCCAGCCCCGCTGTGGAGTACTTGGACGCGTGTGATGGAGCATTGTCCTGCATGAAAATCATGTTTTTCTTGAAGGATGCAGACTTCTTCCTGTACCACTGCTTGAAGAAGGTGTCTTCCAGGAACTGGCAGTAGGACTGGGAGTTGAGCTTGACTCCATCCTCAACCCGAAAAAGGCCCCACAAGCTCATCTTTGATGATACCAGCCCAAACCAGTACTGCACCTCCACCTTGCTGGCGTCTGAGTCGGACTGGAGCTCTCTGCCCTTTACCAATCCAGCCACGGGCCCATCCATCTGGCCCATCAAGACTCACTCTCATTTCATCAGTCCATAAAACCTTAGAAAAATCAGTCTTGAGATATTTCTTGGCCCAGTCTTGACGTTTCAGCTTGTGTGTCTTGTTCAGTGGTGGTAGTCTTTCAGCCTTTTTTACCTTGGCCATGTCTCTGAGTATTGCACACCTTGTGCTTTTGGGCACTCCAGTGATGTTGCAGCTCTGAAATATGGCCAAACTGGTGGCAAGTGGCATCGTAGCAGCTGCACGCTTGACTTTTCTCAGTTCATGGGCAGTTATTTGCGCCTTGGTTTTTCCACACGCTTCTTGTGACCCTGTTGACTATTTTGAATGAAACGCTTGATTGTTCGATGATCACGCTTCAGAAGCTTTGCAATTTTAAGAGTGCTGCATCCCTCTGCAAGATATCTCACTATTTTTGACTTTTCTGAGCCTGTCAAGTCCTTCTTTTGACCCATTTTGCCAAAGGAAAGGAAGTTGCCTAATAATTATGCACACCTGATATAGGGTGTTGATGTCATTAGACCACACCCATTCTCATTACAGAGATGCACATCACCTAATATGCTTAATTGGTAGTAGGCTTTCGAGCCTATACAGCTTGGAGTAAGACAACATGCATAAAGAGGATGATGTGGTCAAAATACTCATTTGCCTAATAATTCTGCACTCCCTGTAGTAAATTATTTATCTTCTATGTATTACAATATATCATTTCCTATTCATGATATAGGTGCTTTTCCTTTGCTTCTATGATTTTAAAGGCAAGTAGAATTTGCAAGAACAGTAATACAAGAAATGACAGCCGTGAGATTTGCACTGAATACTTTCTAATAATCATTCAATTTATTATTACTGATGTATCACAACAAGGGATCTGAGTTTGTATTAGTTTATTGTGCTTTCTAGACATGTTCTATGCAGGGCCACCATCAGAAATTTTGGGCCCCTAACACAACTGATGGACTCGGCCACCGGGAGCCAGCCCCCAAATCCCACCCACTGGACCCGCCTCCAAAC
Source organism: Pelobates cultripes (assembly GCA_933207985.1). Lineage (NCBI taxonomy): Eukaryota > Metazoa > Chordata > Amphibia > Anura > Pelobatidae > Pelobates > Pelobates cultripes. The sequence continues at coordinate 164,002,766 of OW240915.1, read as the reverse complement.
CCGCCCACAAAGAAGTAGTTTTGTAGAGTGGTTAAAGAGTGTGTGTTTTGTGGATGCAGTGTATGTGAAGTGCAGTGTGTGTTAGTCTATGTGTAGTGGATGCACTGTGTGTGTGTGTATACACAAACGCAATTTGTGATATAATGCTAGCATGTTTTTGTATGGAGTATGTGTGTGTATGTTGGTGTTTGAATGCCGGTGTGCATTTGTGTGTAGTGTATACACTTCCACACACTGACACACACACTGACACACATGCAAATACACAGACACTAAGCTAAACACACAGACACACAGATACACATACCGACACACAGATACACACACTTATATACCCACATACACAGATACACAGATACGCAGGCACTGAAACATTGACACAGAATACAAACACAGATACACACACTGATACAAAAAGGACACAGATACACACACACACAGACACACAAAGACATACTGACAAATACATACATACTAACAGAGACACATACTAAAAGAGACATACACACACATACAGAGATACATACTGACACACACATACTGAAACAGATATCGATATACATACTGCTTAGGAGTGTGGTTTTTTTTAAACAAAAATGTTTGTTTTTCTTAAAACACCTATACCTTATTATAGCCCCATTTCCTCATTACAACCTCTATCCCACACTATAGCATCTAACCATCACTTAATCACAGCTCCCCATTACAACCACTGCCCCCCCACTACAGCTACCACTATAGTCACTGCCCCTCCTACAGCCCTTATGCCCTCACCATTTTTTGCTGCCACCATTTTTTTTACTATAACCCCTATTCCCCACTACAAAACCCTATTCCCCCACTCTAGCCCCTATCCTCCTCACTATAGATACAAATCCCGCCACTATAGTCACTGCAACTCTACGCTGCACCTCCACTGCAGCCACTATCTTTCCTACTATAGGCCCTACTTTCACACTATACCCTTAATACCCCCACTACAGCCCATTACCCCCATATAGCTCCTGTCCCCCACAGCAGCCACTAACGGGTAGACTAACTGCTGAACCATATAGCTAGGGGAAAGTATCTGATCACCATAGATGCAAGGCTATTGGCAGATTGCCCTAGCCGAGGAGGCCTTCCAGAAATCGGTCTTCGTCACTACGTTTGGCTTATACCAGTTCAGGGTTATGCCGTTCAAGATGAAGAACGCCCCAGCCACCTTACAACGGATGGTGGATAGCCTCCAAGATGATCTCCACGATTATGCGTGTGCATACCTGGATGGCATCGCGATTTATAGCGGCACCTGCGAGGCACACTTAGAACACATATTGAAAAAGAGTGTCTAGCTCTCGTGTGGGCACTGAAGAAAATAACCCCTTATGGCCGCGCATATACCCTTATCACTGACCAAAACCCCCTAGTTTAGCTCAATCAGGTCGCTGGGGATAATGCCTGTCTTCTGAGGTGGAGTCTAGCTTTACAACCGACTTCACCATACACTATTGACCTGGCAAACAGAACGGGAATGCAGATGGACTATCTCGACGTACAGTATACTAACCCGGACAGGGCCCATGACAAGAAAGCAGGACAGACTCTCCATGGGCCGGCAGGGGAGATCCTTTGTCAGCCTGGGTACACTGGGCAGCGTGGTGGGGCCCCTGGGCAACTGCCCAGCTTGCCCATGGGAAAAGAGGGCCCTGATTTGAGCATTGTAGGAGGATTGTGGTGCATATGTACCATAGTGTGAGGGCTAGCAAAAAAAAAGGATTCCTAAACACAATCTATGACAGGATGTCAGTCATGGGCATCCGCAGGGACGGAGCAAGGGGGGGGATTTTTCAACTTGTGCCTGTTATTCTCTTTTGTGATTGAGAATTGAGCAATACCATCTCCACACTGTGTGTGGAGAGAGGCAGAGATAGGAAGCTACATCTTATCCCTGCTTCTCTCTCCTGACTGAATCCGTAGGGTAGCGGCACAGAGTGCAGTCAGCAACTCCAGAGACAGCCTACAGATCAGGTAAGTGATGGGGGGAGGGGGGACAGTCTACAGGAAGGATCAGGAAGGTAAAGAAGGAGAAGGAACAGAAATGAGCTGGAAGGGACATCAAGGAGCAGAAAGGGTCATAAATGAGCTGGAAGGGTCAGCAAGGAGCAGGAAGGGTCTGCAAGGAGCAGGAAAGAGGAGGAAGGGACAGAAGGAGCACAGAGGTAAGGTGGGTGAAGGAGCCAAAAAGGAAGAGGAAGGGACAGAAAGGATCAGCAAAGAGCTGGAGGAGCACAAAGGTAAAAGAGCAGAAGGGAGTGACAGTAGCAGAAAGGGATCAGAAAGATAATCAGAAGGAGCACAAAGGTTAAGTAGGAGAATAGACAGCAAGGAGCAGAAAGGGTCAGGAAGGAGCTGCAAAGGGTAGCAAGAAGCAGGAAGGGTCAACAAGGAACAGGAAGGGTCAGCAAGGAGTTGAAAACAGGCAGCAAAAAGCAGGAAGGGAAAGAAGCACAACGGTAAAGGAGCAGAAAGAATCAGAAGGAGCATAAAGGTAAAGTAGGAGAAGGAACAGCAAGGAGCTGAAAACAGGCAGCAAAAAGCAGTAAGGCAGGAAAGGGCAGGAGGAGCACAAAGATAAAGGAGCAGAAAGGGTCAGAAGGAAGCGAAAGTAGCAGAAATGGATCAGAAAGAGAAAGGAGCAGAAGGGCACAAAAGAAGCAAAAAGGTAAAGGAGCAGTGTAACGGATCACCTGACACCCCGACTGGGTAACTCCGTTGTAGGATGCTCCAAGCGCTTCCTGAGGGCTCGAAGCACTCCAGCCGACACCATAACCACTGTAGACTCTTTTAGAGAGCAAGACAGGAACAAGCTCTTACAAGAGCTTAGGAGTGATTAAAGCAAGGGAATATGCAGAGCATAGCAATCCCTTGTAGCAGATTCCACAATAAGAGACAGGACTCCAAATTGAGGGTGAAGTAGAACTGACTGTACTGGCACATACAGCCTCTTTTATTCACAATCCACAAACATAGTACTGCCCACAGGGTTTTAAAATACAACCAATCAATCCGTACAATACACACAGACACTCCCACACAAAATCCTCCCCTCTGCCTGTGATATGATTACTGAACACAATGGTTAATATAATTCTCACAGGCAGAGAAATACAGTATTATAAAGCATATCACAGGGACCCCAAAACATGCAATAACCCCATAAAAAGATCTGGGTGAACCACATATCCAAAATTCACCCAGATCCGTTCAGTAGTTTGGAAGATACAGCTTAATGCAGATTCCGCAGAACATATACAGGCTATATGAAAAATAATTACTGTATAATGTGTCCCCTGTTGTATAGTTTAAAACTACTGCACGATGTCTTTGTGCACCAAATACCAGCGAGATGGCACCTTGTAGAAAAGTCCAAACAGTGTCTGTGAGTTAAAAGGGCCGCCATCCATTATTCTCACCATGTGCTTCATTCATTGTTCTCACCATGTGCCTCTGATAAATGAAATGGTGGCCATCCAGTAACTCCACAGTATGTCCCCAGATGGTTCTGAAAGGGCCAGCAGCAGCATAATAAAATACAATATGCCCAAATCAGTTCCTAGAAGGGCAATACATCCCAGGGCCATAGTCGCAGGGCAGGAGGCTGGCAAACAGGCCCCTCCAAAAACCAGTGGCGAGGTCACTTTCGCCACAAGCAGAAAAACAAGGAGGAGAGAAGACAGTGTCAGAAGAAAAAGAAGACTGCGTCAAATGAAGGAGAAGAAAAGGAGATTGGAGCAGGAAGGACAAGTGAAGTGATCCTTCCCTTTCATTCTGGACACCACATCCTAAGGCTTTTGTGGCAGGAAAACTTTGGACCTTCTCATCTCCACAGGTAAAAAAATATCAGTGTTAATGTGTTCCTTTTTATTTACTGAGTGTCAGGAACTACAGAGTGCCGCTGGGTAGGGGTGCTGCTGATTGGTTAGAGCGGTCAGCTGGCACTCTAAGCCAATCAGTAGCTCCCCATTCATAAAAAAGTAAAACATTTTTATGAACCGGGAACTAGTGATTGGCTGACCACTCTAGCCAATCAGTGGCACCCATGCCTGACGTCAATCTGTACTTCCTGACACTTTGTTTCAGAAGTCGAATACCACTGAGCGACCTGGAGATCTGGAGCTGAAGGAAGCCTTTGGGGTTAAACCATTTAAAAATGGTTTAACCCCTTGAAGGAAAGAGAGCACCCAGGGTCACTAAATCTGGTCACCCTGGCTTTATGTGATAATGACTATGCCCAGGGCCGCCATCAGGGCATGACAACCATAACGGTTGTCATGGGCCCGGCGGTCCTGGGGGACCCGGACTGCTCAGGTCGTCCGGACCCCACATTCAGTGGGTACATACAGGGTCGCAGGGGGCCCTGCGACCCCGGTATGTACCCACTAGGCCAGCCTCTTCTTCTGGGGGGCCCAGCAGCCGGTCACCTCAGGGCCCCCCAGAGGCTGTCCCTGCTGACACCCAGCGGGCAGGCGGGCGGGCGCGCGAGGGAGCACTCTCCCTGGCTGAGTGTTTCCTCTTCAGACGTCATCTTCCGGCACCGGCATCAGTACGCGGCGCGCGAGGGAGCTGGAGAGGAAGCACTCAGCCAGGGAGAGTGCTCCCTCACGCGCCCACCCGCTCCCCGCAGGACCAGCCGCCGGGTGACACCACTGGACCACAGGGAATCCCTTCAGCACTCCTACAGGTAGGGAGGCTGGGGGGATGGAAAAAAAAATTATGTGGAAGGAAATTTGAGGGAGGGGGGGAGTGGAA
>OW240915.1:163983872-163997875 GCA_933207985.1 Pelobates cultripes | reverse complement strand
GGGGGAGAGGAAGGAAATTGGAGGTGGGAGAAGGCAATGAGAGGGAAGGGGAGAAGGACATTGGAGAGGGAGGGGGAGAAGAAGGAAATTGGAGAGGGGGAGAAGAAGGAAATTGGAGGGTGGGGGAGAAGAAGGAAATTGGAGAGGGAGGGAGAGAAGAAGGAAATTGGAGAGGGGGGAGAAGAAGGAGAGGAGGGGAGAAGAAGGAAATTGGAGAGGGGGGGGGAGAAGAAGGAAATTGGAGAGGGGAGAAGGAAATTGAGGGGGGTAGAAGATGAAATAAGAGGGGGGGGAGGAAGAAGGAAATTGGAGAGGAGGGGAGAAGAAGGAAATTGGAGAGGGAGGGGAGAAGAAGGGAAATTGGAAGAGGGAGGGGGAGAAGAAGGAACTGAGAGGGAGGGGAGAAGGAAATTGGAGAGGGGGAGAAGGCAATGAGAGGGAGGGGGAGAAGAAGGAAATTGGAGGGGGGGGAGAAGAAGGAAATTGGAGGGGGGAGAGATTGACATCCATCACACACACACACACACAATGCACCCCTTGCACACAGAAAAACACACAATGCATTACACACAGACACACATACACAAGCAATGCATCCCTTACACACAGCAACACACAACACTGTCCCACTTACGCCTGTACTCACATGACTTTCAATCCTTATGTCAGCATTTTCACTTTGTATAGTACCGACTCTAACTTCTTATAGCTGACACAGAGACTTCTCTTGAGACTATTATACTTTCTAATATAAAATGTGCACCGTTGATGTATGCCTAACACATGTTTATAAATGTTGAATTGACAGACGAGCAACTGCTGTTGTGGCATTGTATGCCTCTTTGTTTTTTCACAAGCACAATAAAATAAAGAATGAAAATATATATACATAATTTTGTATGTTAAATAATTTTGCTAAGTGTATTTTCACATTTAATGTATGATAGAAAGCAGCTATAACACTTCTGTAATATTAAACTTGGGGAAAAGTGCAGCATTATAGGAACACTCCAAGCAAAGATAATAGAATCTGGTTGAATAAAGTAAAAATCTTGTAAATATCACTTTTATTATAAATAATACACATATTTTACCAATCCGCCAAAGCCATGATACTATAAAGATGGGTATGTGGGGGTGACTCTGAGTATGGTTTGTGTTGGCAAATTTCCTCTTTGTCCCCATTCTTCCTGCATCACTTATTGTTATATGGAATTAAAATATCAAGTCCACTAGCTACTTCCAGCCTGAGGGTCCATGGCACACTCAACTGGGCTAGTTTTCTACTTGTGCTAATTGATCACCTGCAAATGGAAAGTAGTAAGTATACATTGGGAACCCCGCATTGTATATGCAACGGAATGTTTATGTAATATTGTGTTATCTTTGCTGTACCATTAATAGTAATTTTTTTTTCTTCTATGTATTACAATATATCATTTCCTATTCACGATATTGGTGCTTTTCCTTTGCTTCTATGATTTTAAAGGCAAGTAGAATTTGCAAGAACAGTAATACAAGCAATGACAGCTGTGAGATTTGCACTGAATACTTTCTAATAATCATTCAATTTATTATTACTGATGTATTACAACAAAGGATCTGAGTTTGTATTAGTTTATTGTGTTTTCTAGACATGTTCTATGCAGGGCCATCATCAGAAATTTTGGGGCCCCTAACACAACTGAAGGACTGGGCCCCCCGGGAGCCAGGCCTCGGGGCCCGCCTCTAAATCCCACCCACAGGACCCGCCTCCAAATCCACCCACAAGGAAGTAGTTTTGTAGCGTGGTTAAAGAGTGTGTGTTTTGTGGATGCAGTATGTGTAAAGTGCAGTGTGTAGTGTGTGTAAAGTCCATGTGTAGTGTGTGTGTGTATATATACACAAACACAATGTGTGATATAATGTAAGCATGTTTTTGTATGGAGTATGTGTGTGAATGTTGGTGTTTGAATGCCGGTGTGCATTTGTGTGTAGTGTATACACTTCCACACACTGACACACATGCAAATACACAGACACGGACACTAAGCTACACACACTGACACACAGATACACACACCAACACACAGATACACATACCGACACCTGGAGCCTTGTCGTAGGTCCAGAGTGGGTAGGAGACGGCGAGATCCCAACCAAGCTGCGGCGGTTCGTGGGGTCTCAAGTGCTTATGATGTCTGGTGCGGTGCTGATGGTCCTTGGTGAGCACTAGGAGCCACCGGGGTACAGGAAGCTCTGTTACATGTCACTGCCAAACAACACCCCAATATGTGTTCAGCAACATCTCCTGAGTATAGTAATACCACCTATGCATAGGCTTGTCGGGTTGTTAGGGGGCTAGAAAAGACACATTTGGCAGGTGCGCATATCCATTTTCCAACTTGGAATTTTGACATGTAGTCAACCTGTGCCCGTGTCCTATTTGGTCAATGCATTTTATCTCCATCAAACCATCTATTTTTGAAAAGTAGATAACCCAGGGTATTGTAAATGGTGGTATTTTAAAACATTTCATGCACTGAATTCTACCACCAGCCTTTGTCAAACTTTTGGGTAGTAATTTTGTTTGTGTTTTTTTGACACACATTGTACTTTATGCATGAATTAACAGATCCTGTTATGTATCACTGCCAAGAAAACACCCCAATATGTGTTCAGCGACATCTCCTGAGTACAGTGATACCACCCATGCATAGGTTTGCTGGGTTGTTTGGGGGCTCAAAGGCCACGACAGAGACTTGTGCATGTCAGTTTTTCAACTGGATATATAGGTATGTTTGGCCTATCTTAAATTTGGCATATTTTTGCATCCCCCCAGTAATGTTACCATCATGAAAGTATATATTTTTATAAAGTAGACATGGCAGGATATTGTATTTGGGGTATTTTAACATCCTTCCCCCAACCATTGTGCAAAAAAATTTCAGAGAACGTGCATGGTTGTAATTTTTGAATTCTGCTTTTTTATTTTAGCCAGCTGGTTATATGTTACTGCCAGAAAACACCCCAGTTTTCCAGGATTCAGTTTTTTAAAAAGCAAAAATGAATTGTGGGTTGCTAGTTGCATCAGATAGATAGCCACCTTTTTATACTAGGCTTTTATTTTTCTTAAAATAATATTTGGCTGCATACGCTGATCAACCAAATCAACACCCCCCCATGTGCCTGTTATAAGCCCTGATGCAAACAGGTTTGGTCTGTACTCTGCCTCGGACAGTGACGTCTGACATGCTTTCGTCATGGATGGTGGTTAGCATGTTAACATCCTTCCTGTCCTTAAATTTTATTGAAAGCACTTTGGCTTAGCACAGAGCTTTACATTCACCTTTTTTTAATTTGGCCTCTATGAGGCCAGTGTCTGCAAACCATAAAGAGTTTGAAACAAACAGACACTGCTATATAAATTGTCCACATAAAGGTGGTAACCTTTATTGAACAAGGGGATCAGTAGGTCCCAAACAATTTTCCCACTTGTCCCCAGGGAGTCAGGACAGCCAGGAGGGTCCAGTTGACCATCTTTCCCCTCATATACACAAAAGGCAAATGTATAGCCACTTTCGCTCTCGCATAGTTTGTAGAATTTTACGCCATATCTAGAGCTCTTTTCGCGGATATATTGTTTGAATCTTAATCTCCCTTTATATTTCATTAAGGATTCATCCATGGATACATTTTGTTGGGGAGTATAAACTTTGTGCTAGCAGTGGGCATATTTTATGAAGCCTATCATATTGGGGGTGATCTCTGGGGTGACAGAGGGTATTGTCATTAAAATGTAAATATCGGAGCAACAACTCATATCTTGCTCTAGACATGGTTTGGGTGTACACTGGACTAGAATAGATAGGGTTGGTGCTCCAGTAAGACCGGATTGATGGCTTTTTTTATAATCCCCATGAACATGGTAAGAGCCCAGAATGTTTTACGTTCAGGGACATCTTTGGGATGCCAAGCATTCTCCTTGACTGCTTAGCTACCTGGATTGGTATCAGTAAATTTGGTAGGTATATAAATTAGTCTGGGAAGCAAACTCCTCCCAGATGGTATCCCCTAAAAATAGCTCCATATATTGCATAGGGGAGAAGTCATCCACATTGATATTAATGCCTGCATTGGCACTAAAAGGGGGGATGTTGGGCTCCGCTAACTGTGGAGTTATCTAGTCCTCCTCCACATTCGGCGTAGCAGGGAAAGCACAGCTTCTTTTTGCAGACGGCTCACACACAGATGACACGTCACTAGACGTGTCAAAAAACTGATCTTCGTCAAAATTGGACGCAGTGTCAGTGACGTCATCCAAACTGCACATGCACTGCATATTTCACCAACATACTAACTAACTGACTAAACGAACAAATTACTAACACACAATTATTTTATTTTTTTCACTAAAACAGACAAAAACTGATTAATACAGACTAAATGAGACTAAAACTTCCTTTAGCAGCAATCCCTATACTAACTCCTGCAAAAAGAATCTAATGGAGATTTAAGGGAAGGAAACTTACTGACTAAAACAGACTAAGACAGAATAAGACCGACTAAAACAGACTAAAACACAGCTGTTTAACACAAATTTAACCCTTAAGGGCAAAAAAAAAAATACAGACAGTACGAATGCACTGCTGTAACAGATTTGGCATGGTAGGGGTTAAAATGATTTGTTATTAAGTTTTAAAACTTTTTACAGGTTCTGGAACACTTCTGGCTACAATATATCAGGATCTCTGTCTCTCTCTCCCCCACAAAACACTTCAGAGGAGAGAGGGGCAGAGATCACTGTCAAAGTGAGTGTTTGTAACACCCACTTTGACAGCAGCCAATTATGAGAGATCGCGTGTCGCTCAGTCGACATAATTGGCTGTTACTATCTGCCTCGCATCTCTGATCACTCCCGCCGCCCGTTTTCCGTTATGACGCTTCAGGACTGTCACCGGTTCTCAAGGGTATGTTTCTGGTGACGGTCAGAACCCATCAGTGGTCCTTAAGGGGTTAAAGGGAAACTACTGGCTAGGTATACAAAAAAATGTTCCTCTGTAAGCGCACACTTATTGTGTATTGGTTATTATTAGTATTGCTGTGTTGAGAAATCACAATGCTTAGGGAGGTTTTGCAGCTATTAGAACTTTATTTTTTACTTTTTGGGCACTTTTTTACATTTGTTTCTCAGTAGCTCTGAATAGTCCAACAAGCAAATGAACCATTGTGTCTGCTACTTCATCTAATAATTTTAGTTTATAGTGTACCTACTTACGTTGAAAATTAGACAAGGTTAGCCCTTTAACATATATCAGTTTCATAGAATGCTTCTTGTGCTGCACCTTATGCCATAATCGTGTGTGATGTCATAATCGTGTGTGATGTCATAATTGTGCATGATGTTCTTTACTTGCTTTAGTTCTGAGAACTGCTTTGTTGTGGAGTAGTTGGAGTGGGCAGGTGAAAATTAACTAGGATGGGGAAGAGAAAGATATATATGAGTCTAATGGTGGTGAGAATCTTAAACAGACTGAGAGCAAAAACAAAAAAGGTGAGCTCAACACATGTGCAAATAAAAAAAGTCAAAAGTGTGAAAAGGAGAAGAAGGGGAAAAAGTATTTCGCTGCAGAAAAAATGCACTAAAAGTGTGCAAACAAAGAAAATAAAAAAATGTGAAAGAGCAGTACAAGCGGACAGGGTGAATGAGTGCACAAAGAGCACGCAGACTTGCAGACTTGGTATCCGTTCTATCAGTGTGCAGGCTAATATGGTAGAAAAAGATGAACCAATGGAGTATATAAATGCAGGAAACACCAGGAAGAAGAAGCCAAAACAAGAATCGATGGACACCAGCTAAAAACTCGGCTAAACAGACATCAAGTTTGTTTTTACATTTAATTTCAGCCTGCATTTTTATCCACGGTCCGCATCCTTATCCGAATGTATGTTCCCTAGTAGCTATTAAAACTATTGTTTTGTGGGGGGCCGAACCAAGATGTCCGACTGCACCGCTCCCCACACGGCGCAACCAATGTCCAGCGACTGGGCAGCAGCCTTCCAGGCAAGATTTGACGCCATATGCAGGCGATTCTGGGAACACCTGGAAAACAGGCGCCAGCCACCAGCCCCAACACAGGTCAGCATTATGGCCAGAGCACCACCAACACAGCAGCCAGCCAAGGATCTGTCCTCTGAATGGTGAAAGACCAAGGCGCAGTCGGAGGGGCACCAGCTGGTCAAAGCAACTAACAGAACTACCAGCTATCAACATGACGGCCCATCAGGGACTAGAGCCACCCCTAATCACCACCAACGCCTGCGAAGGAGAGCACGATGTCAGCGGAAACATGCAACTCCGTGCAGCCCCACACCGGGGAAGGACTCAGCCCCAGAAATGAGTCAAGTCTGTGGACCAGTGGTACCGGTTTTTAGAAGGTCCCCGAGCAGGAGGGGTGCTTCACCTGGACTGCACTGTGCAGCTGACCCAGTTCACAATGTGAGGACTCTCTCTCCACCTACCAGAGGCAACAAACGCTTACTAGTTTAATGTGTGTAGTCATAGTGTCCTATATCCCAAAACTCATGCAGAAAAGTTGTCTCCTTTGAAAACTTGTGTGGTTTTATGATATGTTTTCTCTCTCATGCCACTCACATGGTAGATATGTTGAAACGCACCCATACACATTTGGGTGCCTAATCCAGCTTGGAAGTACACATAATGCTGTTCACAGCTTGTAGAGCCTAAATACATTTAACCTTAGTAGACTCACCCTAGCTTTGTACTCTGCTTTTATGTGTTTAGCTGATCTCATTCAGTACACTTAACTAAGCACTGACTATAGTTTAACTTGCTATGGTAAAGTCTGTACACATTCTAAGAGCCAGTACTAGTAATATGTTTTTCTCACTTGAGTATTTAATCTATGTACCTAGCGTGTTCCATAATATTAGCCTGTTTAAAGTCTCTATATAATTTATGCTACGGGAACTGTCCCACTTACGCCTGTACTCACATGACTTTCAATCCTTATGTCAGCATTTTCACTTTGTCTAGTACCGACTCTATCTTCTTATATAGCTGACACAGAGACTTCTCTTGAGACTTTTATACTTTATAATATAAAATGTGCACCGTTGATGTATGCCTAACACATGTTTATAAATGTTGAATTGACAGGCGAGCAACTGCTGTTGTGGCATTGTATGCCTCTTTGTTTTTTCACAAGCACAATAAAATAAAGAATTAAAAAATATACATATGATTTTGTGTGTTAAATAATTTTGCTAAGTGTATTTTCACATTGTATAATAGAAAGCAGCTATAACACTTCTGTAATATTAAACTTGGGGAAAAGTACAGCATTATAGGAACACTCCAAGCAAAGCTAATAGAATCTGGTTGAATAAAGTAAAAATCTTGTAAATATCACTTTTATTATAAATAATACACATATTTTACCAATCAGCCAAAGCCATGATACTATAAAGATGGGTATGTGGGGGTGACTCTGAGTATGGTGTGTGTTTGCAAATTTCCTCTTTGTCCCCATTCCTCCTGCATCACTTATTGTTATACATTTTACTGGGATTAAAATATCAAGTCCACTAGACACTTCCAGCCTGAGGGTCCATGGCACACTCAACTGGGCTAGTTTTCTACTTGTGCTAATTGATCACCTGCAAATGGAAAGTAGTAAGTATACATTGGGAACCCCGCATTGTATATGCAACAGAATGTTTATGTAATATTGTGTTATCTTTGCTGTACCATTAATAGTAAATTATTTCTCTTCTATGTATTACAATATATCATTTCCTATTCATGATATAGGTGCTTTTCCTTTGCTTCTATGATTTTAAAGGCAAGTAGAATTTGCAAGAACAGTAATACAAGAAATGACAGCCGTGAGATTTGCACTGAATACTTTCTAATAATCATTCAATTTATTATTACTGATGTATCACAACAAGGGATCTGAGTTTGTATTAGTTTATTGTGCTTTCTAGACATGTTCTATGCAGGGCCACCATCAGAAATTTTGGGCCCCTAACACAACTGAAGGACTCGGCCACCGGGAGCCAGCCCCCAAATCCCACCCACTGGACCCGCCTCCAAATCCGCCCACAAATAAGTAGTTTTGTAGAGTGGTTAAAGAGTGTGTGTTTTGTGGATGCAGTGTGTCTGAAGTGCAGTGTGTGTTAGTCTATGTGTAGTGGATGCACTGTGTGTGTGTGTGTGTGTGTGTATACACAAACGCAATTTGTGATATAATGCTAGCATGTTTTTGTATGGAGTATGTGTGTGTATGTTGGTGTTTGAATGCCGGTGTGCATTTGTGTGTAGTGTATACACTTCCACACACTGACACACACACTGACACACATGCAAATACACAGACACTAAGCTAAACACACAGACACACAGATACACATACCGACACACAGATATACACACTTATATACCCACACACACAGATACACAGATACACAGGCACTGAAACATTGACACAGATACACACACACAGACACACAAAGACATACTGACAAATACATACATACTAACAGAGACACATACTAAAAGAGACATACACACACATACAGAGATACATACTGACACACACATACTGAAACAGATATCGATATACATACTGCTTAGGAGTGTGTTTTTTTTTAAACAAAAATGTTTGTTTTTCTTAAAACACCTATACCTTATTATAGCCCCATTTCCTCATTACAACCTCTATCCCACACTATAGCATCTAACCATCACTTTAGTCACAGCTCCCCATTACAACCACTGCCCTCCCACTACAGCTACCACTATAGTCACTGCCCCTCCTACAGCCCTTATGCCCTACCATTTTTTGCTGCCACCATTTTTTTTTCTATAACCCCTATTCCCCACTACAAAACCCTATTCCCCCACTCTAGCCCCTATCCTCCTCACTATAGATACAAATCCCGCCACTATAGTCACTGCAACTCTATGCTGCACCTCCACTGCAGCCACTATCTTTCCTACTATAGGCCCTACTTTCACACTATACCCTTAATACCCCCACTACAGCCCATTACCCCCATATAGCTCCTGTCCCCCACAGCAGCCACTAACGGGTAGACTAACTGCTGGACCATATAGCTAGGGGAAAGTATCTGATCACCATAGATGCAAGGCTATTGGCAGATTGCCCTAGCCAGGAGGCCTTCCAGAAATCGGTCTTCATCACTACGTTTGGCTTATACCAGTTCAGGGTTAAGCCGTTCAAGATGAAGAACGCCCCAGCCACCTTACAACGGATGGTGGATATCCTCCAAGATGATCATCACGATTATGCGTGTGCATACCTGGATGGCATCGCGATCTATAGCGGCACCTGCGAGGCACACTTAGAACACATATTGAAAAAGAGTGTCTAGCTCTCGTGTGGGCACTGAAGAAAATAACCCCTTATGGCCGCGCATACACCCTCATCACTGACCAAAACCCCCTAGTTTAGCTCAATCAGGTCGCTGGGGATAATGCCTGTGTTCTGAGGTGGAGTCTAGCTTTACAACCGACTTCACCATACACTATTGACCTGGCAAACAGAACGGGAATGCAGATGGACTATCTCGACGTACAGTATACTAACCCGGACAGGGCCCATGACAAGAAAGCAGGGCAGACTCTCCATGGGCCGGCAGGGGAGATCAAAGGATCTCCCCTGTCAGCCTGGGTACACTGGGCAGCGTGGTGGGGCCCCGGGCAACTGCCCAGCTTGCCCATGGGAAAAGAGGGCCCTGATTTGAGCATTGTAGGAGGATTGTGGTGCATATGTACCATAGTGTGAGGGCTAGCAAAAAAAAAGGATTCCTAAACACAGTCTATGACAGCCTACAGATCAAGTAAGTGATGGGGGGAGGGGGGACAGTCTACAGGAAGGATCAGGAAGGTAAAGAAGGAGAAGGAACAGAAATGAGCTGGAAGGGACATCAAGGAGCAGAAAGGGTCATAAATGAGCTGGAAGGGTCAGCAAGGAGCAGGAAGGGTCTGCAAGGAGCAGGAAAGAGGAGGAAGGGACAGAAGGAGCACAGAGGTAAGGTGGGTGAAGGAGCCAAAAAGGAAGAGGAAGGGACAGAAAGGATCAGCAAAGAGCTGGAGGAGCACAAAGGTAAAAGAGCAGAAGGGAGTGACAGTAGCAGAAAGGGATCAGAAAGATAATCAGAAGGAGCACAAAGGTTAAGTAGGAGAATGGACAGCAAGGAGCAGAAAGGGTCAGGAAGGAGCTGCAAAGGGTAGCAAAAAGCAGGAAGGGTCAACAAGGAACAGGAAGGGTCAGCAAGGAGTTGAAAACAGGCAGCAAAAAGCAGGAAGGGAAAGAAGCACAAAGGTAAAGGAGCAGAAAGAATCAGAAGGAGCATAAAGGTAAAGTAGGAGAAGGAACAGCAAGGCGCTGAAAACAGGCAGCAAAAAGCAGTAAGGCAGGAAAGGGCAGGAGGAGCACAAAGATAAAGGAGCAGAAAGGGTCAGAAGGAAGCGAAAGTAGCAGAAATGGATCAGAAAGAGAAAGGAGCAGAAGGGCACAAAAGAAGCAAAAAGGTAAAGGAGCAGTGTAACGGATCACCTGACACCCCGACTGGGTAACTCCGTTGTAGGATGCTCCAAGCGCTTCCTGAGGGCTCGAAGCACTCCAGCCGACACCATAACCACTGTAGACTCTTTCAGAGAGCAAGACAGGAACAAGCTCTTACAAGAGCTTAGGAGTGATTAAAGCAAGGGAATATGCAGAGCATAGCAATCCCTTGTAGCAGATTCTACCAATAAGAGACAGGACTCCAAATTGAGGGTGAAGTAGAACTGACTGTACTGGCACATACAGCCTCTTTTATTCACAATCCACAAACATAGTACTGCCCACAGGGTTTTAAAATACAACCAATCAATCCGTACAATACACACAGACACTCCCACACAAAATCCTCCCCTCTGCCTGTGATATGATTACTGAACACAATAGTTAATATAATTCTCACAGGCAGAGAAATACAGTATTATAAAGCATATCACAGGGACCCCAAAACATGCAATAACCCCATAAAAAGATCTGGGTGAACCACATATCCAAAATTCACCCAGATCCGTTCAGTAGTTTGGAAGATACAGCTTAATGCAGATTCCGCAGAACATATACAGGCTATATGAAAAATAATTACTGTATAATGTGTCCCCTGTTGTATAGTTTAAAACTACTGCACGATGTCTTTGTGCACCAAACACCAGCGAGATGGCACCGTGTAGAAAAGTACAAACAGTGTCTGTGAGTTAAAAGGGCCGCCATCCATTATTCTCACCATGTGCTTCATTCATTGTTCTCACCATGTGCCTCTGATAAATGAAATGGTGGCTGTGACGGAACGCTGGCACTTCGACTGAGTACCTCCGCCAATCGATGCTCCTAGTGCTCGCTGAGGACTCCAAGCACTCCAACCGACACCATCAGCACTGTAGACCCCACTTCCAGCGATGCAACTGCGCCGGGGTCTCTGCTGTTTCCACCCACCCTGGACCCAAGGCCAGGATCCAGCTTCCAGTAGGTGAACCTCTCTTTCCCCAGAGAGCAGGAACAGGAACAAATCAAGCTATTGCAAGAGCTTCCTCTGGGGAGTAAGTGATTATAGCAATCCCCAGAGTGTAGGTATCCCTTCCCCCAAACATGAGCCAAGGCTTAATGCTGGAACAAGACTGATTTACTGGCACACAGAACTCACAATTTATGCAACACAAAACTCCTCCTCTGGGCCAGGCTAGATAATTGAGTTTCTACAATACACAAAGCTCAATTATCTGCTGGCCAGAAATAATACAGTTTCATAAAACACACAGGGACCCCAAAACATGCAATAACCCCATAAAAAGTATATCCTTGGAACCGGGGGATCTGGGTGAACCACATATCCAAAATTCACCCAGATCCGTTCAGTACTTTGGAAAATACAGTTTAATGCAGATTCTGCAGAACATATACAGGCTAAATGAAAAACAATCACTGTATAATGTGTCCCCTGCTGTATAGTCCAAAACCACTGCACGATGTCTCTGTGCACCAAATACTGGCGAGATGGCACCATGTTGAAAAGTCCAAACAGTGTCTGTGAGTTAAAATGGCCGCCATCCATTGTTCTCACCATGTGCTTCATCCATTGTTCTCACCATGTGCCTCTGATACATGAAATGGTGGCCACCCAGTAACTCCACAGTATGTCCCCAGATGGTTCTTAAAGGGCCAGCAGCAGCACAACACAAATCCATTATGCCCAAATCATGTCTTTAAAGGGCAATACATCCCAGGGGCCATAGTCACAGGGCAAGAGGCGGGCAAGCAGTCCTCTCCAGGCACAAGTGGCGAAGGGCACTTCGTCACACATCTTCCCTTTGGGGGGAAGACTAAACAGGTACCTGACCTTCTGCCGGTCAGTACCTAGATTAGTCGGGCAGCCCACCCACAAAGAAAAATACGCAGAGTAACCCCCCCACAATAAATGGTACTGGCCTGTAGGTTCAAGTTTGTAGTGGGACAGCGCAGCACTCTCGGTCTCCCTGGTGCAGCTAGGCAAACTGCTGGTGTTGCTTGGGGGCAGAGGCCAGCGGCGCTCTGCCCTGCTGCCAGCTCTTCCACTGGGGTAACCCGTGGTAAGTCAGGCTCTGATACAGGGGAAAAGGGGGGGCAGAGGCTAACAAAGCTCTTCCCAGATGCCAGCTCTTCTGCTGGGAGGGGGTCAGTGGGTATCGCAGGCTCATCCACTGCCCCCAGGACCCGGTTGGGATGTAGCTGGGGAGGGGAAGTTTCGCTTACCTCCTCCTCCTGGCATCCCTGCGGGGTTGGTTGGGGATCTGGACCGCCCGTCCAGCCTCCCTGTAGGACTGGCACAGAGACCGCGGTCCCATCTGCGCCAGTGTGGTTAGGTTTGTCTTCCCCCTCTCCTGGTATCTCTGGCTGCTGTTGGAGGGGGAGGCTGGTTGCCCCCACTCCCCAGGACGCTGGTTGCTGTAAGGTGGAGGGATTGACCATCACCTCCTCCTGGAACTCAGGCCGCCGCTGGGGAGAGAGACCAGTTGTCTCCTCTCCCTGTATATTATACTGCCGCTGGGGACCTAGGCTGACTGCCCAGCATCCCTGTAGGGCCGGCAGAGAGACTTCGGTCCCATCTCCGCTTGCCATCTCTGTGTGTCCCCAGGACAAGTCTATGAGGTCGCCCACCTCCGGCTGCTGTTGGAGAGGGAGGCCGGTTGCCTCCCCTCCCCAGGACGCTGGTTGCTGTACGGGGGAGGGATCTACCATCACCTCCTCCTGGAACTCAGGCCGCCGCTGGGGAGAGAGACCGGTTGTCTCTTCCCTCTGTACGGTGCACTGCCGCTGGGATGGGAGGTCGCTGCTCTCCTCTCCCTGTAACTCACTCTGTCGCTGGAGACGGGGTGTCAATACCCCCAAACTCCACAGTTGGTACTCGAAGTTCCGTGCGTCTTGGTTCTCAGCACTCAACATGCGCATCACTTGATGGACCACCTCATCTGAAGGGTTTGGGCCAAACCAGACCAGCCGCGCCTTTAATTCCTTCATGAAATCAGCACCCTCATAGCACTGTGACAGGCGGATTTGCAATTCACTGGTTGCTGTCCAGGGTCTTGCTAGCTCCATGTTGCTGTAGGTAGGGACGCTGCGCAGAGGCTAGCGTTGCCCTCAATTATAAATCCGTAACTCCACACGTTACCGGTGTCTCCGAGCTGCTGGTCCTCGCACTAGGACACCATCCCACCGCTGCCACCAAATGTGACGGAACGCTGGCACTCCGACTGAGTACCTCCGCCAATCGATGCTCCTAGTGCTCGCTGAGGACTCCAAGCACTCCAACCGACACCATCAGCACTGTAGACCCCACTTCCAGCAATGCAACTGCGCCGGGGTCTCTGCTGTTTCCACCCACCCTGGACCCAAGGCCAGGATCCAGCTTCCAGTGGGTGAACCTCTCTTTCCCCAGAGAGC
>OW240915.1:163968624-163983772 GCA_933207985.1 Pelobates cultripes | reverse complement strand
AAGGAAATTGGAGAGGGAGGGGGAGAAGAAGGAAATTGGAGAGGGAGGGGAGAAGAAGGAAATTGGAGAGGGGGGAGAAGAAGGAAATTGGAGAGAGAGGGGGAGAAGAAGGAAATTGGAGAGGGAAGGGGAGAAGGAAATTGGAGAGGGAGGGGGAGAAGAAGGAAATTGGAGGGGGAAGGAAATTGGAGGGGGGAGAAGGAAATTGAGGGAGGGGGAGAAGGAAATTGACGGGGGGAGGGGGAGAAGGAAATTGACGGGGGGAGGGGGAGAGATTGACATCCATCACACACACACACAATGCACCCCTTGCACACAGAAAAACACACAATGCATTACACACAGACACACATACACAAGCAATGCATCCCTTACACACAGCAACACACAATGCACCCCTTACACACACTCAATGCATCCATTACAGACGCACACACTGCATCCCATACATACACAAACTCACCATGCAGCCCTTACACATACAAACACAAATTCACACAATCCATCCCTTACACACATCAGGACATCCCACACACACACACACTCCACCACCTGTGAACAAACTAATTGGTGGAACATGAAGGTGGACCCTGGGACCCAGACCTTGAGCTGTGTAAAGGGCCCTCAAAAAAAATGGAGCTGCTTCCCGCTCTCCCACAACATTGATTTTTGTGACCACAGTTACAAACCGCCTTCAGAGAGCCTGTTCTACACCAGACCAGTGGAGCCAGACGGCAGCTAGAGCCCATCATCATCCTCATCTGGTTGTAAGTAGGCAATCTAGTATATTATTCGTGGCACTAATCTCTAATTTACCTCAAATTAAAGGGACACTATAGTCCCCAGAACCACTGCAGCTTAATGTAGTGGTTCTGGTGTCTAGCCTGTTCCTGCAGGCCTTTTAATGTAAACACGGCGGCACTGAAGCACTGGTGTTAGTTAAAGGATCACTATAGTGCCCCCACCCTCAGGGTCCCCCTCCCGCCCGGCTCTGGGGAGAGGAAAGGGGTTAAAATTTACCTTTTTCCAGTGCCGGGCGGGGAGCTCTCCGCCTCCGATCCTCCTCCTCTCCTCCCATTCGGCTGGTTGCGCGCGCATTCAGCCGGTCTCATAGGAAAGCATTTATAATGCTTTCCTATGGACGTTTGCGTGTTCTCACTGTGATTTTCACAGTGAGAATCACGCAAGCGCCTCTAGCGGCTGTCAATGAGACAGCCACTAGAGGAATTGAGGACTGGATTCACCCATTTATAAACATAGTCGTTTCTCTGAAACTGCTATGTTTATAAAAAAAAATGGGTTAACCCTAGCTCGACCTGGCACCCAGACCACTTCAGCTTAATGAAGGGGCCATGTGTCTCATTACAGCCTTGAGCCCCCCCATGTACCTATTTGTAGCATGGTTAGACCATGGGTAGAGGAGTTTCTGTTACCCTCCACCTTCTGACAGGAAGTAGTTCTGTGTATTCTGTGAGCACTTCCTGTCTGACCGGGTAGAGATCTCTGTCTAGGCCACACTACATTCAATGATGAGCAGGAGGGGAGCACTTCCCCTGCTGGTTACCCTGTGATTGCACTGTGGACATCACGAGCTAACGCACCCTAGGCAGCTGCTCAATGGCCTGAACGTATGCTGGCCCACAGGGAAATTTCTCGTTATTCCGGTAGGCTAGTCTTGCCATGATAAAATACAAATACAGAGTCTAAGCGAGTGACCCAAACACTGACCAAGTAACTCAAAACACCTGTGTGGTAACCTCTCTATCCACACTAATCTAAAACAAATATATAAATACAAAATAGGTGGGGTATCTTGGTTCCTGGGTACAAGATATGGGATAATGGCAGAAGTACAATGGGATAGCTGAAAAGACTAAAATATTGACAAGCACCTAGTGCAACATAATACAGTACATAAGTAGCTCAGTGTAAATTGTGTGATTCAGTACTCACAAAGAAGGAGCCAGAGAATTGTGGCTCAGTCTGGACGCCTGTGGGATAGTTTGGAGGGATCCCACTACCTGAATGAAATTTATATATATATCTATGTATATATAAATTCATAAAAAAATATTTATATATATATATATATATCTATTTCCATATACATAATTACATAAATAATTTCATAAATATATACATATACTTCAAATATGTAAATACGTATATATATTTAAATTCTACATGCATATTTATGTAATATTTTTACATGATTAATTTTATTGATTGCAATTTGAGGGACTCCCCAGGCCGAAAGTCCAGAGAATTTAATTTACTAGCACTGTATTTAACCCTATAACTTTCCATGACACCCTAAAACCTGTTCATGGGGGGTACTGTTTTACTCAGAAGACTTTGCTGAACACAAATAATAGTGTTTCAAAACAGTTAAACATATCGCATCTATGTTTTTATCCGTGAAAGTGACGTTTTCTGTATTTTTCACACACAAACGTCACTTTCACTGATATCATTGTTGTGATACATTTTACTGTTTTGAAACACTAATATTTGTGTCCAGCGCAGTCTCCCGAGTATAACAGTAGAAGTGGTCTGGGTGCCAGGTCCCTCTAGGATTAACCCTTTTTTTTTATAAACATAGCAGTTTCAGAGAAACTGCTATGTTTATAAATGGGTTAATCCAGTCTCTAAAACCTCTAGTGGCTGTCTCATTGACAGCCGCTAGAGGCGTTTGCGTGCTTCTCACTGTGAAAATCACAGTGAGAAGACGCCAGCGTCCATAGGAAAGCATTATAAATGTGCATTCAGCCGAAAAGGAGGATCGGAGGCGGAGAGGAGAAGGAGAGCTCCCCGCCCCTCGCGCTGGAAAAAAGGTAGGAGGGAGGGGGACCCTGAGGGTGGGCGCACCCTCAGGGCACTATAGTGCCAGGAAAATGAGTATGTTTTCCTGGCACTATAATGGTCCTTCAACGGTAAGAAAATTGATAAACGGTCTGGTCACTACGGGGTTAAATATTGCAATCTCACATAAGGATAACAAATAAGTGAGTTATCTACTAAACAACTGAAAGATTAAAATTAAGAAAAGGGATTTTTAACATTTTAATCTTTTAGCTATTTAGTAGATAATTCCCTAAATTGGTGCCCTTATGTGAGATTTCCATATTTAAAGATACCAAATTAGGGTGTCGTTTAGCAGAAAACTCCCTTATTTGGTGTCCTTAAATAGTGCAATCCCACAAGGATAGTAAATAGGGGAGTTATCTGATAAACAAATATCGAAGTTAAGAGGTGTCAGCCAACCCAGAACAAGAAATCTTGGTGGCTAATGTGAATTCTATGCAAATTTGTTGTTTGATACTGGAGGGGAGGGGCTAAAATAGAACCCGCCCCAGGTGCCAAATGCTCTAGTTACAACCCTGCTTGTCCCTTTCTTCTCTCCCCCTCCCATCACCTGTTCTGCTTTTCTGTACCCCTGCATCACACAATTGTTCTCCTATTTCTCCTCCCATCCACCACTTACTCACATTTGCTCACTTGTCTCTTTTCTGCCCTCTGCCAGGGTACTTTTTCAGGCAACCAGAGGTACAAGAGTTCTCACTGGGTTTTGATGCTGACGTAATCTCTGCATGCCCTCCTGCAAGGGAAGAGAGAGGACCTGCCGCCTTGGTTGCTACGCGAGAAAGAGAAATAGCTATACACTACTCCTGTACCACCAAGAATGGACGGTTCCAGCAGTAATGCCCCTCTTCTGTGTGCCGTCCTGAGAACATGGCTTTGTGGCCTTGTGGAAAAAACAGTCCTGATCACAGACAAACAGGGGTATTTACTAAAGTGACAATTAAAAGTGAATTTCAGAGTATCCAAATTAGAAGCAAAGAGGTCTATTTTGCCAATTCAGCTATTTGTAAAATTCTCTTAGAGATCACTTTGCATTCTCAATTTAGTGAATAACCCTTACAATCCTGTCCATGTTTTAACATTCAAACAGCTTTCCGTGTCATTACTTCATTCTAATTAAGGATTGTTTCTATCCTCAACTCGTCATTAAAAGGATTCAATTAATCAGAGATATTTCTCCTTTATTTATCTCATTCCTGTTCTATTTTGAGTTATACTGGTGACCTTGTTTTCAGTGCAGATAGAAACATTTGTCTTGTGTAACTAAACAACAGGAAAGAACCCTATCTTGGCACAACACATAATGGCTGAGTGGCAAGTAGTTAGCTTAAAGTTGACCAGCTGTAGATAATGCATCACATCCGCATGTGAATGTCAAAACCACAAGTAGGAAGCTGCCTACGCTCTAAGACGTATTATTATATTTATATCCTCTTCTGTGGCTTGTCTGGCTTTAAAAACATTACTGGTGCGACTTATTCAAAATGGTAATGAGACTTTATTTAAATTAGGTATCTTGTGGTATCAGAATAGGCACAATAAGTGCTTAGTGGTTAATCTATTTTTTGCTGCTAAATCTATTAGACTACTTTTGTGAATGGTCAAACTTTCAGTGCATGCAGTGGTCACAGAGGCTCATAGTCCATCCACACTAGTGTTTATTAAAAAAGATAAGAAATATTATTTGGTGTTTAATAGGGATGCTTTGTAAACAATTACTGCATTCCATGTGGTGTTAGAAGATATAAAAAAAAAATCAGAATTGGAAAATATTTTACCACAGTTTTCCAAACATATAGACTGTTCTATCTTTTATACACCAAATGTCCTCAGATGACCTTGCCACTCCTTTGGAAAGGCTGATACCACCGCAATGAGCTGAAAAAAACAAACAGTTGGGAAATCTTCAACGGTCTCAATGAGCAGTGCCTCCATTAGCTAGGGGGGTTCCTGTACACACCAGGAAATCCACAGCCCAAGCGAACACTAAAATCTTAGGAATACAAACATGTACTCTGTAACACTATAGTGTCCTGAAATTACTCCACGATGCCGCTCTGCCTTTGGTTGATAGCACCATTTGATTGTTTATTAAAAGCAGCAGGAGTTGATTTTGGATATGTATAGGCAGAGTACTGCATAGGTGAGAGACTTGTCCAGCTAGTACAGCACTGTGTTAGTTTGTATTTTAGGCCTGGGCTGTCCCACTGAGATACTTCCCAGGAGACTGCAATATGGCTGCCAGACTATGATGAGTATGTATGATGCCATTGAAAATGTTTCCAAGTGGCGGTAGGTGAGATGAGACAGTGGCACTAATTAATACGATGTCACTGGTGGCAATGGAGTACGTGAATGCTCCATCATCCTGTGAAGGTTATAATGATGAAGGTTGCAGGAATATATTCTGTCACACCCATTCCAGCAGTTTTCATCTGTCAAAACCATTTATCATATGATGTGCTGAATGAGTACACAGATATCTGTGCATAAAAAAAGTCCATTCATTTGTACATGTCCTCATATTCCAAAGATTCCCAACACTCCACTGCCAGAGTTCTATTATTGTACCTAATAGCACCCATGTACCTGGTACAATCATTATAAATATAGTATAAACAATTATAAACATAATAATTGTTAACATGATAAAGTCTAGTTTTTATAAATGCATCATATTTGCCATGTCAATCAATTGGATCCACGTCCATCGTCCATAACTCTCTCTTAGTATTTTGGGGCTGATAATATAGGTGGATATTAGATGAGAAGCACGAGAGTAGCATCAGCAGAGGAACTACTGCCAGTGTGGTACAGGGGCCCGGTCAGCCACTGTGGCCCTTTAATAGCGCAACCAAGCCCCTGCATTAGATACCCACATAAAGGTCAGAATTTTTATATATTTAGCAACACTTCTTACACATCCCATATACAGAAAGAAAGAGGAGGAGGAGGCACAGACAGGAGTGGGGAGAACAAAAAGAGAGCCTGCTCAAGCCATACACTCTTATCAGTCTCAGCTGCAGCAAGACCCCAGGAAAGCCTCCCTTCTGCACAAAAAAGGCATGTTATAAGAAGTGTTGCTAAAAATATAAAAATTCTGACCTTTATGTGGGTATCTATGTATGTATGTACCTGTGTGTTTGTGTATGTATCAGTGTGTGTATCTATGTGTGTGCATCTGTGTGTGAGTGTGTGTTTCTGTGTGTCAGGGTGTATATGTATCAATGTTTTACGGTGTGAGTATGTGTTGGTGTGTACCTGAGTGTGTGTGTACAAACACATCCTTGCATTCACACATTGCACAGAATTACATCACTTCATTCCAATGGCAACAGTAAATACGAATACATCCATACATGCAAACACATACTCTATACAAAGACATGCTTCCATTCAAACAGAAACACTGCTCACAAATACAACCCGGCAAGAATGGACAAATGGTAGATCACTAGCTGGCATAGCATTGTGGGAGTTGTAAGACAGATAGGGATTTATCTTTTGTCCACCCTTGCTATAGAGGTGGGCACAAAAAAATGTCTTGCACCAGGTCCCTCTCTACCTTAGTTTCGCCCCTGGGTAGTATACATGTTGATGTGGATGTCTGACTATTTGGATGCACTTCCATTGCTATGAATAACACACTGAATTTGGTTTTAATCGGGGCTGGGCCTGATCTTGCGAAGAAATATCTCCTTGTATTTTTATTTGAACCTTTTGAATAAGGTTTTCACTGTTCATGACATTTTCGTGCTGTCCTATACGTGATAGCCACGTTTACATATACATAATGCATATACACAATCAAGAGTAAACAGCGTAAAACCCCAATTCAAGTTTCTTCCCTGTCAATAACATGGCTCCTAACCTGTCTTACTGACTGCATGGTACAGGAACATTCATTTTCTATTGATCATCAGCAACAACAGTAAAGAGTATTACTTTGAATTTGACAGACATTAAATTATTGGCCACTATTACCATGACTATAAGTTAATATGACACTATGCCCAGTGATGCCATTAAGGAATGCACAACCTTCCGAAATATGAAGAAACTATGAAAGTGCTTGTTGGTTCTTTTGAATGAAAAGGAAAGTTCACTGGGAGCAATGGAGGGATGCAGCCAGACCCACAGGATATCTGTGGAAGCAGGATAGCCTCCAAGTTCTTTTTTTGTGTGGTTATAAGCTGTAGCTTAAGCTCACTCTAAAATCACTTAGCCCCTACGTTATACTTGCACTGAGAAATCTCACAGGTAGCCTTCATGGGAATATAGTACGACTGCTTTTACTAAGGTGTCAAAGAACTCTTACTATGTCTAGTCCGAAAGAATCTGTACCAGCATACAGTTCTCTGGCATTATTGTTCAATATGTGACTAAGAAGCACAACTGATGAAATGAATAACCTTGTGTATAGTACAATGTTCCAGACAGATCAATCTTATATATACTCATTGTAACGGACCGTTTTGCACAAAAGGGAAAAAAAACGCTTAGACGACAATCCCCTTTCAGAGACAGGCACAGCTACTGTAGAATCACCAAAACTCACGAACTGAATACAAGTGAATGCTCCAAACTCCCGAACG
Source organism: Pelobates cultripes (assembly GCA_933207985.1). Classification (NCBI taxonomy): domain Eukaryota; kingdom Metazoa; phylum Chordata; class Amphibia; order Anura; family Pelobatidae; genus Pelobates; species Pelobates cultripes. Next base: position 163,976,315 of record OW240915.1, on the reverse strand, counting down.
GCATACAAGGGAATGCTCCAAACACTCGAACTGCATACAAGGGAATGGTCCAAACACTCGAACTGCATACAAGTGAATGCTCCAAACTCTCGAACTGCATACAAGTGAATGCTCCAAACTCCCGAACTGCATACAAGTGAATGCTCCAAACTCCCGAACGGCATACAAGGGAATAAGGTAGCACTCCAAATACACGAACAGGAACCATACGAATTGCTGCTACCAGACGAACAGGAAAAGCAGACGAACAGCTTACACTCCTGGCAATCAGTCTCTAACAGCATACAGTGAATCCCCCCAAGAACGAGACAAGGCTCCGTGTTGAGGGTCAAACAGTGGTCTGAGGTGCTGGCACACCCAGCCTGGTTTTTATTACAGTCTTGCAAATACAGGACCGCCCACAGGGAGGTATAAAATATCCAGTAACATATTAGTTACAACCCACAGATTCCCTCCCCCTTATCCTGAGAGGTAACCCAATACACATACCGTTTACCACAATGCATCCTGGCTTCCTCTCCTCTGCCCTGGAGATAAGTGAGAAGTAATTCAATTATCTCCCAGGACAGGGACAAGACTCCATTATGCACATGGTGACACAAAGACAGTAAAACACTTTAAAATACATAAAGTCACATTTGTTACATAACACACAGACATTTAACATATCCCCAGATAGCTCAGGTCTGAGCGCACATTATTAAGTGAATGGCGCTCAGACCCCACGAATACAGTTTAATCGCCATGGAGCCAAAGTCTTTACAGTCAGTTTCATACGAATGGGCTCCATGGGATTCCTATCTGGGGTATAACACATTCAAACAAATCTACCGAACCCCAGGCAGAAAAGCACGAATGAATCTTTTCTGCAGGTAAAAAAAGAAGTCTTTTAACAAGGGGCCATAGTCCAAAGGCAGCAGGCGAGCAACCAGGCTTCTCCAATGCAATGTGGCGAGATTGGTCTCGTCACACTCATCAGGAAGCCAGGGAAACATATACTCTTCATCCATCAGGCTCTTTGATATTACTTCTCATAAAAAAATAAGGTTATTAGAATTCTAAGTAGAATTGGGACTATAAAAGGAAAAGGAATCAAATGTAAACAATTTTTTTGAAATATTGAGGTAGCAAGGTCATAGTAGTTTGGTGTCATCAGGTTTTCCGACATGAAACCCATTGACCTTTGTGTTTCATGTCTCACGCTGCCTATTGTCAACATCACTGTAACAGCATATTCACATTGCTTTAGAGATATAATTTATTGAAGGATATAATTTATTTGGCACATTACCATTTAAAACATGTTTGGAGTCAACTTTGGATATGTGGTTTGGAAAGAAATACCAAGGGGAATTCTGTTTCCAAACAACAGTTGTTTTTAAAATGACAGCGCTGTTTATCAAAAGTATTTGTGACTGACAGTTTTTCATTGTACTTTAGATTGACAGTATGCTAGATATGTGGGTATAAACCATCAATCCATATATTCACAATAAAAATAGCGTCCTTCCCAGCAAAGTTCCATTAGCTAGTTGTATTTATGGTCACAGAACCTCAATGATCAAATAAGGTTTTCCATTGACCATTGTCAGAGTAGGAACTCTGACTCCCATCAGGCTGAGCCACCACAGGACCACAGGGAAGTCAAAAAAGATAGGAAACAGGGTGACTAAAACATTTTGTATATGTGTGTGTCTGTATGTGTGTGTTTGTATGTATGTGTGTGTCTGTGTGTGTGTTTGTATGTGTGTGTGTCTCTGTACATGTGTGTGTGTGTCTGCATGTGTGGCTTGGCAACGAATGGGAGGGGGAGGGTAGACGTATGGGGGGGGGGGATTATTTGTTTTTTTAAATAATGGGCCTGGAGCAGCAGCCCCTATGTTAACCTGGCCCTACCTCTGGTATTCTACTTTTGGAAAGATCAGAGACAATTCTCCAGCATTACATTTACTTGCACTGCAGTAAACAAACACAGCGCATTTTCCTATGCCAGAGCTCTTCAACGCGTCACTGAGCATAGACTGCCCTAAAGTGTTTTGTATTGTTTGCTACATCAAACAACACAAAACACTCTCTCACTGGTCTCGACCCCCTGTGTTGGCTGCTCTTCCTTTAAATGTTCTGGCTGCATTTTTGTCTCAGTATGTGCATACTCCATTGCAATCCTTTTTCAGTGATCTGCATACACTGAATCGTCCCACTGGGCTGCCAGGGAGCTGCAAAGGACCCACTAAGCTTTTGCAGACTCCATTCCCTTGTGTTCAGTTTTCCGTACTCCCTTCGTCTCCTGAATAACTGGTGCGTGGTCCCTCTTGTTAGGTCCCAGTGAACACCGACCTCCCCTGGTTGTTAACACAAATTACGAATTAACACGTTAGTTTGAGTGCTTTCCATTTTGTCTCCTGAATACAGGCAGCAGTACATGGTCGTCAAACGCCTTGAACTATTTTTGGCTATGCAAGTCCGCGTACCCGGGCTGAGTTTGTACCCCTGCCCGTTCAACTTCCCGGTGTTTGCACAGGATCCCCTGAAAATTCCTCTGGAACTGTTTTGGGCTATCACCTCATGGCCGGTTGGTCAAAACTTTATGTGAACAGAAATTTTGTTCTACCAAACTGATCTGAGAGCTTTTTGGATATGTTGCGCACTCAGATCGGGGCTATTCGGGAATATGATTTTTGTGGGATTCCTGTATTCCTTTCGTGTATTTTTGGGTTATTGTAAAATATGTATGTAAGTTTCTGTATTTGAGAGGTAATTGAGTTATCCTAATTTAAGCTCAATTATCTCTCAAACACAAAGGCTCTTGGGAATAAACTCCAGTGTTCTTGATATGGAAACCCCATGCTAGGGGCAATGCATTAAAGCTGTGTGTGGCAGAATAAACTTCAGTTGTACTACCAGAACTGTGCGTTGTCCAGTTACTGGGGAGGAGGTGGGCTATTTACTTTTCTTCTCTTGGTGATCCAGCAGAGGAGAGTCCTGGGCAGGACTAGGGCTCCGCTACATGGGCCACCTGGAAGCAGGGCAATGATGATAACAACCGCATTGGACCACCAGGGAGCAGTGCCATGGTCACAGCCCCACTGGGCCACCAGGAAGCAGAGTCATGATCACAGCTTCACTTCACTATGCCACCATGGTCACAGCCCCACTGGTTTACCACAGAGTTCCACTGGGCCACCAGGGAGCAAGGCCATGATGAAGGCCCCACTGGATCACCAGGGAGCAAGGCCATGATGAAAGCTCCACTAGGTCACCAGGGAGCAGGGCCATGATGAAAAGCCCCACTACACCATCAGGGAGCATGGCTATGACCACCCACACACAGCAGCACACATCATTCATATTTACCTACACATCACCACACACATGACTCATTGCTTCTCACACACTGCAATAGACATCACTCACAGCCACACATATCAAACACAGCTAACCACCCATCAATATATGCACATAACATAACTAACCAAATATAATTTACTCCCACTCATCATGTAGTCCCACACAAGCTTCGTTTGGATTGACTATCCAATGGTGATTCACAGAACTTGGAGGTCAGGTAGTATTTCAAACTACACTAAGGAAAGGAAGAATGTAATTAATATACTATATGGAAGGAGGTATCTGCACTATTCATATTTTTTTCCCCAGAGGCAACACAAATAACTCAAAGCTAGCCACACACATCACATACTGGCTGCCACATAAATCATACTTACAGCCACCTCACACACAGCTAAAACAGATACAGCACATGCAGCATACAGACGGTACACCAATATACAGTCATTCCTCACACACACACCTCATTGTTTTTGTTTGTTTGCAACCTCTTATAGTGATTATGGAGCCAGGAGCACTCTGGGTCCCTTCCTGTGTAACTTTTTGTTTGCAAATACAGGTGCCTGGTGGGACCTAGTTAAGTTGTTTCACTGTTCTAAAACAGTATTAAAAATTACAATGGAGGGCAACAGGGCAGTCTAGCCACCATAACCACTGCAGTTGTTAATTAATATTCACCTTATATAACATGTAATAAAGTAACATTGAGAACATTAAGGTGCACATCCTATGACGAGCGGAGCAAGGGCAGATTCCTGGACCAAATAGATCTGGCATTCTACAATGGAGTAAATCCTTTGTCATATTTAGAGCTTTGCTACATCTTGTAGCGTGTTAACATCTATGATAATCTTTCCATCATAATTACAGGTGAGTAGATAATTATGTTAATACATGTATGTAGAGGCCAAATCTATATAAAATAACTTATTATTATAATAGACTGTGCAGTAAAACAATTCCCTTTTCATCTTGACAAATACCCCCTCATTTTCTATACTCCATGGTGAATTTTGATAATTAGCACCTATTTTAGCACCAGATAACACCTAGGCTGCATCCAAGTACACTTCATAGTAAAGACAGTAAATGCAAATCAGCCACAGTAATAACATTTGTCACAGTTACCTCTTCCTTTCTAGGTATTTTCTGTAGATGGTGTCATTATATATTGTGAATATGCTTTTAGCCTGTTGAGCTCTGCTTCCATGGACCAAGCATTACAAAATGAAGACAGACAAAGAAACTTGGAATTAGATAATGTTCCTTTTCTTTAGTTTAAATAGTATTGTTTTATCATACACAGAATTAGTGACCTGGTGCTTTACTGAGTGAAACAAACCTGTTAAAAGAGAGCAAAAAACAGGTCGCAAGAGAATACTGAGAATTAGACATGTGCAATTTGTTTTGGTCCGAATATGAATTCGGACGAATTTTGGGCAATTCGGACATTCGGGTGCTTCCGAATGTCCGAAGTGCGAATTGCCGAGGTCCCGAAGTTCCGAATTTCCGAAGTGTTGAAGTTCCGAAGTTGCCGAAGGTCCGAAGCACAGTATTGCCTAAGTACTAATATACTTACCAAGTGAAAGAAAAAGAATGTTACATTGTATACAATTTTAAATAAAAAGTATACAAACGTAGCCAGGATTCAGCTGTAAGCATTTGCAACACTTACAACAATCAAGTAACATACATTCATATAAAATGTAAGTTACTTAGCCAGTCAATGTAATGACAGGAATGAATAAGTAGATAACTCCCTAATTCCCACGGTATTAGGGAGCCATCTACTAAAAGGCTGAAAGACCTAAATTGGTCTTTCAGCCAAATTTACTAATACTAAGTAAAGATTACTTAGTATTAGTAAATTATGACCCTACTCGCGATACCGCGAGTAGGGGCATGTCTATTAAACAGTGAGCAGCCTGTGGCGGGTGGGGGCCCTAATGTAAAATAATGGGGGGGACCTATTGCCCTCTCCCTGGGCCCCCACCCCTGAGCGGTGGATGGGGGCCCTAAATTATAATAAGGGGGGACCTAATGTCCTCCCCCCTGGCCCGCATCCCTGAGCGTTGGGTGGGGGCCCTACAGTAAAATAAGGGGGGAGACCTAATGTCCTCCCCCCTGGCACCCATCCCTGAGCGGTGGGTTTGGGCCCTAAATTAGAATAAGGGGGGACCTAATGTCCTCCCCCCTGGCTCCCACCTCTGAGTGGAGGCCCTAAATCAGAATAGGGGGGGCCTAATTTCCTCCCCCCTCGCCCCCACCCCTGAGCGGTGGGTGGGGGCCCTAAATGGGTGGGGGCCCTAAACCTAAACGGTGGGTGGGGGCCCTAAATCCTAATGTCCTCCCCCTCTGGCCCCCACCCCTGAGCGGTGTGTGGGGGCCCTACAGTAAAATAAGGGGGGGACCTAATGTTCTCCCCCCTGGCCCCCACCCCTGAGCGGCGGGTGGGGGCCCTAAATAAAAATGTTCCCCCCCAGGTGACTAGGGGTCCCCAAACCTCTAGTCAGTGGAGTACATACCAGGGTCGCAGGGGTCGCGACTGCGACCGGGCCCGGCCCACCAGGGGGCCGGGCCGCCCCTGCGACTCGGTGTGTACCCACTGGGCCAGCCTCTTCCCCTGGAGCCGACCACCCCAGGGCCCCCCGAGGCTGGCCCTGCTGACACCAGTCAGGCGGGTGGCAGGTCGGGCAGGCGGGCGCGCGAGGGAGCACTCAGTGCTTCCTCTTCAGCTACCTCGCGTGCCGCACTGATACCGGAGCCGGAAGATGACGTCATCTTCCGGTGCCGGCATCCCTACGCGACGCAGGAGGGAGCTGAAGAGGAAGCACGGGGTGCTCCCTCGCGCACCGGCCACCCGCCTGCCCGACCGGCCACCCGCCCAGGAGCCCAGCAGCACCACTGGACCCCAGGGAATCCCCCCAGCACTCCAAAAGGTAAGGAGGCTGGGGGGATTAAATTTGAAAAAAAAAAAAAACTAGTGTTAGTGTTTGAGTGTGTGTGAGTGTTAGAGTGAGTGTTAGTGTGTGTGTCTGCTAGTGAGTGTTGTTAGTGTTAGTGTGTGTGAGTGTTAGAGTAAGTGTTAGAGTGAGTGTTAGTGTGAGTGTTAGTGTTAGAGTGAGTGTTAGTGTGAGTGTTAGAGTGAGAGTGAGTGTTAGAGTTAGAGTGAGTGTTAGAGTGAGTGTTAGAGTGAGTGTTCCTACTTGAGTGTGTGTTAGTGAGTCTGTTTGATGCCTCGTTAGTGAGTGCGTGTGTTTTGTCACGAGAGAGTGTATGTTTTGTAAGTGAGTGTGTATGTATGTCTGTCGCTGACTGTAAGTTCCCTCTGTCGGTAAATGTGTGTCTCTGTTAGCTAGTGTGTATGCGTCTGTAAGTGAGAGTGTGTGTGTGTCTTCAGCACTTACCTTTCTCCAGCGCCGGACTCCCTTGGCGCTGAGGATCCCTCAGCCTCTCAGCTCCGAATGAGACTGCGCACGCATTCAAACCGCCCATAGGAAAGCATTACTCAATGCTTCCCTATGGACGTTCAGTGTGCTCCTCTAGCGGCTGTCAGTGAGACAGCCACTAGAGGCTGGATTAATCCTCAGTGAAACATAGCAGTTTCTCTGAAACTGCCATGTTTTCAGCTGCAGGGTTAAAACTAGAGGGACCTGACACCCAGACAACTTCAATGAGCTGATGTGATCTGGGTGTCTGTAGTGGTCCTTTAAAGGACCACTATAGTGCCAGGAAAACATACTCGTTTTCCTGGCACTATAGTGCCCTGAGGGTGCCCCCACCCTCAGGGGCCCCCTCCCACCCAGCTCTGGAAAGGGGAAAAGGGGTAAAACTTACCTTTTTCCAGCGCTGGGCGGAGAGCTTTCCTCTCCCTCCTCAACATCCTCCTTCTTCCTCAAGGCCGGTGCCGTAGCGCGCACACGCTGCAAGAGCTGCGGCGATGCCTTTGAAGCCGTATCACATAGGAAAGCATTCTCAATGCTTTTCCTATGGACGCTGGCGTGCTCTCACTGTGAAAATCACAGTGAGAAGCACGCAAGCGCCTCTAGTGGCTGTCAATGAGACAGCCACTAGAGGATTAGGGGGAAGGCTTAACCCATTGATAAACATAGCAGTTTCTCTGAAACTGCTATGTTTATAAAAAATGGGTTAACCCTAGCTGGACCTGGCACCCAGACCACTTCATTAAGCTGAAGTGGTCTGGGTGCCTAGAGTGGTCCTTAAAGTGTGTGTGCATCTGTATTGCACTGCATGGCATACCGCGGTCGCAGGGGTCGCAGCCCCTGTAACCCCTGGCGCACCAGGCATGCCCACCGCCATGTGTTGCGTCCGCTACGCCGCTG
>OW240915.1:163941118-163968524 GCA_933207985.1 Pelobates cultripes | reverse complement strand
CTTGCCCCACCCTGCAATTAGGCTCAGAGCACTCTGATTGGTGGGTTTAAGCCATCCAATCAGAGTGCTCTGACAGGTAAATGAAGGGACTGACAGGTAAGTCGCAACATTTACCTGTCACAGCACTCTGATTGGTTGGTTTGAAATCCACCAATCAGAGTGCTCTGTGTCATTTTACACAGCGTGGGAAAGTTCTTTGGAACATGACTACTGAGTATGGGCAGCAGCTGAAATAGCCTGCCCTTCGGTGGGTCCCCGCTCAGTTCTCAAGTTGGCTTTAGCTCATCCTGTGCCATTACAGAGGGAACATCTCTGAAACATATCAGACTGGTCCCACCCATACGGGTAGTCCAGATCCGAAATGCCAGCAAGTTCCCTCTGCATGAGAGACACAGCAACCCCAGACGATTCTTTCAGCGTTCTTAGGCATCATCAGTGAGGCATAGCTGATATCTCTCTAGGCACTGTGAGCAAGAGGTCCACGTCTGGATTACCCTTTAAACTTATGGAGAACAAAAAACGGGTCGCAAGAGAATACTGAGAACGGGCAGCAGCTGAAATAGCCTGCCCTTCAGTTGGTCCCCGCTCAGTTCTCAAGCTGGCTTAAGCTCATCTTGTGCCATTACAGAGGGAACATCTTTGAAACATATCAGACTGGTCCCACCCATAAGGGCAGTCCAGATCCGAAATGCCAGCAAGTTCCCTCTGCACGAGAGACACAGCAACCCCAGACGATTGTTTCAGCCTTGTTAGGCATCATCAGTGAGGCATAGCTGATATCTCTCTAGGCACCGTGAGCAAGGGGTCTACGTCTGGATTACCCTATAAACTTATGGAGAGCAAAAAACAGGTCACAAGAGAATACTGAGAACAGGCAGCAGCTGAAATAGCCTGCCCTTCGGTGGGTCCTCGCTCAGTTTTTAAGCTGGCTTTAGCTCATCTTGTGCCATTACAGAGGGAACATCCATAGACAAGTTGTGGAACTGCACTCAGCCCTTCACCATGGAATCCTAGGGTGCTCTTAGATCAGTCCCAGTACCAAAGAGACCAAATATAGCATATATTAGTAGAGAAGTAATCCAGGCACTCCAAAATGTTCCAAAGAATAGGCAATTTTATTGGACCGAAGAACCAAAATGCAACATTTCGACCCCTTAGGGCCTTTCTCAAGCTTTAACTCATCTGGTGCCATTACAGAGGGAACATCTCTGAAACATATCAGACTGGTCCCACCCATATGGGCAGTCCAGATCCAAAATGCCAGCAAGTTCCCTCTGCACGAGAGACACAGCAACCCCAGACGATTGTTTCAGCCTTGTTAGGCATCATCAATAAGGCATAGCTGATATCTCTCTGGGCACCGTGAGCAAGGGGTCCACGTCTGGATAACCCTTTAAACTTATGGAGAGCAAAAGACAGGTTGCAAGAGACAACACTGTTGGCTGTCCCAATGCATCACACCACTTTTAAATTAATACAAACAATACGCAAGAGAATACTAAGAACAGGCAGCAGCTGAAATAGCCTGCCCTTCGGTGGGTCCCCACTCAGTTCTCAAGCTGGCTTTAGCTCATCTTGTGCTATTACAGAGGGAACATCTCTGAAACATATCAGACTGGTCCCAACCATACGGGCAGTCCAGATCCAAAATGCCAGCAAGTTCCCTCTGTACAAGAGACACAGCAACCCCAGATGATCATTTCAGCCTTGTTAGGCATCATCAGTGAGGAATAGCTGATACCTCTCTGGGCACCGTGAGCAAGGGGTCCACATCTGGATTACCCTTTAAACTTATGTAGAGCAAAAGACAGGTTACAAGAGACAACACTGTTGGCTGTCCCAATGCATCACACCACTTTTAAATTAATACAAACAATACGTAGTGGTCAATATACCAAAAACGGGTAAGTGGAGAGCTATAGTGTAACATTCACCCATGTATGGGTGTAGAATTATATTTGAACCATAATAAAAAAAAACCTCAATATTACTTTATGACCTTAGAGAGAGCCTCGGTATCACAAGCTCTCAGTCGATAAACACATGGTGCTAAATAAGAGTAGTAATTTCCTTTATGCTTTTACTTCCTTTTTTATCCTTCTCAGCAGCGGAATTCATAGTTATTATTTATTATTATGATTTATTAAATAGCAACATGGAACACATTTATGAATAAAATAGCAGAGAAATTGCTCTTTTTTATAACCTAATACACTGTTTCCAAAACCAGTCCTCAAGACCCACCAATAGTCCAGGTTTTGTCAGTATCTAAATTCGGAATAAAACAGAGAAATGCATAATTCCTGGATTGTTGATGGGCCATGAAGACTGGGTTGGGAACCACTGGCCTAATATACAGTGCATTGCAAAAGTATTCACCCCCTTGGCATTTTACATGTTTTGTTGAATTAACATGGATTGTTTGAGGATTTGCATCATTTAATTTACAGAACATGCCCACAACTTTGAAGATGTTTTTTTTTTTTTTTTATTGTGAAGCAAACAACAAATAGGACAAAATAACAGAAAAAGTCAATGTGCATAACTATTCACCCCCCTAAAGTCAATACTTTGGCGGCAATCACAGCTCCAAGTCGCTTTGGATAAGTCTCTGTGAGCTTGCCACATCTTACCACTGGGATTTTTGCCCATTCCTCCTTGCAAAACTGCACCAGCTCCTTCAAGTTAGATGGTTTGTGTAATCTCTACCATGCCTCTAGTGAGGTATCCAGGGATCCTTACCATGAGCGTCCGCATGGGGGGACAAGAAGGGGCCTCCTCCCCACAGGCAATTTTCCCTCGGACTGTGACAGCTCAGTCCGAGGGAAAGAAGGAGGGAGGTGCTGGGGGCTGGAGTTAGGTGCTGGTGCATTGCACTGTGAGGCTCTCTTCCAAATCCCCATAATTTCCGTGCCTCTATGCTCTGCCCCTGAATGCATGCCCTGCCTCCTGCATGCAAGCTCTGCTCCCGCACTCATGCTGACTATGGAAGAGGACAGAACATGTCTCCCAGTCTCCTACAGCCTTTTGTGACAGGTATTCTTCAGCCCAATGGTTCTGATTGTGATTCTGTGTGTGTGTGCCTGCTAGTAAGTGAGCTTGTATGTGTGTGTGTGCGTCAATGAGCTTGTATGTAGTGAGCATGTGTGTGTGTCAGTGAGCTTGTAGTGAGCATGTGTGTCAGCGAGGTTGTCTGTAGTGAACATCTGTGTGTGTATCAGTGAGATTGTGTGTGTGTGTCAGTGAGCTAATGTGTAAGCGAGCTTGTGTGTGTCAGCTAGCTTTTCTGTAGTGAGCATGTGTGTCAGTAAGTGTGTCTGTTGTGAGCATGTATATGTAGTGAGCATGTGTATATGTGTCAGTGAGCTTGTGTGTGTCGGAGAGTTCGTCTGTAATGAGTATGTGTGTCAGTGAGCTTTTGTGCAGTGAGAATGTGTGTGTGGGTCAATGAGCTTTTCTTTAGGGAGCATGTGTGTCAGTGAGCTTATGTGTAAGCGAACTTGTGTGTGTCAGTTAGCTTTTCTGCAGTAAGCATGTGTGTGTGTGTGTGTCAGTGAGCGCATCTGTAGTGAGCATGTGTATATGTGTCAGTAAGCATGTTTGTGAATCAGTGAGTTTGTAGTGACCATGTGTGTATCATTGAGCTTTTCTGTAGTGAACTTTGTCTCTAGAAGTATGTGTGTCAGTGAGCTTGTCTGTAGTAAGCATGTGTATGTGTGTCAGTGAGCTTGTCTGAAGTGAGCATGTGTGTGTCAGTGAGCTTTCTGTAGTGAGCATGTGTGTGCCAGTGAGCTTGTGTGCGTGTCAGTGAGCTTGTCTGTAGGGAGCATGTGTGTGACAGTGAGCTTGTCCGTAGTGAGTGTGTGTGTGTCTGTGACAGTAAGCATGTCTGTAGTAAGTTTGCGTTTGTATACCAATGGATTTGTCTGTAGTAATCTTGTGTGAATGTCAGAGTTTGTACTAAGTTTGTGTGTGTGTACCAGTAAGCGTGTCTGTGTGTGTCAGTGAGGTTGTCTGTCAGTAAGCCTATTTGTGTTCATCAGCGAGCTTGTGTTTTTATGTCAATAAGCTTATGTGTATCAATGAGATTGTTTGTCTGTGAGCCTGTGTCAATGAGCTTGTGTGCTTGTGTCAATGAGCTTGTGTCAATGAGCTTGTCTGTATCTGCATGTGAGGATACTGTATAATTACATTTATACAACCAATATTTTGAATTAGAAAAAGAAACATACCAATAACACACACACATACATATATATCCCCAATCCAGACTGTTTTGCAGGGCTGGATGGGAATCTAAAGCAGCCCTGGAAAAATAAATTGCCAGCCCCATAAGTCATTATGCCATGTAGTGTGTGTTTGTATGTGTGTGTATATATATATGCCATTTCGTGTGTGTGTGTGTGTGTGTATGTGTATATATATATATATAAATATATATATATATCTTTGGTCTTTTTAAGAATATTAACGGTCTTTAATCCATCAAAGGTTTACAGGTTGTTTGATCAACGTTTCGACCCGTTCGGGTCTTCCTCAGGATCAACTTATAACTATAAAATCAAGATATATATAGAAAAAGATAAACAGTACTCACCAATTGTGATGTGATTCCCTCATCCATTCAGTCCAAACCCGGAAGTGAAAACCAGAAGTCATGTAACATACAGGATCATGTGAGAGTGATGCCAGTGAGTGGAGTTGCTATGATACCAATGAAAATATTATAGGAATGGTCTCATATCGGTCTGTGATTATGAAATATATGTGGGTAGTTATTAAATTCCATAGGTGAAAGCAGTGTATATAATCTACACACATTCATTAAATATATGTGTCAGCAAGTGATAGAAATACAGTGTCATAAAGTGTCATGTGTAAAAAAACGATCTTACACCAAAGTGTCTGCAACCAAGGTGAAAATAGATTTGTGTAGTTAGACATATATACAAATACCAAATTAAAACATATATGTCAGCCATGGACATAAACTAAAGTATATGTTTTTTTATGTATAATATAGATTATCTGTTACTTAAAGGCATGGGCAAGAGCAATTTGAAAGGTCACAATGTATACCCCATAATAGCTCTCTAATAAACAGAGGAGCTTAAATATATATATATATATATATATATATATATATATATATATATATATTATTCAACCTGTATATTAGCTCAAAAGGAAAAGTTTTTATCTATTTGGTCCCCTTCACCCTATCCCACACCTGGAGATAGGATGCTGGAGAAGAAAAAATGTCCAGATGTCAAAAGGATGATATAGGTATCTCTTGAATTGAGATTAAAGATTAATGAGATATAGTGCCCAAGGATATAGATATGAGACTACCAAAAATCAAAATAAATGAAAAGAATATAACTCTAAACTGCAAAAAAATAAACAGTACAAAATGTATACAAAATATAAAACATTTGAACAATCTAGATCCTAGACATATAATATCTTCATAGCTTCATATAAAGAAGATTAGGAATTTTAAAGGTATACATTATAACCTTATTTAGAAATAGCAGATTATATAATAGCAGATTATATACACACATATACACACACACTACATGGCGCACAATGACTTATGGTGCTCTCATACATTTTTTCCAGGGCTTTATATCCCCAGTCCAGCCCTGCAAAAAAGGGCTGATTATGGATGACATTACAGTTATGCCCCCCCTTGGAAAAATTCCATGATCCTTACTCTTTGTTATTCTGCTTGAAAATGGTTTGGTACTGAAGAGGGGGTCTCCAAAGGCTGTTTTGACTTGTTCTGGTGGCTGGCTCACTGTACTGACAGCAGAACCACCCAAAAACTAAGCAACAGGGCTTTCATTTAATATAAAATATTTAGCTATGAAACATAATTTAATATGAAAAAATGGGAGAAAAGATTTGTTTTGATTTTTTTAGTTCTACATGACATTTTAACGGTCAATGTCATAATACTGTTTGCTTTTACTGCAATAAAATACACATATTTGTATTCAGCAAAGTCTCATGTGTAAAACAGTACCCCCTATGTACAGGTTTTATGGCGTTTTAGGAAGTTACAGGGTCAAATATAGCACGTTACATTTGAAATTGAAATTCGCCAGATTGGTTACGTTGCCTTTGGGACTTTATAGTAGCCCAGGAAAGAAATTTACACCCATAATGGCATACCATTTGCAATAGTAGACAACCCAAGGTATTGCAAATGGGGTATGTCCAGTCTTTTTAGTAGCCATTTGGTCACAAACACTGGCCAAAGTTAGCGTTAGTATTTGTTTGTGTGTGAAAAATGCAAAAAACGCCAATTTTGGCCAGTGTTTGTGACTGAGTGGCTACTAAAAAAGACTGGACATACCCTGTTTGCAATACCTTGGGTTGTCTACTATTGCAAATGGTATGCCATCATAGGGGTAATTTTCATTCTCGGGCTACCATAGGGTCTCAAAGGCACCGTAACCAATCTGGCAAATTTTAATGTGAAAAAAAATGAAACGCAAGCCTTATATTTGACGCTGTAACTTTTGAAAACACCATAAAACCTGTACATGAGGGGTACTGTGGTACTCGGGAGACTTCGCTGAATACAAATATTTGTGTTTCAAAACAGTAAAAAGTATCACAGCAATAATATTGTCCGTGTAATGCTGTTTGTGCTTGAAAAATGCAAAAAACTTAACTTTTACTGGCGATATAATCGTTGTAATACATTTTACTGTTTTGAAACACTAATATTTGTGTTCAGCGAAGTCTCCCGAGTAGAACAGTACCCCCCATGTACAGGTTTTATGGTGTCTCGGAAAGTTATAGGGTTAAATATAGTGCTAGCAAATTAAATTCCCTTTACTTTTGGCATAGGTTGTCAGGCAGGTCCTGCTAATTGTAATTAATTAAGATACCTAATTATGTAAAAATATTACATAAATATATATGTAGAATTAATATATGTATATATATACGTATGTGTATATATATGTATATATCTATATAATTTTTTAAAATATTTTTATTTATATATAGGTATATATATAGTGATATATACGTATATATTTATGTATATAGATATATATATTATTTCGTTCTACGTGTATATTGATATATATATATATATATTAATTTCACAAAACAGTTAGAACGAAATAACACACATTTATATATTTTTTAATTATTTATTTTTAATTATTTTTTTAATTTTATTTTTTAACGTATTTACATTTTAATTTTTTTTATATTATATATAAATATATATATATATAACAATAATTATATATATATTTAATCAGTATCAGTCTACGTGTAATTTGATATTAATATATATATATAATTATATATATATTAATAGTAAAATACACCTAGACGGTGTACGTGTGTGTATGTATATGTGTATATATATACTTAGATTTTTTCAGCCAGCAGGGGGACCACCTGTCATTACAGGCAGTCCCCCTGCTGGCAATGCAGGAGGCAGCTACCCCCGGCCATGTGATTGTGGGGTCCTCGCAAGGACCCCACTCTCACATGGCCAGGGGTCTTCGAGGAGGACGGACGTGCCGCGGGGGGCTCCCTGGGAGTCCCCCCCACCGTGATCGCCGGCGTGGGATCGCCGGCGACCGGGTAAGTACCGAAAGACCAGAGGGCGTACTATTACGCCCGGCGGCGTTTAGAGCCGCCTATAATAGGGCGTAATAGTACGCCCTCCGGTCTGAAGGGGTTAACTGTTGTTGCAAATGCTGGAACAGTGAGGATACCCTATAGCACTTGGGACATTTCAGGTTCTAACTTTCTCTTTGTCTCTTATATAGCATACTTTTACAACCCAAATATTATAACTACTAAGTTTTCCTGCTCTTACTGCTTTAGACCAGGTTGTTACCTGTTACCTGTAAAACCTGTTAGCTACAAAAACCTAGAACTCAACCTTTGATGGTATGTGGCTGCAATTATATTAACCCCTTAAGGACCAAACTTCTGGAATAAAAGGGAATCATGACATGTCACACATGTCATGTGTCCTTAAGGGGTTAAAGGGGAAAAAATAGCATGCTGACAAACGCTCAGGAGGATAACCTTTGGGTTTATAAAATTTTGATGTCTACAGCTACAATGTGCAGGGTGTCAGAAATTCCAAACTATGAACATAGAAATGTAACTTTTATTCTGTCTTGTTAAAAATATTGCTGCAGTGTGGGCTGCAATGTAAAGCATAAGAATAGTTAAAGGATCGCTATAGTCAACATATAAAAGCAAGAAAGACAGGTCCCTTAGCCTTCTTTCTTGCTTTTATATGAACTTGCCCCTAATAAAAAAAATAAATTTGAGCCCTTTTTGTCATTAAAACTTACCTCCAATCCAGCGCCGAGCCCCTAGTCAGGCCACGCCCCCTTTTTCGTCAAAATTACGAAATTGCAGGGCCCAATAGGGAGTTTCTCTTTGAGAAGCGTCATCGTGCTATGGTGTGCATGCACGGCTTCGCGCTGAACCAATCAGGTTCTTCATAGAGCGGCATTGAATGCCGCTCTATGAAAGTACTAAGCGCTCTGCCATGCATGTGCACGGTATGCGCGTTGGCAAGCTGAGCTCACTGACAGCTCAGCTCGGTGCCTATGCCCGTCCCCCTCCTACGGCAACCCTCCAGCCCAAAGTAAGTATGCAAACACTAAGTATGTATATATATAGTGTTTGTATACAAACGCACACTGTAAATAAATATTGTTAAACATAAACACATACACTCTATCTATTTCTATCTATTTCTACCTATCGCTATCTATTTCTACCTATCTATTTTTATCTATCTATTTCTATCTCTATCTTTATCTATCTATCTATTTTTATTTATTTCTATCTATTTCTATCTATCTAGCTATCTATCTATCTTTTTCTATCTATTTACAGGTATATCTCTCTATCTAGATATGCAGAACAGAAAAAAAATCAGCACTGCCAGGATTTTTAAATAAAGCTTATTTTTACTCCAAAATATCAACGTTTCAGTTCCTACCAGGAACTTTCATCAGGATAACAAACATTTATTTTTTATTAGGGGCAAGTTCATATAAAAGCAAGAGTGTGTGTGGTTGGGTAAGCAAGTGGGTAGGTAAGCAAGCAAGTAAGCTAGCAAGCACTCACCCACCCACACTCACTCAGTCACTCACTTACCCACCCACACACACTCATAAAATAAGTTTACTTACGGTTTGGATCCTCCTGCTCAGTCTCCGGTCTTCAGCCTATCAGCTTGAGCCGACGCTGTGTGTAGAAGATCTTATCTCCCACACTGTTGGCTCGCATTGCAGACAGGCTCCAGGGTTACTACAGGACATAGGAGGCGCATTCACAGTGCCTCCTATCTCCTGTCTGCTGATAGCACCTTTAAAGGACCACTATAGGCACCCAGACCACTTCAGCTTAATTAAGTGGTCTGGGTGCCTGGTCCAGCTAGGTTTAACCCTTTTTTTCTATAAACATAGCAGTTTCAGAGAAACTGCTATGTTTATATTAGGGTTAATCCAGCCTCTAGTGGCTGTCTCATTGACAGCCGCTAGAGGCGCTTGCGTGCTTCTCACTGTGAAAATCACAGTGAGAAGATGCCAGTGTCCATAGGAAAGCATTAAGAATGCTTTCCTATGAGACTGACTGAATGCGCACCCGGCTCTTGCTGCGCATGCGCATTCAGCCGAGGAGGAGAGTTCCCCGCTGGAGAAAGAGGTAAGTTTAACCCCTTGCATTCCCTAGAGCCCGGCGGGAGGTGGACCCTGAGGGTGGGGGCACCCTCAGGGCACTATAGTGCCAGGAAAACGAATTTGTTTTCCTGGCACTATAGTGGTCCTTTAATGTCTTCACCCAAGCATGAAAACGTCAAACGTGATGAATGAGAATTAGGCATTCATGAACTCGGAAGTCCCTCTGGTGGTAGTCTGAGTGACTGCAACTGGAGGTGTTCCTAACTTCCAATGTAAACACTGTATTTTCTCAGAAAATACAGTGTTTTCATGAGAAAGGCTGCAGGGAGCTATAGTTCTCACCTGAACAACCTCATTAAGCTGAAGTTGTTCAGGTGACTATAGTGTCCCTTTAACACACATAATTTGTAGCTTATGCATTTTGTGCACTTAATTATAGGAAATAATACCATTATTGTCTCTTCATAGATACATCTAAATGACAAGAAGTCTCATAAATGGCAGAAAATTATAAACATTTTCAAATTAATTTAAAGGGTTAATCCAAGCACATACGAAGTTTAACCATCAAGCACTGCACCCACACTATACTGGATCAACACATTCACATACACTGCACCCCTCACAAACACTGGATCCCCTTTGCACAAATTAGATACCCTATAGAAACACAATGCACCACCTACACACACACAACATTCCTGCCACACAGTACATCCCATATACACACTATGTATCCTCTATGCACACACTAGATCATCTATTGACACACACTCTCTACAGCCCCTACACACTAACTACATCCCATATACACATACATTCACATCAGCCCATGTGCACACACCTGCTACATCCCCCTATACACACACTATAGCACCTATACACACTCTCACTCTCTACAGCCAGTAGGTAAACACACTACAGCACCTAGCCATATGTCACAAACACAACATAACTAAAATCAACCTATTTACACAAAATATCATACCACATACAACTGACTCTACACACAAGCAATACCACACATGCAATACTACAATTAGCCACCAAACACAGGCTCATTACCCTATTCTACTGGTTCCTTTATCCTTTGGTATCCCACTTACGGAGACAACAGAGCCAAGTCACAAGCAAACCAAGGCTTTTTCCCATGCAAGAGTTCTTTTGCAGGGCTCTGCACATTCAACTAACATGCTCACTTTTGGGGGATGTGATTGTCATTGGTTATAACACAACACTCCCCTTGTCTGGCTTCATCCTATCAATCATTAAAAATTATTTTTTAAAAATGCAATGGACTATTTTTTTCCCAGTCCAGGCTTGGTCTCAGCCAATAATGTTGTAAATCCTGCTTCAGACGAGTCCCAGTTCCAGGCTGGACCAGGTAAGAGGCAAACTGTTGTAAAAAGGTGTACTCCATTACCAAGTAATGGCACCAGTTATGAATTGGTTATGGTGGCTGAGTAATCCTTTAAGAGTACGTTTTCAAAATGCATAATATGAATTCCAATTAGTAATACAGCTGTATACTCTTGACACATCATGCTAAAATGGTGCTGTCTGATTTTTAGTGTGGTAACATAATGATGGTTACATTTTCAAATTCTGCATTTTTAGAAGATATTTTTAAAGTGATCTTGCTGGAGTACACTGATATCCTCACTAAGTTCTTTCTGTACATAATGTAAGAGGTAATGGGTCACTCATGTTGTTAGAATGCCGCACTTGTTGCCTTTGTCTATTCATGATACATGATAATGCTTCAGTTTTTATTGCAAAAATGTCCCTTAAGTTTTTGTTGTGCATATAATGTTACAAATTAGGGTGTTTTTCTGTTTCTTTTTTAAGTATTTAGAATTTCAAGACAGGAACCAACTTTCATAATGTACAATTTCTGAGTACAATCCAAACTCAAGTCAACAATTATCTAAAAGTCTTGTTTTGCGGTATGTAAAACCAAAATGGAAATGGTCAAATGTAGGTTTTCTCATAGTTCACAGTTTAACCACATAATGGTGGACTATAATAAGTCAGTGAGTTGTGTTCTCAAAATATTTTTTATAGGCTTCAATATATTAAGACAAAACTACAAAATCTAGATGTAAATGTTTTAAATATGAAATAATTATATATTTTTTTTAAATGTAGGAGTCAACTGTAACCCCAAGTGCCTCAGGACTGGTCATTTCTTCCATTAAAGAGTTACTCCAAGCATCCAGGGCCAGCGCTTTCATTAGGCGGCACAGGTGGCCACCCTATGGTGCATATGCTGAAGAAGGAAGGGGGGGGGGGGATTCAAGGTGACCAGCAGGAGGGGGGAACTCTTCTTTTGACGGTCACATCTCATAGCATGGTTGAGCGCAAGCAACCCAGCACTTAACTATGCATTGACCAGGATGTGTGGAACTGGCTTACGTCATCCCTGCTCCCTGTGTGTAGCACACATCACTGGCTACACTGGCACCAGTGGCGTACATAAACGCGCGAAAACACCCTGTGGCAAACCAAAATCCCCTTACCTCAAACACCTCTAAAGGCCCTCCAATTTTGCTTCATAAGCAGCGTACCATGCACTGATGATGGGCCCGCTGCCAAAAGATACGGGAAATGACCTCCGACCATTCAAGTTCATTTATTGATTTAGTTTTTTTGTAATTTTTTTTTTTCATTACATTTTTTTTTAAACTGCTTTTGTTATAACATACGACAAGTAGTGTATAACACATCCAGAACTTATTATAATAATCTCTCTTCTTTTCTGAAACTAAAACGTTAAACATAAATAACCATAACTTAACCTATATAACTTAACACACAGGGTCATACAGCGAACCCAACACCACGCATCACGAAACAACTAAAACACGCACCAATACCCTCTTAGGGGCAGACGCCAAACACCACCTTGGTATCGTCCCAAGCTCAATAACCCCCAGGTGGATAACCCGAACATTAGGGACAGGTGGGACAGCTTAACCTGCTCCGGGAGGAGCCGAACCCATTTCATACCTTCGGCACCAAACCAACGAACCTCCACTTCAGAAGGCGTACAACCCAATAGCTCACCTCCCGGACGGACACACGCATGCCACCTGGGAGTATAACCAGGAAAAATACATTCAGATATCTTCTGTTGTCCAAGTGCACCCTGGGAATTGATACTTGTACCCAAGGAACTGGTACTCATTTATCTACCTCAAAGGAATGAATGGATGAGCCACCGCCACTGAGAATTGAACCCACAACCCCCCAAGGATTGAACAAATTCCACGAAACCAGCATTGCTTCACCAAGACATCTCACCATACCCGGGCCGGTTCTTTGCGCCACGTGCGCTGACATACCCAGCCTAAAAGTCTCCAATGTAACGCTAAACCGAAAGGAATGCCACAATATTCCTTGCTGCAATCCCCAGAACCATCAGACTCGAGCAAAAGACCCAAAGAATTGGGAATGGGAAAGAAAAGATCCCATCCGCATAACCCAAAAGAGGGCCCGTGTACATTGGGCGCAGATCACAGTTCTCCACAAAGGAAAAGTGCAACAGCCGAACCCCCATAGCCTTCCCTAAAAAACATCCGACCTGGATTGTCAAATACTTATAGTGATATGATCCGCACACGCCGAATGGCGGCAAACAATACCCCACCACCGCATGGCCTACTAGGAATCACTAATACCCCAACATGCACGGCCCCCAGGAGCATAGCGTCCAGGTGGCCTTGGAAACCAATCCATGGACCCATTCCATCACTCTGCCAGACTGAGCGACCAGATGTCCGCCGGGCAAGGTGTCCCCTCCAGATTCGCCTGCGGGCGATAGCCCTCTTAAGCAAGCTGTCAGGCTGTCAGCCGAGTAATGGCCTTTCCAACCCCAAATTGTCGCAATGAAACACTACACTTAGATCCTGAAAACGTGACCCCCCAGAACTCTTTGATTCAAAATGGGGAAAAGCTACAAAAAGGTCAGATTCTTTGTGAGCCCAGAGACACGCCAACTGTCCGGCCACATGGGAGCACACCAACCAGAGCCCAGAATGGCCCCAAACCCCAATACGCCAGCCAAATCCGTAAATAGGCGGAGGTCGTTAGAAACCTCCGAGTCCGTAAATAGGAGGAGGTCATTAGAAACCTCTGGTCTTTTCCAGCAGGACCGGCCATTATATGCAGCCAAGAAGGAGTCCCAAACCTCCAAAACCTCCCGCAGTGGCCGAGTGAGCCGAATTAAACGGCAAGGCCTGGAGACCCAGGCCGTCGCCGCAGCCAGATGCCAGTTAAAGACCCGCCCCATGGGCATGATCCGACAAGCAAAATTCAGCTCACCCAGGAGTGACTGCAGGCAGCGCAGCTGAATCTTGCGCCGCCCCATGGCCAAGGCCCCCTCTCGCTGCCAACCTTGAATCTTATCCAAAGGCAAGCGCCATTACCCCGCCAAAGAGTCAATCTCAATGCCCAGAAAGCTGACACAAGTGACCGGGCCCACCGTCTTGCCGTGTGCCAACGGGACCCCAAACTTATGGAACACCTCGCCCAGAACCCGTCGCAGCAGCGCACAGGCTGGTGAATCGGCAGGACCCACACAAAGGAAATCATCGGGGTAGTGTAGCAAGGAGTCTAACCCAGCCTCCTTCCTCACCACCCAATCCAAGAACGTGTTGAAGCATGCAAAGTAAAAAAACAGAATATGGAACTACCCATAGGAAGGCACATATCCACGTAATACATGTCTTCACAAAATACAGCCCAGAAAATGGTGACATTCCGGGTGCACCGGCATCAGACGGAAGGCCAAATCCACATCAGCCTTGGCCAACAAGGCCCCAGGGCCCATGGCCCTGACCATGTCAACCGCCACGTCAAAGGATGCATAAGATACTCATCAGAGTTCCCAAGAGACGTCGTCATTCGCCAAAACCCCCCCCGGGGGTACGATAAATGTTGAATCAGACGGTATTTTTCCAAAACCAATGCTCAACCCATCCAGTAGGATGCCAGCCGCCCAACTATTCCTATAACTGGCGAGCCAAGGGCGCACCGCGCTCGTGACCACTGGCGCCATCGCCCTCTGACCCCAAATCCCCTATCATGCCAACTTTACCCCGCTTAAAGCAGTGGGAGGCGGGATGGGCTCCCCTACAAGTGGAACATTTGTGCTTGAAATGGCAAGATGCCCCCCATTTGCAGTGACTGTCATTGAATTTCAACAACAGCCCGGCCTCTGATGCCCCCCCACCACTTCTCCCCCCAAGAAAGGGGGAGAACCCACCCTGTTGGGGGGCCGGGTACGTCATAATGGAGAGCCAGAGGCCAATGTCCATCTGGTCCCACGAAATTGAGGGGCGCACCGTCAACCGTGCTCGTCATATTTCCACCACCCCAGACCGCCATAGGTACGACAAGCGTTCCAAATGGTATCCTGGTAGCAGAACAATGCGGAGCACTTCTTCGGAGCCCTTTCCCCAATTACACTGGCCAGGATTTCAAACGCGCAAATCCAATTCCCGCAAGTCTTAGGGATCTTCCAGTACCGGTATATCTCCTCGTCTTTTTCGGATTCCTACCCATCCTTTTCCATTAAAGGAGGAGCCTCCTCCATAGGAAGGAGGGAAAAAATCTCAACAAAGTCTCCCCTCCAAATTTTTTTTCCCTAACCTCCTGTTGTAGGTGCTAGCCCAAGGGCCCTAACCAACACATAGGCGGACCCAAGCAAAACGTCAGCAACACCCGGGGGGTCACCTAATGCTAGGGACCCGCCAGCAACAGCAGGCGCTGCGGCACCCGACACCATAGCACGGGTGCCAGCATGCCCACCCACTCCGGGAGAGGGGAACCCAGTGACCCCAGGAACCATCAAAAACCCCTGTGGCTGCAGCACCGAGGACCACACTAACTGGAGCTGACCATCTAATGGGGGAGACCCTACCTGCTAGCGCACCCTGCTCCCTTTTTTTTTGGACTGATCAAGAAAACCCCTAAGCCCTTACAAACCCCCCCCCCCCCCCCCAGAGAGGAACCATGGACTGAAAAGAAGAAACATTTGTGAACTCACTGTCATGTATTCATCCGCTTATAGAAATGTGGTTAATGACATTTACTGTCCACACAGGAAAAATTGTGCCGAGCAGCAACCTAATCCACAGAAGGTTTAATGCTGAGCAGTAATTATGCAAATGAAACCTGGTGTCATGTATTCATCCGCTTATAGAAAAGTGGTTAATGACATTTACTGTCCACACAGGAAAAGTTGTGCCGAGCAGCAACCTAATCCACAGAAGGGTTAATGCTGAGCAGCAATTATGCAGCAATTATGCAAATGAAACCTGGTAACTGACTTTGGGGTCAAAGGCCGGTTACAGCCTATCAGAACTAAAGGAGGGGTATTTAGGCCCAGTTCTCAGCCTGCTCAGTGCCCTGGTGTGGTTTCCCTTGTGGTTGTCTGAGAGTGTGTTCCTGTTTTCTACCTGGTTTTTGACTTTGACTCTGGCTTTGTTTATTGACTTCTCTATATTCTGGTATCCTGACTCCTGGCTTTCCTCATTGCTGTGTCCCTTTCTGTGTTCCCTGACCTCGGCTAGTATTTTTGACTATTCTTTGTACGTTAAATCCGGCCATTCTAAGGACCGGTAATACGTTACTTATTTGTCATCCGTGCTGTACAGTTCTAAGTGCTGGATCAAACAGTAATCCTGACATTACGACAGGGCCATAGATCCTGTAGAACTGTGTCAGCACATAGCTGCTTGCGAGAGGAAATTAGAGGAGAATGATCACCGTATGGATCAATTCACTCAGGCTTTAAGTACGCTTCTCACTAGAACGGAGGATCTGCAGCCTGCAGCGTCTCCTCCTATAGCACCTCTACCCTGTGTACCTCCACCCACTGTTAATAGGACTCCTAGCATCTCCTTATCACCATCCCTACAGTTTGATGGCAATATCCAGGAATGGCTCCTGGCTTTCCTCATCGCTGTGTCCCTTTCTGTGTTCCCTGACCTCGGCTAGTATTTTTGACTATTCTTTGTACGTTAAATCCGGCCATTCTAAGGACCGGTAATACGTTACTTATTTGTCATCCGTGCTGTACAGTTCTACGTGCTGGATCAAACACTAATCCTGACACTCACCTGCCGATGCCCGAGGAACCTCCCAGGGCAAAGGAAATGAAGACGATCCAGGCAGGACAGAGTTAACTTCATTTTCAGCACTGCTCAGCCTTACAGCAGTACCAGGCGCCATCTGCTGGACGGTCCCAGGAACTGCAGCCTCTGCAGCCAGATCCTGTGAGAAGAGCCGTGGAGAGGAGGTAAGCTCACACCCCACAGAGGAGGGCACCCGAAGTGAGTACCTGGGGGGACATAGGGACCAGGAATAGGGACAGGAGAGAGGGGGGGGAGGGAGACAGAGAGAGAGCCAGGAGAGGGAGCAAAGAGAGGAAGGGCACCCATCACAGCAGGAACAGGGGAGGAGGAGGGAGGGAGACAGAGCCAGAAGAGGGCACAGAGAGGGGAATGGGACCCAGACCAGCAGCAACAGGAGAGGAGGAGGTAAACACAGAGGGAGAGGGGAGCGCAGAGGGAGAGGAGACAAGGGATGGCACCACAGGGGGGGAGGAGGGGACAAGGGATAGCACCACGGGAATTGTGGACAGAACCCAGGGGAGGAGAGGGGGACCCCCCGGCTGACCCTCATCCCCAGAGGAGCCATCAGAGCCCGGGGAGAACCCCCCTCCTCCCCCCAATGGCAGCACAGCCGTTCCCCGCGTGGCCCTGAGGGGCCCACTCACCACTACCGGCCCGGCTCTGGATCCACCGCTGTGCCGACCATGTGGGGGCTGGAAAGGCCTCCCAGACCCCCCAGGATACAGAGTAGATCTTCTGGCACCCCTGGCACGCTGGTGATCAGGGCTCAGCCGAGCAGGCGGGCGGGAACGCCGGCCCGTGCTCCTGCGGCCCACAGGGGCTGTAACCGCGTAGGAGGCCCCAGGAGAGGCCTGACCGCGGGGGGTGAACCAACACCGGTGGCCAGGCCAGGTCGGAGGGGAGCACATTGCTCCTGAAGGTGCGTACCGCCATCCAGGGCAGCAGCAGCTCTGAGGGCAAACTGGATGCCTTCAATATCCATCCCTCAAGCAGGTAAAGTGTGCAGGCCCAGGAGCGCAGAGGCAGTTAAGTTGTTTGCTGGCCAGAATCCCAAAAGGCACTTAGGTAAGATGATCCCTGCCCCACTACAAACCCATAACCACTCCCCTAAATACATATAGCTAATCACTAGCACCATCCCCACACTCATACATGTGCTCTTGTCCATTTAGCTGTGCTGATGCTTTATTGTATTGTTAAGTGGTTTAGATCAAAAATGTCTTCAATCTGTTACTGATAATAGTGATGGGTGGTTGTAGAAAAGACTCATTCTAGAGCAAAGGTACAAAGGTACCTCATCATCATGGTATCATCATGGAAACCAATTGAATGTACTGGCCCACTTTTTGAACCTGTCCCAATATTATTCTGTATACATACCCTTCATATTTTGAAAACACTTCATCATTGAGATTCTAAGTGCTTTTCACCTTTTAGAATTGAGGATGACTTTCTTTATCTAATTATGTTTACAGAAAGCTGATTTCTGAGGTTGCTGCATGACAGGGTAATACAAAAAGATCTTTAGATTTCCAGGTTGGACTTTTATTTTATTTTTATTTATCTTATTAGACACAGGGGCATATAATTGAGATAATACTTTTACATCACCACAATTTCTTCGAGCTGGGGAAGAGGAGTCAGGAAAAATTAAATTAGACTCCATCTAAACGACAAATCAGTAATATTGGTCATCATGCATAAACGAGAACAGTTTAACTTCTTACTTGGGGTCCACTGGTGCCATTCCCCATCTCCTCTCAGCAGCCAAAAGTAGAGTGGAAGCATCAGCTAAACACTATCAGCAAATGAGCCTACATACCATGGGTAGATGTCAGGGTTCTCCAAGTACCATAATCACAATAGCATATGGTACTGTTTACAGTCCCTGAAGAGTTCTTTTAAGGCTTGCATAACAATGATTTTAAGTTGAAATGATTTTGTGAATAGATTATCAACATTAGTTCTAATCCTAGAATGGTTAATAACAGCAAAAATTAGATGGTGTAATATTATACTCTACTAATGATGTAGGGTATACTGCTCTATAGGACAAAATAATAAATACAGCATCATCATACCATAATGGCAATACTGCACACATTGCAATGGTATTCTGTGCTGGGGAAGAAAAGTTGGGCTTGCAATAGCTGCAGATATTACAGCTGCAACTATTACAAACCAAAATGTATTATACACTGTATACAAAACATGCAAAACTAATTTCAGACATGTTTTCTTTAGGGGCTGTACCTACTAAATTATTCATTTTTTGTTTTGTTTGTTTGTTAGTAGTTTTTTGAGTGTTCCTCTAGTAGCGTATTAAGAGATAGGTGTGTAGGTTTGTTTCTGACTCTTACATTATATTGGTAATCAAATGACCAACAACACAGGATGCTCATATTTCACAAACTAGTAAAAATGTCTTGTATTCCATAAAATATGATATGAAAAAATGATCTATAGTAGTAACAGCAGTAGTTGTAGTAGTAATAGTAGCGGTAATAGTTGTAGTATATACAGTCAACATATTCCAAAAATAATTGAGGTGATTTAACCCATATTTTATCTATTCAAGTGTCAAAAAGTAATCTGCATTTATGATACTTTTTATATTGTCTCACTGTGGTTACATCCTTTTCATCTGTCCATTTACTTTTCATGTTCTGATCATTCCCACTAATATCTCGAAGAGCAGAATGTGTATGTATTGGTGCTGCCATAAGGTTAACCTAACCCTTAAAAAAATAACGTAAAGGACCACTATAGGCACCCAGAGCACTTCAGCTTAATGAGGTGGTCTGGGTGCCTTGTCCAGCTAGGTTTAACCCTTTTTTTTTTCTATAAACATAGCAGTTTCAGAGAAACTGCTATGTTTATAAATGGATTAATCCAGCCTCTAGTGGCTGTCTCATTGACAGCCGCTAGAGGGCTTCCACACTTCTAACTGTGATTTTCACAGTGAGAAGACGCCAGCGTCCATAGGAAAGCATTGTGAATGTTTTCCTATGGACTGGCTGAATGCGCGCGCGGCTCCTGCCGCGCATGCGCATTCAGCCAAAGAGAAGGAGAGGACGCGGAGAGGAGGAGGAGAGCTCCCCACCCGGCGCTGGAGAAAGAAGTAAGTTTAACCCCTTCCTCCCCCCAGAGCCCGGCGGTAGGGGGACCCTAAGGGTGGGGGCACCCTCAGGGCACTATAGTGCCAGGAAAACGAGTATATTCTCCTGGCACTATAGTGGTCCTTTAATCTTGATCCCATTGTACAATGCTGCAGCATTTGTTGGCGCTATATGAATAATAACTACAGTAGCAGCACTAAATGATCATGTAATGCAAAGGATACATAATGGTGAAGCAACTTTGAAGATTGGTATTGTGACCTTACAACTGCTATGGAATGGAACACACAGACACGCACATAAACATACTTCTTTTTTTTTTTTTTTTTATTGCCATGGCCTGCCTGAGATTTGCAGCTTTTAGGGCTTTAAATACCAGAGAACTGTACGTTGGATTTATACACGGCCTTAAAAAACATCCAGAAGCCAGGCAAAATGATTTGCATGAGAGACTTACTTACTAAAATGAGAAGTCAAAGTGAATCCAAAGTGAATTTCAAATTAAGGTCTACAGCAGTAGAACTGGTGAAATAGCTGGCTTAGAGAGTTTATCCAGTTCAGCTATTTTTACCTTAATAATAAACCCCTTAGTAAATGATATGTGAGCTTTTTATGATGTAATACCTTGTTTTCACTGTGTTATAGTGCTTTTAAAACACAGCTTTATCAGATTTCATATGCAATCAACTTGTAAACCTTTTTAACACTAACAGGGTTACCATTCACAGTAAGGCTTCAAAGTTATTTTCAAATTAAAGGTCAAAATAGTGAACAGGAAACATTTTTTTAAGTCACCCATGCTTTTATTTCGGCTACTATGATCTTAAAGGGACACTATAGTAACCAACTACAGCTTAATGTAGTTGTTCTGGTGTGTATAGTATGTTTTTGCAGGCATGTGTTGTCAGAGAAAAGGCACTAGAGGTGCGTCCTGGGGCAGTGCTGCACACCATCGCACTGCTCTGCATTGATTCAATGAGGAGATGCTGATTGGTGCATTGTGGCGTTTTCCTGTGCATGCACAATAGTCTCTCAATGCTTTCCTATAGGATAACACTGGATTGGCTGAGATTGTCAAATCTTATTATCTCAGTCAATAAGGTGGAGCAGGGATGGGGCCAGCCGCACCCCTGGAAGTAAGGTGAGTTTTACATCTTTTTAATGGGAGCACGGCGCATTGAGAACTGTATGTCGGGAATACATGTTCCTTACAATATATATTGTTCCTTTAATTTTAAAATTCACTGTGAATCTCTATTTTGTGTGCTATTTAAATTTCAAAATTTCAAATTTTTTGTAAAAATAACCACGAAAACCCTACATTTTATTAAAGGACACGGAGGCTCATATTATGCTTCATCTTTCTTTATTCATCAGCAGCAAAGAAAGAATATTGTAATATTCATATAAAAAAGTGTACCCTCAAAGGGTTAACAACATAACATGACATCCCATAATAATGCTCCTTGACAATAAATCCCCATGTGATCCTAATCCACTCCTCCTTCTTTGCTGCTGCCTCCTCAGTTAAGTACAATTCCATTTTCCCTGTGTCTGGGGGCGGGAGTGTGTCAATTGGTCAGCCAAGAAGCTAGGCAGTCCACCAGTGCTCCCCAGGAGCCATTCCTGAGGGAACACTTGGTGAGCTTGCCTTTTTCATATCTACCAGTTATTGGTTTATGTGTACTTGGCAGAACTGGCAAAAGAATTCTGGCAATTTTGCCTAGATCACAATATCTCGGTTCAGGTGGTATACATCCTGGGATGTCCAGCATAGTGGTGGATTGGAACTCCAGATATCTGCGGGTTGCCAGCAATTGGCGGCTGAACCATGTCGTTTTGCTCTGACTGCAGTCCCTCTGGGGCCCTCTGGATATCAACAATTTTGCATCTCGGGTAAACTCCCGACTGCTGAAGTTCTTCAGTTGGAGACAAGATCCAGAGGCATTGGTGTTAGATGCTTTCCTTCAGCCATGGCCAAACATTCGTCACTACTCTTTTCCTCCGTTTTCCCTGATAGCTCGGACACTACTACACCTCAGACGTCCCCAGACCTCTCTGATACTCATATTTCCTTTCTGGACGGCTCAGCCATGGTTCCCTACTTTCATGGAGATGGCCATAGACTATCCGAGATTACTCTTTACCTCACCAGACCTCTTGCTGGACCCCAGCGGGAACTCACACTCCCTTCATTTACATGGGTACCTCAAGTTACTGGCAAGGCTACTCACTGGGGACTTGGCTTCATCCTAAATGATCCACAGGCAACTCTAGACCTTCTCGCAGGAGCTTGGGTTCTAGGAGCACGAAAATCCTACCTTCATGCATTGAATTCATGGAATAGTTGGTGCATGGAACAACATGTGGATCACATATCTGCACCTGTGAGTCATGTTTTGAGGTTCCTTACTTTGCTATTTGACCATGGCTTAGCATATCATACAATAAATTTATACCGATCAGCTATTTCTGCAGGCCACCATGGACTGGATGGTAGACATCTGCAATTCGGTTCGGTCCAAATGGAAGTTCTGACAAATTTTGCACATTCGGATGCTTCGGTTAGGGTTAGGGGTAGGGTTTGGGTTGGGTAAGGAGTAGGGTAAGGAGTAGGGTAAGGAGTAGGGTAAGGAGTAGGGTAAGGAGTAGGGTAAGGAGTAGGGTTAGGAGTAGGGTTAGAGTTAGGAGTAGGGTTAGGGTACCTCTACCCCAACCCTAACCTAACCTTACTCGTAACCCAACCCTAAGCCTACCCCTACCCTAATCCTAACCCTACTCCTAACCCAACCCAAACCCTACTCTTAACCCTAACCCAACCCTAACCCTACTGCCATGGCATCTACAGAGTTCTCCAGAGGATGCAGATTAGAAGACCTCCTCCAGGCTGCTGACTGGTCCTGTGAATTGACGTTTAGAGAATTCTATTTTTATCAAGTTTCTTATTTTTCTGATATTTAACAGCTCTGAACTAAAATAATATAAGCCTCCGTGTCCTTTAATAAAATTACCAGATTTTACAAATTTCACGATGTAAAGTCATGATTTTATAAAGGACACGGCGGTGAGTATTATCCCACCCGATTCAGGTATGTTGCGCCCTCCTCGTATGTTTCTCATAAAATTATTTTACAGTCTTTAAGATACTACATGCATTTGCTTAATTAATTAAAGATTCTAATACAATACTATATGCTTAATGCATTATTAAGCATAATAACATATTCAAATATAATATATATATATTATATTTGAATATGTTATTATGCTTAATAATGCATTATGACGGTATTTTAATGTCCAGAAACATATTTTACCAGTTTGTTCCTGTAACGGAGCTCCAGTACTCGGACTGAGTACCTCCGCCAAGTCTGCTTTTTTGTAGCTATCAGGGACCCTGAGACGCCGAGGCTTGACTGGGATCACTTAGGGCCTTTTCCACCCTGGACCAAACACCAAACGACACATGGTGAAGGTTAAACAGCAACTCTTTAATGAATACAGCACACATAGTTTAAGCCCCCAACAGCCTCATTTACATACAATAGGTTACATAGATTACTATAGTACAAGGAAGGGTGGGGTCAGACAATAGCAAGGGCTGATGGGAGATTAAGGAGGGACAGAGCAGCTAGATTAAACTGGTCTGGCAGTGTCCCTGGGACAACGCCCTGCTGGGGAAACAATAGGACAGGAAAAAGGGGGAAGGGGGAGATGCACAGACCAGCAATACATTCAACATACCCTGCACAAATAATAGGCACAATGTGACAAAACACAAAAGGAATTTGGGAGCCCACCCATAGTGTCTGTCTTCCATCCCCAGTGATGGTGACTACCGTCACAGTTCCTCTATCCCTTGCAGCCTCCTAATTGGATTTGGCATCATTTGCACCAGTTCCTTCCAAGTTCTAGCAGAGGATCCCATCTTCTTCTAAATGCACACGTTGTACGCCCACAGAGTTGCTGCTTTCTTCTTCACGTTTGACCATATGTTTTTACATTGGGATGTTCATCAGCATCATCAAGAAAGAGGAGTGGCTTAGAGTCACATGGGGGTTTATTGTCAAGAAGCATTATTATAGGATGTCATGTTATGTTGTTAACCCTTTGAGTGTACAGGTTTGGTTTTTTTTTTTTTTTACATATAAATATTACAGTATTCTTTTTTTGCTGCTGATGAATAAAGAAAGAGATGAAGCATAATATAAGCCTCCATGTCCTGAATAAAATCATAACTTTGCATCATGAAATTAGTAAAATCTGATCATTCTCTGGAAAGTTAACCTGAGAGTTTAGACTGTGACCATGAACAATCATAGCATAGCGCAAGAGGATGCAGGTTTCATTCCCCCACCCCAAAAAAATAAAAATTGCATTTCCTTTTATTTAAATGAAACCTAAGAGTCACAGTGCTTATAATTATAACTTTGCCCCATCTCCAATTTTTTTCAGCAGGCACTATGCTGAAATTGTCACAATATATATAAAATATATATAAAATATATATATATATATATATATATATATATATATATATATATATATATATATATATATATATATATATATATATATATATATATTCTTGTCTATATCACCTATTCTCCAATTTTAACTCAAACTTTTTTATCATGGGCATCATTTACATTTGAATTGAAGGACTTTGAGCTATTGAACAATTTGGAAATTTATATGAAATACTATTTTTTTTTTTTTTTTTTAATAATGCCATTAGAAAGGGGTACATGAAAACATGATATAGTTGTATTTATACGTGATTACACACAACTGGTAAATGAAATCAGTAAAACCACCCAATCAGTGGGCAGATATGAATAATGTAAATAATAAGGATTTGATTAATATACTGCTATGATGTGTTTTTCTTTTGCCGTGTAAGGAAATTTTAATTCTAGCCAGACCCCCATACTACAAATGACCACAGGCCATGAGTCATTAGGACAGGATGCGATGCCTTCAGATGGAGGCGTAGAACATTCTTCCACCAAAATCAGAAAATAGTAGCATTACATTTTTAAATAATGGTAAATCCTTTAACCCCTTCGCGACCGAGGACGGTCAGGACCGTCATCGGCATTTTTGCGGTGCCGACCGATGACGGTCCTGAACCGTCCTAACGGTCTCCGTTACTTACCGGATCGCCGTCGTTCCCCTGGCGGCGATCAGCGTTGCTCCGGTTGTGGGGAGACTGCCTGCAGCCCAGACAGTCTCCCCACACTGAATTAGGACCCCTGTGGCCATGTGATCGCTCAACACAGCGATCACATGGTCACAATGGGTGTCCTAGTGTCTGCCTGCAGGGGGACTGTCTGTGCTGACAGGCAGTCTCCCTGCATGTGTAAAATCATTTTAAAAAATAAAGTTAATGTTAATAAAAAAATAATAATTATATATGTGTATACATATATGATATATAGACATATATTATATCAATATAATATATGTCTATATATCATATATATATAATGCCATACTAAGTGTATTTTTATATTAATATGTACTTATATTAATATAAAAATACACTTATAATTAAATTACACACGTATATATATAATATATATAATAACTATATATATTGTGTATATATATATATTATTATAAAATATAAATAATAAGTAATTTAAATTAAATAATTTTTTTTAAATAATAAAAAATTTTTACAAAATTATATATCTATATGAAATTTTATTCTAACTGTATTTTAAAATTAATATATATTTATATCAAAATACACTTAGAATGAATCTGTATATATATCTATGTATATAAAAATAAATAAAAATAATAAGAAATATACATATGTCCATATACAAAATTATATAAATATACACGTAGACTTCAAATATATAAATATGCATATATATTTAAATTCTACGTGCGCATTTATGTAATATTTTTACATAATTCAGTAATTTTATTGATTGCAATTTGAGGGACCTGCCTGCCAACCCAGGCCGAAA
Organism: Pelobates cultripes; assembly: GCA_933207985.1. Classification (NCBI taxonomy): domain Eukaryota; kingdom Metazoa; phylum Chordata; class Amphibia; order Anura; family Pelobatidae; genus Pelobates; species Pelobates cultripes. The sequence goes on along the minus strand of OW240915.1, from coordinate 163,942,593 downwards.
TTCCAGAGAATTGAATTTGCTAGCACTGTATTTTACCCTGTAACGTTCTACGACACCCTAAAACCTGTACATGGGGGGTACTGTTTTACTCAGGAGACTTCGCTGAACACAAATATTAGTGATTCAAAACAGTAAAACATATCACAGCGATGAAATTGTCAGTGAAAGTTACTTTTTTTGCATTTTTCACACACAAACAGCACTTTTACTGATGATATAATTGTTGTGATACGTTTTCCAGTTTTTAAACACTAATATTTGTGTTCAGCGATGTCTCCCGAGTAAAACAGTACCCCCCATGTACAGGTTTTATAGCATTTTTGAAAGTTACAAGGTCAAATATATGGATCAAATATTTTTACATTGAAAATGGCCAGGTTGGTCACGTTGCCTTTGAGAGCGTATGGTAGCCCAGGAATGAGAATTACCCCTATGATGGCATACCATTTGCAAAAGAAGACAACCCAAGGTATTGCAAATGGGGTATGTCCAGTCTTTTTTAGTAACCACTTGGTCACAAACACTGGCCAAAATTAGCGTTCAATTTAGTTTTTTTACTTTTTCACACACAAACAAATATGAATGCTTACTTTGGCCAGTGTTTTCGACTAAGTGGCTACTAAAAAAGACTGGACATACCCCATATTGAATACCCTGGGTTGTCTACTTTTAAAAAAATATGTACATGTGGGGTGTTATTCAGAGATTTATGACAGATAATAGTGTTACAATGTCACTATTGATAAATTTAAAAAATGTATGTTTTGAAACCGCAATATCTTACTTGTACCTATAGCCCTATAACATGCAAAAAAAAGCAAAAAAGCACGTAAACACTAGGTATTTTTAAACTCAGGACAAAATTTTGAATCTATTTAGCAGTTTTTTCATTCGCTTTTGTAGATGAGTAAAAGATTTTTCAAGTAAAAGTCAAAAAACATGTATTTTTTTCAATTTTTCATCAGATTTTTGTATTTTTTTTAAATTAAAATACGTGAGATTATATAAATAATGGTATGTAAAGAAAGCCCCTTTTGTCCTGAAAAAAACAATATATAATTTGTATGGGAACAGTAAATGAGAAAGCGGAAAATTCCAGCCAAACACAAACACCACAAAAGTGTAAAAATATGCCTGGTCGCAAATGTACAACATCGCAAAAACAGTCCAGTCCTTAAGGGGTTAAAGATGTTATTAAAACAAGAGTCACTTAGAACAATGGAAACTATGGCATTGATATTAGCTGAACTTTGTGACTGTGTGGAACGTATTTACTTATTTTGTTTAAACTGTATTTAATAGAAAATTATGTGATAACTAGAAAATTATTAGTTTACTCATGTGCTAAGGGACATGTATTGGAAAGTAATACAAAAAAACTCTATTCAAAAATCCATAAATCTCACTTACCTTCTTTGCTTTACCCTAATTTTTCAGAACTCCATTCCATATCTCTGCATTCTTCCAATTTTCTG